>JARHVA010007872.1:50000-405000 GCA_037957365.1 Torreya grandis
TAGTTCTACCATGACCACCCTGGGATCTAGAACCTATAAAGCATTCCAATCCAACACATGTAAAGGATTAGATATATACTTTTTAAGATATGATACATGAAATTTATTATGTAATAGAGATAGTGATGGTGGAAATATAAACCTATATTCTATATGATTGACCACATCCAAAACCTTGAAGGGTCCCACATATCTCAGTGAAAGTTTTGTTGACTTCCCATATTTAATTGAGCTTTCCTAAGGCTTAACCTGTAGAAATACTTTATCACCTACTAAAGACTACCTAGTCATTATCTTTATATTAGCATAATTATTTTGTCTATCATTCTCCTTAGCCAACCTCTATCTAATTGATCTAACTTGATCTTCCATTTTTAAAAGAATCTTAGGTCAAAAGACTACCTTGTCTTCCAACCTATCCCAACTGATTGGTGTTATTCACCTTCTTCCATAAAATGATTCAAATGGTGTCATCTTCAAACATGATTGGTATTATTTATTCTAAACAATATCAGCCAATGGAAGGTATTCTTCCCACTTGTATTTTTGATCCATGAAATACATATGAAGGAGATCCTCTAACACCTAATTAACTCACTTAGTCTGACCATCAGTCTATGGGTGATATGCAGTGCTAAAGTTTAATTATGCACCCAAAGATAAATTAAAAGTTAACCAAAACCTAGAATTCATCATTGGATCATGATCTAAAATGATCTTCTTTTCAAAACCATGCAAATAATACATTTAATTTATGAATCTCTTCACAATAGTAGGTGTATTATCAGTCAAGTTTCTTGGTATAAAATGAGTTACATTGGTTAGTTTGTCTACTAATCCCAACATCATTCCATGTACATTTTGTGATAATGATAAACCTTGGACAAAGTCCATACTGATCACCTACCCCTTTAATTCTAGTATGTCATGTGGATACAATAATCCAATTGGATGCACATGTTCATTTTTCACACATTGACATTCCAGACAACAAGACACAAAGTCCACTACATATTTATTGATTCCCTTCTATAAATAGAGTGGTATAAGCTCTATGATGAGCTTATTCACTCTTGGTTGTCTTGAATATGGGCATTATGCAGTTCTTTTAGCATTATGTTCCTCAAAATCTCTCTATTTAGTACATACATCCTTTTATTGTATCATAAAAGACCATCATTTTCTATTCTAAATCCTTTATACATAGGATTCTAAGCATTATTAGATAATGCTTTCCTAACCTGATCATATAATTCATCTCCTAGAAATAATTTCATCACTTGATCCTTGAATGTACTCTTGATAGTAGCCACAACTACTATGTACCTCTTACAACTTAGGGCATTAGCTAATCTATTTTCCTTGACTTTGATATAGTTTATATCAAAATCATAGTTAGATGAGAGCTATAACTAGTGTCTTTGATGAGTGTTTACATTTAATTTGGTGAAAATGTACTTGAGTCCCAAGTTGTCAGTCTTGAACTCAAATGGTTTTCCCAATAAATAATTCCTCCAAAATAGTAAAGCATGTATAATTACTACAAGTTATAGCTCATGAGGGGCATAGTTCATGTTATAAGGATTTAGTTTCCCTGATTCATAGGATACCATTCTACCATCTTGCATAAGAACTCCTCTAAGTCTATCCCTAGATGCATCTATGATCACTAATAATTAACCATGGGGATCAAGAACTCTTACTATTAGTGTTGAATTAAGACTCCTTTTCAATTATTAAAAAACTAATTCACACTTATTTAACTAGATAATATTTTGATTCTTCCATTGTAGAGATGTGATCAATTTAGATATCTTAGAAAAATTCAAAATGAATTTCCTGTAATAGCCCACTAATCCCATGAAACTTCTTACCTCATGGACATTATTTGGTATCAAACACTCTATAATGGCTTTGATCTTTGATGGATCTACTAAAATACCATGTGCATATATAATGTGTCCTTGATATTACACTTTCTTTTAGAAAAATGCACACTTGGACAACTTGCCATACAATTTGTGGATTCACAAATATTTGTAAACTAGTTCTAAATGTTGAAGATTATCTTCTTAATCTTTAGAATATATAATAATGTCATCTATAAATACCAAAACAAAGTGTTATAGATAATATTTAAACACACTATTCATTACATTCATAAATATTATCGAAGCATTATCAACCCAATGGTAACACTGTGAACTCATAATGCCTATATCAACTTCTAAGAGTTGTTTTTAGAATATCCTCACCCCTTATCCTTAGGTGATGATATCTTGATCGAAGACCAGTCTTATAAAATACCATTTCCCCTCATATCTAATTAAAAAGATCAACTATACAAGATAAGAGATATCTATTTTTTATAGTCACCTTATTCAACATTATGTAATCAATACAAAGGTGAAGACTACCATCCTTGTTCTTGATGAAGATGATTGGTGCACCTCATGGTGACACACTTGGTTTGATTAATCATTTTGATAAAAATTCTTAGAGTTGAGCCTTGAATTTAACCAATTAGATGGTTATCATTCTGTATGGTACCTTAGACTATGCTTGGTTTGATTAATCATTTTGATAAAAATTCTTAGAGTTGAGCCTTGAATTTAACCAATTAGATGGTTATCATTCTGTATGGTACCTTAGACTATGGTTATGATCCAAATATATAATCAATTGAGAAATCAAACTCACATTTGGGAGGCAATCATGGTAATTCCTCTAGAAACACATCATGAAAATTCCTAATAAAAGGATAATATTAAAGGAATGGTTCCTTGGATTCATACATATAATTTATCTAAACAATAAATTCTTGGTACTATTTTCCTTGATCTTTCATGACTTGCATTACAAAAATTTTCCTAAGTCTTAACTCCCTTTTCTTTCCCTAAATTTGTGTCTAATTTCCAAAATCATCCTAACACTCAATTTTCATCATGTAGAAATCAACCTTGGCTTTATGCTTTATAAGAAAATTGACTCATAGGATCACATCATATGACCCTAGCAGTGTTGCATAAAGATCCACTACTATTATGAGTTTGGGTAACCTAATCTCAGCTTCAACTAAACACTTGTTAACTTTAACCTTTGATTCATTTCCATATTATGTCAACCATGAATTTTCCATTACTCCATATTTTATAGATAACTTATTAATTATTTTAGGGGAAATAAATTTTTTAATAGCCCTCAAATCTATAAAAATAGAAATTAGATGTTCAAATAAAATAGATGATAGCTCTATAGATGAAGCATAGAATTCAACTTTCTAATTGTCAACTATCGCATGTATCCATTGTTGAAATGGTCCTTGATGAGGAGTAGAACCTTTATTTTTTAACTTATCCTAGGTACACTCATAAGGAAAATGGTCACTTCCATAAATGAAACAACCTTCAGGTGGTCTTTTCCTCTCATATTTTTAGTTTCCCTTGAAACTACCTTTGAAACCATTACTTGATTTCCTATTACCTAAACCATCATTAAATCTAGCATTCTAATTTTTAAATTTTCTCTTATATTCTCCACTCCTTTTCTTCCATTTCTTATTTTTAAAATTTGGTTCAGAACTTCCAAACTCTTTCTTGAACATATCTCTAACCTGAGCAAGAGATTTTAATTTTTATTCCTACTTGACTACCTTCTCAAAGACCTAGTCCATGGTAAATGGTGAATGAACATCCACCTCTCCACAAATTTTGGGTTTTAATCCCATGATGAACTTAATAATTATAAACCTCTCATCATCTTGATACTAATGTACACATTTTAGAAGCTTGGTGAATTATTACCAATATTCTTTCATTGATAGGTCTCCTTACTTAAGATTCTAAAAATCTATAAGCTTCTAGTTAAAGTCTAACTATGGAAACCACCATGAATTAGAAAAATGTCATAAACTACTCCCATGTGGTTGTGGTAGAGTTAAGATTCATTTCCAACTTGTTATGGCCCACCATGTAGTTCTACTAACCAAATGGTAAGCTCCCCAAACTGCATTAGTGACTTTGGAGTAATTTCAAATCTCAAAATAATTCTCCATATTAATCAACCAAGCTTCAAATATATCTACCATAATGGTTCCACCAAACTTAGGTGGATTCACTTTTTTCACATCTTTAGCTAATTCTATAGCTACATGAGCTCTTGCATTCTGAGGCACTTCCTCAAGCCTTTACTCTTGAGGGTTTTCCTACTTAGTAGGATACTCTTCAAGCACATCCTGATGGGATTCTTCTTCATGTCCATGATTTTTTTCCAAGGATACAATTTAGTCCCTAGTTTCATTCATGGGTATGATAATCTGATCCAACTTTACTACTTAATATAAAATTGGTTAGGATCAAATGGGGGGTTATTATAATTGACATTTTAAGGACCCTCACTAGATTTTCTAGCTCACACCATTCTCCTTTTTGATAAAAAAAAAGATATGAAAATTTTATTGGAATCAATAAGTCCTATATTTTGAACCATAGATATGATACCATAATGTAACATCCCCACTAGGATTTATTAGAATAATGTATTTTTTTCTAATTTAATTGCACATATTCAACATTAGAACTCACCATGTGAATATAATTAATGATCCCAATAAAAAAATTGAATATGTTAATCATAAAATAGGCATGTAACAATCCATTCAATTATTGGTCACTATGAAACAAATAAGCAAAATTTAACTACATATATTCTATAAAGTAATTAGATAATTCTATCCATGTCTATTACAACCACTGATGTCAAAGTACATATGAATAAATAATTACATTTTCATTGGGATTAATGTTCTAATAATAATAATATTAATAATAATAATAATAATAATAATAATAATAATAATAATAATAATAATAATAATAATAATAATAATAATAATAATAATAATAATAAAAGATACAAGACTTCATGGAGCATGAGTCTCATGAACTCTAGCATCTATGGTAATCTCAAGTGTAGTCTCCAATGAATTACTATTGTGGGGAGGGATAATATCATTTGAGTGTTTTTCTATACCAACCATGAACCATCGATCCCACAAAAATCCTCCAACTAAGGAATGACCCTCCCTTCATAGATGTGTAGATAGTGATGGTGCGAGAATCTAGAGAGACAAGCTAGTACCCATGTGCTATAGGATTTCTAAAACATGATGCATACCATAAAAATAATACATTCTAACATGATAGCTCACAAGCATGTACATCAAACATATGAAATTACAATGTTTAACTAAAAATTATTTTGGCTAAAGTTTTCAAATAGTTAATGATCATTAGGATCAATCAAATTCATAAACACCACTTCATCAAATTACCCTCATTTGGCATTGGTGATACTAAGTAAGATAGTGAAGTCCATCTCACTACTTATTTAGAACCAACAATGTGAGATTTTGTTAATATAAAGTATAACCAATAGATTTAAATGGATTACTTCCTATCAATAGTTATATAACATGTTGAGTATGAAAATAATCATATTAAATACATTGAGTTAGTTAAATATATGTAATTAATCTCAACTATATTATTTAATACATAGATAATAAACATAAAAAAGTACAACCTATACCAATTAGGTATATTTTATGCTAGATTGCATGTTTTGAAATTCCATAAGTAACTCAAAATAGAACAATTTATAAAAAACCACTTTTATCATAATTTAATTCTATATCAATACTTCACTAAATACAATTAAACTAGTCATAATTAATTTCAATGCTCATAATAAAAAATAATAAAACTTTCATAATATTGTCATTTATAGAGTTGTATGCATATAGGTATGGTATACCACATCACGTGGTTAACTAGCTTAATTAATGATCACAAGTATATACCATAATTATAAGCATACTTTATACATATACAAATATATGTCAAATATGTGTATATGTAATTAATTATTTCATGTAGACATATACCACATATGTGTATAGTGCATATAACAAATTCATATAATAAATATACTATTTTCATGTATCTACCCATATATTAAATTTTGTGTACTATTAAACTAAAAGTGAGTTTAATATGATCAAAGTATTCATCTTATGAACTCTTATTGTATAATGTATACAATTTTATGCTTTTAAATATATATATATATATATATATATATATATAATTTGAAACATATGCACTCTAAAAAATCAATCTAAAATCCATTTGTAGAAATTATTTAATGGAAACAATTATAGAACAAATCATATATATGAACCATGTTCCCATTTCCATTTTACTAACTTGTAGTGTCAAATCCAATTATCAATATAAAACTACATAATTCTATTTCCTCTTATTCTCCCATGATCTAGGTACAAAATAAATATACCGTATAAATGATAATTGTCACACAATCCTCTGTCTAAAGAAGAGAACTATTAATCAAAAATTCTAATGCATAACCAACTATAACAATTACATAGTTAACTATTATAATACATAGTTAACTATTACTTTATGCTTAGTTGTATGGTTCAAATTTTCAAGCTAAGTTTGTAAACCAAATCAAATATCACTAGTGGAGTTATAGTAATACATTAATGATTATCCACTAAATAAAGGTTTGAACGAATTACCATGAACATAAATATATTACAATCATTTATAACAATTTATATGTATGTGTATGTATCTCCCAATACACATACACATAATACAATCATTTATAATGATTATATGTATGTGCATGTCTAAGAAACTCCAAATTACACAACTCCATTTTGAATAATATTTCTATGGTATAGAAAAATTACATGCTTACTTACAATGGTTATACAATCTCCTCACAAAATTATTCCATTTAAATACAAAAATAGTAGCTTTATAAGGAATATTGTTAAAAACAATTTTTTTTGATATCAAAACAAATCATCATCCACTCTATCATTAAAAAAATTAACCAAACTTATATTTTATATCATGGATAAATCATAAATAATATAATATACCATTACATATTTTATCTCAAGTTTTCTATGATATACCCTTAACCCCATTACATTTATGAAATCAAGGTTCTAGTACATATCCTCACTATACCAAAACACTCATGTACATAGTTTACCCTTTATAGGCTTAAGGATTTTCTTGAATGAAACAAATCACACACACACACACACACACACACACACACACACACACACACACACACACACACACACACACACACACACACACACACACACACACACACACACACAATATAACCCAACTATTGTGCTCAAGTTTCCATGTATTTAGCAAAAAGTGAACATGCTAACAAAATTATATCTTTCCATATTAGTTACACAAAGTCTTTTTCAATAGAATTAAGGAATTTTGAGATAGTAATTTGGTTCTATAGATGGTCAAGCCATCCGTAGGGATAAATTAGTATCACATTAAAATATAATTTGTTAGGTATTTTCCAAAAACCCTAGTAAAACTTATACACAAAATTTATTATACTCTAAATAATATAATTTCATTACCAACCTTGTAATAGCTTCCAAATTTGTAATGTATTAAAGAAAAAATTCACCTCTTTATTTCTTTATGGTCACTTCTTTTTCTCCACCAATGTCTAGTTCCCTTTTCTCTTCCTCTTCTCATCATTATTTCTCCATCAACTTCTCTCATACATTCATTGCATGCAAATGTAACATCCAACTCATAGTTCACCATAATTACCATCATGGAAAGCCCCATTATCCATAATTTTTTTAAAATCTAGGTTAACTCAAGTTGATATAAATAGATTAAAAAAACCTTAATCACTTTAATGTTCCAAAATAAATAATCTTTTAATCACTGCATGGTATTTTGACCTAAACATGCCCATGTTTTAATTTTATAAAGTCTGCTACAAAATCATTACATAAGATTATCATCAATCTAAGTACATAAAACCAAGAATCACAACCTCATATAGTAAGGCCAATGTATTTGACCCATTTAGTTAAGGTTATTTCATAGAATAGCCTAGGATAACTTCTTACTAGTCACTATCTATTTGAAGTCATGTTGATGTTGATTCTTGATAAGTTGATGATTTAACAAGCTTTTGACATAGACAATCAAATAGATATTGTACTAATAATCAAACATTATTTTAATAACATATTTGTTTTTCCATTACCACTCTTTATAGACTATACCCAAATGCCTTTTATCTATATTTTGTATCTCAAGGGATTAAGTTGAAACAATGGTATTTCTCGAATATGATTACAACCATCAATGTACTAAGACATTAAAAAGACATTCTAGTTAGTCTATAGACAATAGTAAATAAATACTAATTAAACATATTTACTTATTAAGAATTATCATTAACAATCATGAATATAATAACATGAAATAATCATACTAAAACATTATGCACTCGATCTATGTACTATACTCATAATGCAATCACACAATTAGATCAACATAAGCATTAAACTAAAATAGATCACAACTAAAACACATAATCAATCATCTAAGTTTAGATAACACCAAAAACATACTAAAGTTAATCATTCAAAAATGCATATAAATAATGCTATCTACTATGGTGCATGCATGGGTTCTATTTGTTCCTCTATCATCCCTAGACAACTCCATTTATGCCATGCTCTCTGATGATGCTCTCCTTTTATCATACTCTAAGGGATGGATCTATCCTACATCCAACTCACAACAAGAACATAATTATCTCATAATATCAGGAAATACATCAATAAAATACTTCTATAAAAACTAACAACATGATCATAATTTAAAGTATATATAAATACAGCTAACTCATATCAATATAATCATGTAATCTAAGCAACATACAACTATCCCATAACAACATGAATTAAAACTTAATTAAATAGTAATTAATCAATTCAAAAACCATAATAATCCATGGATAATCATGTAAATTATCTTAGAGAAAAATTATGATGTGACATAAATAACAAATCTCAAAAATACGAAGAACAAATCTTTATTAATAAGGCTCAACCCTCAGGTCTATAGACCAAAAAAGGTTTAAAATAAGGGTTTTTTTCAAAATCATCATTCCATACATTTAATACATATATAAAAAAACCACATTGAAAACCCACATTATTTCTTTCCAAATCTTTCAACTATGAAAGGAAAATTGACCTAGGTTTTTGAAGTTTATCATTCAATGCTTGGAATGATTGTCTTTCCTTAAATATTAC
Source organism: Torreya grandis (assembly GCA_037957365.1). Taxonomy (NCBI): domain Eukaryota; kingdom Viridiplantae; phylum Streptophyta; class Pinopsida; order Cupressales; family Taxaceae; genus Torreya; species Torreya grandis. The sequence continues at coordinate 59,203 of JARHVA010007872.1, forward strand.
CAAAATTTCTCTTTCCTTCATTTTTTTCTTTTATTGTGATGATCTATTTTCTCTTCCCCCTTAATTCTTATTTGTTTCCACCTCTTCATGTATGTCTTACATGATCTCCATAATCTTGTATTATCCTATGAACTAATCAACATGTAACTTCACTTAATAAATACACCACTCTATTTATTATTTTGAAATAATTTTCAAAACACAATATTTGAGCATGGTATAATAATAACTCTCAATCATTCACTTGTCAAGATCAAACCTCACAATCATAACGATAATAAGATAAAAACCATAATTTGATTCCCTTCTTACTTTTTGTCATTTGATATTATAACATAGTAATAATAAATTTATAAGCTTCCAAAAAAAAACCTAATTTTTATTTCCTTTATAAGTTCATGATGTATCTATATACCTAAGTATGAAAAAATATCATAGTGTATAAATCTCCAAATTCATAATTAAATTAAATTGAACTAGGGGGATTTGTCTTTATTAGTATTTTATGTCTTGTCACCAATAGTGTAATTGATAATAAATTCAATATAGTCAAGAAACTAATCAAAATAACTACCATTCAACTTATATTAACCATAAAAATAGTCAAGATTATAAGGACACAGTCAAATGAGATCAATCAAACAACCTAACATAGTCAATAAATTTCCTACATTATATAACATAAACATAATTTAAATCGATAAGTGAGATACATAAGAAAATCAACCAAATCAATATATTCATGCCTTTACTAGATATAATATAATGGTAATAAACACATCACAATATAGGTTTGACATTCATGTGCAAATCACAAATCATAATGAAATTAAAACAAACAAGACTCAATTGTTATAAAAAAATTAATATAAGTAATATGTATTTCACTCCAAAAACTTAATGTGGTGTGTGCATGGGTTTGGTAGAGCTATCTCAAACCCCATTATTAGTATCTACACCCCCATCTCTAATGACCTTCTCCCTCTATACTAGAAGTGAGTATGGGACAGTTCTACAACAACCTCATAAAAAAAACTAGTAGTTAGTCCAAAATCTTAATAATGATTAACATATAACCATAAATGAAATTTTGAATGCAAAAAAATATGCAAATGAAATCATTCAATCTTATAATAATAATAATAATAATAATAATAATAATAATAATAATAATAATAATAATAATAATAATAATAATAATAATAATAATAATAATAATAATAATAATAATAATAATATATGAAACACTATTTATCTAGATACTGGTCATGAAACAAGTAATATAATTATCAATCAAATAACATATACAAGTTTAACTTAGAAATAAATATTAAAACTACCAATAATTAGTCTCATAATCCACCATTTAAAGTATAAATAGTTTGTATAGGAAACTAGATGTGACATCCTTCCCCCTTTAAATAGGTCATCATATCTATGACACTAATTTTAACAATTTTTTTGAGAATAGAAAAATGTTTAGCAAAATATAAATAATGTTCAACATAATTATTATTTAAATAAATGAGGAAACATAATCATGAATTATTCATAGTCCTTTCATATAACATTATCCTAATAATATTACTCTCACTAGACCTTGTACCATGATACTTATTTATTATGAAATATAAGATTATGAGAATTAATTATTTTGATTAGTTCTATTTTTACCACCCCTAGATCTTAAACCTATAAAGTATTCCAATCCAAAACATGTGTAGGATCAACAATATACTTTTTAAGATATTATATATGAAAAACATTAAGTATTTTAGTTAAATATGTTGGTAAATTAAGTCTATATTCTACAATATTAATCACTTATAGAAATTTTAGGATCCCATATATCTTGATGATAACCTAGTTGATTTACCAAAATTCATTGTACTCTTTTGGGGTTTATCCAACACAAAAATTCTATATCTAGTTAAGAACTATCTTTATATTATTTCTAGTCAACATCACTTAACTTCCTATCATTGGCTTCATCCAATCTCTACCCTATTAATTTTACTTCTTCTATTTCAACAAGCATATTAGGTCCAAAGACCACTCTATTTTATCCTAGTCGATTGGTGTTCTACACCTCCTACCATATAATGCCTTGAAAGGAGTCCTTTTAGTAGTTGATTATTATGAGTTATTTTTTATAAAACTCAACCAACTTATATTATTGGTCTATGAAATACATCCTCAAAATATCCTCCAATATCTAATTTATTTTCTCTATTTTCCCATCGATTTCTAGATGGTACATTGTATTAAGGTTCATTTGTGTTCCTAGAGTTTAATTTAGAGTCTAAAAATACCTTTAATTTATCTTGGATTCCTTATTTAAAATAATATTTTCTAGAATCCCATGTAATCTATAAACTTATTTCATAAATCTCTTGGCAAGAATCAATGCATAATATATCAAATTACTAGGAATGAACTGAGCTAGCTTGTTATTTTTTTCATAACTACCAAGATCATGGCATGGTGGTTTTTAGACATAGGCAAAGCTTAGACAAACTCCATGTTAATAACCATCCACTTCCATTATAGTATAGAATATGTGTACAAAAATCTATTAGGATACACATGTTCATCCTTGACTCACTGACACTCCAAACATCAAGATACAAAATTAGTTACATCCTTCTTAATTCCATTATAGAAATATAATGGTTTTAACTCTAATATAAGATTAGTCACTCTAAGATGTCATGAATAAGGAACATTATGCAATTCTTTTAGCATAATATTTCTCAAATTTTCCATGTTAGGCACATATATTCTACCATTTTACCTTAAAATCCCATCATTCTCAAATTAAAAACCTTGGTATCTATAATATTAAGATATTTCATCCAAATATTTCTTAACCTATTTGTATAATTCATCTCTAGGTGAGAATTTTGATACTTGATCTTGAAAACTACTCCTTATTGTATCAAAATATTCAATGTAACTTCTATGACTAAGGGCATAAGTAAATTTATTCTCTTTTCCCTTAATGTAGTTGATGTTGAAATCATAATCTGATAGAAACTATAACCACCGCCTCTGATGAGCATTGAGGTTATGTTGGATGAATACATATTTAAGACTCAAGTTATCAATATTAAGTTCAAAGGGCTTACCTAAGAAATAATGCCTCCAAACCTTCAAGGTGTGAACTATAGAAACTAGTTCTAAATCATGAGGACCATAATTTACCTCCTAAGTCTTTAGTTTCCTAGATTCAAAGGCCACTACTAAACCATCTTGCATAAGAAAACCTCCTAATCCATTTCCTAATGCATATGTTATAACTAAAAAGTGACCATTTGGGTTTGGAATCTATAACAATAGTTTATAATTAATCCTATATTTCAAAACCTAAAAAACATCTTCACACTTATCATATCACACAAAAAAACTCTCTTTACATTAAAGATATGTAGTTGTATTATCTATATTGGATAAATTTGGTAGAAAACTTCCTTTAGTACCCTACTAAACCCATGAAACTATGTAACTCATTCGCATTTTTACGTGCTAGTCAATCTAAAATAGATCTAATCTTAGTTGGATCCATTAAAATTTTCTTTGCAAAGATGATGTGTTCCAAGTATTTTAATCTTATTCGAAATAAAACACACTTAGACAAATTTCCATAGAGTTTGTGCCTAGGTAATTGCTTTAAAACTAAATGCAAGTGCTCAACATGCTCTTATTCACTTTTGGAGTAGATGAGAATGCCATACAAAAATACAAGCATAAACTGATCAAGCTTATCTTTAAGAACATTGTTCATGAGATTTATGAATGTTTTAGGTGCATTAATCCAGAAGGAAGTAATATTAACTTTTAATTCACATAACAAGTCTTGAAAGTAATTCTGATAATATCTTCCTCTTGAATTCTTAATTGATTGTACCTTTCATGAAGGTCATTATTTAAAACACTTGTTGCACCACACATTTGATCAAAAATATCATTAGTGCCAGGTAAAGGATACTTGTTCTTGATCATTGATTTATTAATCATGTGGTAATAAATGCAAAAATTAAGGGTTGTATCCTTATTCTTGACAAATACTAAAGGTGCACCCTATGGTGAAACACTTGGGAAAATCAATCTTTTGGCTAACATTCCTGAAGTTATGTATTTAACTCAACTAACTCATTTATTGTCATTTTATAAGGTGCCTTAGACTACAGTTATGACCCTAGAATGATTTTAATGGTGTTCAATAAAATTCTTTTTCATGAGGTATCCTTGGTAACTCTTTTTTTAAAACATCCCTAAATTCCTACAAAAGGGATCATCTTCCAAAGTGGGTTCTTTAACTTCACAAATTTTATCTATTTTGACTAGGAATGCTTAACATCTCTTTTTTTTAGCCTTTATCAACTAAATAGTTGAAATATGTATTATATTTAACTCCCTTGGACTTCTTTGGATATTGTTTTGGTTTTAGAAATCATCCAAACATGCATCTTTTTAAAGGAAACAATCAACTTTGGCTTTGTGCCTAGAGAGCCAATTCATTCCTAGTATAACATCATACAACCCTAGTGGTTATGCATAAAGATCAACAACTATGATAAATTTTGGAAATTATATTTCAAACTCCATAAGAAATATGTCAACCTTGACCTTGGACACATTCCCATACTACATTGACTAATCATTTTATATAAAACCAACTTTCTTAGATAATTTACTTAACATTTTAGGAGAAATAAAACATTATATACCTTGTATTTATCAAAATAGTAATAGGATGTTAAAATAAGGTACCTAATACTTCAATGGGAGAGGCATGGAATTATTATTTATGATTATCCATGGCTATGCGAATACACTATTCAAAAGTTCCCTACTAATATGTAGAAGTGGATGTATTCTTATTTCTACCATCTATCTTCCACCAAGGAAAATACTTGGCATAATGGTATCCTTCACAAGTAAAACATCTACCAATTTGTTCCTTTATATCAAACTAATTAGCACCCTTGAATCCTTCTCTAAAACCACCTCCTAGTTTCTTGTTTCTAAAATCATTACTAGATATTATATTCTGACTATTGAATTAGTTCTTAGAATTACCGTTCCATTTCTAGTTCTTTATCTTTAAAAGGAATATTTAAACTACCAAACTTATTTTTAAACTTTTATCTAATCTTTTCCAGTGAGTTCAACTTCTACTCCTACTTGACTACTTTTGAAAAACATTGATCTATGGTGGATGATCCATGCATATCCACTTCACACCTAATGGATTTGTGAACTACTCCCAATACTCATTTACCAAAAAATGCCCTTCCTTTATATTCTATAAATATATAAATTTATGATCACAATAAAACCTAGGTAAACATTTGACTCTAAAAAGAGTCACAAACTACTCGCATGTGGTGGTATTGGAATCAAGGTTCATCTCAAACCTCTTGTTAGCCCACCAAGTTATTGTTTTTATAGCTAGTTGGTAAAATTCCCACACAGCCTTAATTACTTCAGAGTAGTTAAATTTTTTTAAATACTTTTCCATTTATATGAGATAATATTTTAATCTATTACCCATAAATGTACCATCAAACTTGGGTGGGTTCACTTTATTCATGTCATGTGCAAGTTATGTAACTAATTGATCTCTAGACACTTGAAAACCTTTTACATGACCTTGCCCCTGAGGCACTTAATATACTTTAGGTTATTCCTATAGAACTTCATGTTCTTATTGCTCTTAGGTCCATGACCTTTTCACTATTGATCTACTATTCTATGTCTAGTCTCATTCATGATAGTGGGAATCTAATCAATTTATGTAGCTTGTTCTATTAGTAGTTGATTAGGATCAACTTGAGGGTTTGAATTTAAAGTTCCCTCACCAACTGATTTACTTCATTTTTTAAAAATAATTAGAATAAATTTTCATTTTTAGACACATTAGGTCTGAGAGCTAAACCTTAAATTCTAATACCACAATGTCGGGACCCCACTGGGTTAACCAATAGTTACACTATTTTTTTATCACATATATTACTTATAAAATCATGTATTATTATCTAAATAATCATTTCTTGAATACTAAATTTATCTAATAAAATAAATGTTATAGTATATTAACCCACTAGTTAAAATTCTAATCCATCTAGTGTTTAAACAATCAATTAGATTACAAGTTGAGTACATTTTAATCAAAGTATAGTAAAAGGAATAAAGTGCAAAAATATTGATATAATCCATATTTTAGATATGAATAAGCTTACAACCACTATTGTTAGAATTTTAAAATATACAATTTGTATAGCCACAATTATGTTTCATTATCCATCAAACAATAAAGTACAATGTTTATCCATCAAACAATAAAGTACAATGTAGTACAAAGTCAAATATATAATATAATGTGTACAATAGTACAAAATAAGCTTTATATATATCTCATTAGCAATAAATATTGATATAATCCATATTTCAGATATGAATAAGCTTACAACCACTATTGTTATAATTTTTGAATATACAATTTATATAGCCACCATTATGTTTAATTATCCATCAAACAATAAAGTACCATGTAGTACAAAGTCAAATATACAATATAATGTGTACAATGGTAAAATATAATATTTATATATATCTCATTGATCCATGAATGTAGAATGAGTATAATACCAATGGTTTAATTAGTTGATTGAGAGATAACATCATTCAATTTATTTACTTCCAATTATAGACCAATGGTCTCCTATACACCTCCCCACTGGGAGTGGCCGACCCTTCACAAAGGGGCAAATAAGAGCAATGTGGATATCAAGAAATCAACTATAACCCATGTCTGTACTATCAGTATTACATATAATAATAAAATAAACCATGAAATCAAATCCTCTATCTAATTGATATCAAAAATACATGTAAATTATAAGTATAGTGAAATGACAAAATATCATCTATAACATTACATTGACTAAGGTTTTCATCATAGATATAAAATATAAAAATCTATGCCAATTCCACTAACACTAAAATATTTTCTAAATAATCATGAATATCTTATGATATCAATAGATAGGCATATGAGTTACCCATTGGCATACTCATATAACTCTATTTTTATCCCAATGCAATCTACATATAAAGATTTTAAAGTATAATAATACAAATTCAACATGAACTAAACACCATACAACATTAAATGATGCAATAAAATATCAATAATGAATCTAAATGTTTCCAATCATTTAAACACCAAGGTGGTAACATATATTTATCAAAGAAACTATATTCAAAACTAGATATGTTTGATATACTAGAACAAAAATCAAGTTTTTATATGTCTTTTTTTAACATAACTTTTTATCATAATATATATAAACAAGTATACATCATTGATAACATTTTTTAGTCAACATGAAAACCCATGCATTTCATATTAACCCATAAATTTTTTTATTTCATCATGTTATACTGTAAAAACAATCCATAAAAGAATAGAGTTACATTGTGGTTATTACCTTACCACATAATCTAACCTAATCCCACTTATAAAAGAGCCATCACAAACATTATATAGATATGAGAATGGACATATAATGTGATTAAGTTTTCTCTTTATATTCATTACTAACCAATAACTTAAGAGCCACACCATTACTTCTATATATGCACTCAGATATATTATAAATGATATTCATTTTGACTACACACAAAATTCTATGTAACTCATTCAGCTATGTAAAAATTATAATCTTGAATAAATATATTAGAATTTATATATTAATCCCAAAGTGTTTTACTCAAATTATTATACCATTCAGAAGAAGGTATTAAACTTATAAATATGGGTTGTGGAAGGAATACCTAATAAAAAGTGTGCATGCATTGAATTAGAAGTTTCTAAAGAGATTCTCTTTGGATTGGGAAGATGACCTATAGATAAAAAAGCACTAAATAAAAATTGTTTTTTAGAAAGATAGTAAGGTGGATTGCCTAGCACTAGGTAGATCTTGGAAGCAAGAGAGTCTTTAGGGTCTATCAATATACCATTTTAGAATAATAAAGTTAATAAAATATAAATAAAGTACTTACATCAATGATTAAAAAGTACTAAAATTGATAATAAGAATTACTTGATAAAGAGATATGTTAGAATGATCAAATTAGTGATAAAATAATTAGTACTAGTGCTCATGGGTCAAGGTATGGATTATAAGGTTTAAAAGGGGTCTGTTAATAGTCAAAAACTCTAAAAAGTAGATTTAGGTAAGTGTAAGTAGGTGAAATAAAATTGCTACTTTTTTTGCCACAAGTGACCATTGACAGTTGGGTTGACCATCTGTGATTATGCCTGACTGCTAGTGGTTGGTTTGACCATCGATGGTTGATTGTGTCTAAAACTATGTTTGATCAAAATTATATTGACAAGATTCAAAGATAGATTATGGGGATTAGGCAAAGGTTAAATTGATTATGAAATGGAAATAAAGCATTTGAGTAGTAACAAATAAGAGCTTGTCTTACAAGAAGTGGATTGGATAAGTAGTTGGCATAGTTAACTCATAGGTAGGATATAACTTGATTTTAGTAGAGTAACAGTGCTTGAAAGCTTGGTTGAGAGGTGATGGAAATCTATATCTTAATGAAATGTCTTGATAATGTGGATGATGTTGGTTGACCTGAAAAAGAAAACTCTGAGTACCTGAGCTCCTGATAATAATTATAGATCCTTTTACTCTTATATCTCTCTCCTTCTTATAAGCAAGGTCCAAATGTTCAAGAGGGAGAGTAATTGGGGCTTATAAATATAATTCATCCATGTAATGCCTCACAAGGATATTTGGATTAATTATATTTAGAAAAGGTAGCTAGTAGTTTGTATGGTGTTTGTATGTAAAAGGTTAGGTGGTTGAGCCTGACCATTGATGGTTACCTTGATCATCGATGGTCAAGGTTGAATGTCAAAATAGACTAAAGGGCCATTTTTAATGTTGGTAAATCTAAACTGATGAAAATAGGCTTAGGTTAGGAAAAAAAGGTTTGAGGGCTTTGTTAGGGGTCATGACACTTAGAAATATGTGTGCGAAATTCTGGTGTCTACATTTTTCCCCTTTATGTTGTGTGGCTTGAATTGACAAGATAAAAAACAAAAATGAAAGATAGGTAAGGTCAAAGTTTCCCCAAGTTAAGATGAGGTATTCCCCCTTAAATCAGGATGTGATAAGGTCAAATGAAATTGGGTCAAAGTTTGATAAGTGGTAGGTGGTAGGGTGAGATGTAAAACCTATAAATAAAAAATGACTAAGTGTAATAGGGTAGATCATGTAAAGAATAAATTTTCCAATGTTAATAAATAATAATTTTGGTGTGAAGAAGATAAGTGACTAATCTATCATGTGACTACTGTAGGCATGGTAGTGGGATACACCTATTAATCTCCAAGATAGATTTAGTGTTTTACTAGGTAGGAAGTGCTCCCATGAAAACAACGAATGGGTCAATGTGTGATGGGTATTTGAGGTAAGAAGTGATCTCATGAAAACACAAATGATCTAGTTATTACACTAGGTGGTGTAAAAATATAAATAGGTAACCTGGTAAGGTCAGTTAGTGTGGTCAAAATGACGTAGACAAAGTCATTGAAATACATGCACATAGTTCAAGCAATAGGGTTGTTGTCAAGGTGGACATGGGAAAATGGGTGGGTTAGGGTATAGCTAAGCTGACTCCACATGCACTTGGAAAGTAGACACTACCTACATAGTGAAGAGGATTCAACATCCGATAATAACTTTAGGTGAAACATTGCTTTTTCTCAAAGGGTAGTGCCGAGGTTAATTCTTAGGTGAATAGGTCATTGAGTTTTGGCACAATATATGACTAAGTGATAAAAATTCCTAAGGTCTATGGCTAGTATCAAGGTGGACGTGGTCAAATAGGGTTGGTCATGAAAGGTCTGATTTGTTAGAGGGTAAGGGTCATGTTTTTGATCTCGTAATGAGAAGTTTTAGGTTGGTTTGTGTTGAAAAATGTGAAAGAAAAATTATGGGCTATGGCAGTGGGTCATGTAGGGGTCTTAGGGGGACCATCACTAGGTATAGGTATAGATGGGGCTAGTGGTAGTGGTGTAGGTGGTATGAGTGTTTCAAGGGGCCTAATTGATAAATGATATTAATGATATGTATATGATTTTTGATTTTTCCATGTGCACTGATTTAATGAGATGTATATTGTGAGAGAGAAATGATATTGATAAATTATCACATGTATTATTTTGACTATTAGATATATATGATATATGACATTTAATGTTTTATGTGATTATGATGTTTTTGATTTATGGTTATGGCTATTTGACTCAATAGATTAGGCATGTGATGTGTAAAAAGTTGAATTATGATGTTTTAATTTTGTTCATGATTAGATAGGATATGTTATGGAGGGGTACATGTTATGGCTATGTGTATTAAATGGTGAATGGTGCATGGTATGATGTTTTGCTTATTAACTTAGTTTATGGTGTAATAACATGTTTAGAAGCTTACATTATGTGATGGATAGGTGAATGTTTATGGTTGGCTACTACATGTTTATATTGTACTTGGCTCATTGGTGGATAGATGATGTTACTTGTTAACATAGTTCATGATGTTCATGTTTTTGGTATGATGATTGTCTGTTCATGTTTATAGACTTACATAGACTAATAAAATATATGAAAAATAACATGACACCTTTTCATTAGCAAAGACTAACATGAAACCCAAAGTTGGATTGCCTTAGTGAAAATAAGCCTTTCAAATATTTTTCATTAACATGCCTAGGTTGATAGATAGGGATCCTAATAACATTGTGTCAAGAAAGCTCATAGTCGCATGCATATGGTATGGGGAGGGAGAATGGGTGAAATTGGAACCATTAGAGAGATTAGTATGCCTTTTCTATAGGTGTCCAAATAGGTGGTATAAACAAGTATATGTCTACATATAAAGTGTAGACTGATAGATGTGGGAAGTTTTCTAAGGAGAATTGATTACAATTTTCCCAATTTTATTGTTGTTTAGGAGAGCCCATTGTGGCCTCAATGTTTTTTTTTCTATTTTAATTTGTTTTGACTTTTTCTTTAGGGTCAAGGAAGCTGATTGATATAGGAAGCTTCCAATAAATTGCTAGCTTTGACTAATGCTTTATCCAACCATCTTTTAAGTGAGTGGTCTAGATTTATATGGTTAGCTCAAATACTTTTGATAGTTTTATTTCAAGGGAGTAGTCCACCTTATGTTTTGTAGTTTTAGAATGAGTTTCCAATAGATATCCTTTAATGGAGTAGTCTATGGATCTAAGAATGACTAATAGTTTTTTTTTTATATTTGATATTTATTTTGCTTTTATTTGAGTTTGCTTGACATAGACCTATTCATAAATGTTCAATGGATTACCATTATGAAGGCAAAACTAAGCTAACATGTGGTTCTAGTAGGTGAAAAGAAGGTATAAGTAATAATGACGATAAGAACTGATCTCAAAGATATGGGAACCACTATGAGAATCATGCCATGGATAGAGCCATGGTATCCACAATTTAAGATTAGGATCTAGGTGTGATGGATAATCACATGATTTAGTTTTAGTCAGTTATCCCTAGAAAAAGAGGGAAATAAATATGGTTTCAAGGGATGAGCTTAAGTTATACAAATGATTATTTTGATCCCTATCTAATAATAAAAGGGATGTAGATGCAAAACATTAAGAGGCTTAGGTTCTAGTTTGCCTTTGAAAGAGGATAAATGATAAGCCCCTGATCCATACTAATGGGTAATGATGTACGGTCCAAGATAATTGAAATCAAATTTTCCCTTTTTGATTTTCTTCATATTAGTGACATGTTGGTTTTCCTTGAGGAAAAGATCTCCAATGTTGAATTTTCAAACTTTAAGGTGTTTGTTATAAGATCATTTGATTCATTCTTGATAGAAATGAAGATGAGAAAGGGTGGCTAAATGAAATTTGTTGAGTAGCTAAAGTTGGGGTAAAAATTCTTGATGGTAATCATCTTCTAAAATGAGGTCATGCAATGATATGTGAAGAGAAGGTATTTTTATTTTAAGAGACAAGATAGCCTTAGATCTAAAGATGAGAAAAAGGGGTACCACCAATGGGGGTTCAGATGCTAATATGATATGCCCATAAGGTGAAGGGGATGTAATAATGTCAATCCCAACCTAAGGCATTGACCATTTTTGTAAGCACATTGTTAAGGGTTTTGTGAGAGGCTTTGGCTTATCCATTTGCTTATGGGTGATAAGGTGACGAAAATCTAAGTTTAATACCAAATACATCACAAAGGCCATAAACTTATTTATTTTTATAATATTTTCAATTGTTGATGATGATTTTATGGGTAACACCAAAATGATAAATGATATGATGGGTGTTGAATTTTTATAATCTTTTTATCTTTCATCAAGATAAAGGGAATAGATTCCACCCATTTGGTAAAATATTTAGTTGCAATAATGATATAATGATGTCATTGTGAAGAGTGGGGGTTTATTTCACTAATAAAGTCTAGAACCCATTGTGAGAAAGGCCAAAAATCTATGAACATGTGAAGGCTATTACTAGGTACATGACGTAAATTAGCATGTTATTGACACTTGACACACTTTTTCACATAATTACAAAAGTCTTGGTTAAGGATGGGCCAATAGCAGCCCTGGTAGAGGATGCACTTGGCCATAATGAGGCCACTAAAGTGGCCCACACAAATACCATCATGTGTCTCTTTGATGGCATGAGAGGCTTCTGGACCATAGAGGCAATAGAATAGGAGGCCATATAAGCCTCATTTATTGAGGATTTATCCCATAATGGTATAATAGGAGGTTATATGAATAAATTCCTAATGAGAATTCCTAAAGAGGCTAGAGGGAATTATGCCAAGGTGAAAGTACTTAAAGGTTTATTATTACCAAAGGTCAGGCAAGATCTCCTCCACACTAAAGATGGTTAGAGTGTCTATCTTGGTGTAGGAGGGCTTAGTTAGGTGATGGGCAATGACCAATAATTTAGAGTCTGAGGGTGTTGATGGGATTTGAGAAGCAAGCAAAGCCATGGCATTAGTAATTTTTTTGGTAGATCATAGGTTGGTTTAAATATGGTAATGTTCAAATGAGGCTAGGAGTTTTATAACCAGTTTCTTGTAGAACTGTAAAACCTCATTCTTATATTGGTAAATGTTAGTAATTTGGTTGACCACAAGTTAGGAGTCACCAAAGATATTGATTGTTCTAACTCCCAAGGCTAATTTAGTTTGGATACCTATTATTAGGGATTCATATTCATCCACATTATTGGTGCATTCTTGTCAAGTGTAAAGAATAAGGGAAGTGATTCACCAATAAGGGGGATAAGGACAATATCAACTCCCCCACCATGCTAACATTTAGAACCATAAAAATACATGGTTACTTGATTTGTAAAATCTATTTGAGATAATTTTGTGATGGACTCATCTAGAAATGCAAGAGAGGGAGGTTGGTTGTTTTCTAGGGGTGCTTCAGCCAATTGGTTGGCAATAACCTACCCCTTGATCAATTTTTGTTGGAGAAACTCAAGGTCAAATTTAGCTAAAAGCATGAGCCAGTTAGCCATACGCTAGTTTTAATATGGTTTGGAGTGCATGTATTTGAGGGGCTTGGTATTATTTATGATAAAAATTATGGTTAAGGAGGTAGTGCCAAAGTTTGGTGGCCATAAAAACTAGGGCTAGACATAGTTTTTTGGTATGTGTATTGAGTCTCATATTCGACTAGTGTATAACTAATGTAATAGATGATGAATTGATCTTTGTGTTGTTCATCTTGATGGGTAAACATTTCCCCTAGGGAGTGGTCTATGGTAGAGATATAAAGGTATAAAGGTTGGTCATCCTTAAGAGGTGTAAGGATAGGTGGAGATAGTAGGTCCTCTTTGAGTGCATCAAAGGCCTTTTAATAATTGACATTCAACTTGAAAGAGACATCCTTTTTTAAGATGTGGTGGAAGGGTTGACCCTGATTGAAGAGCTAGGAGATGATGTGATGAATGGATTGAAGTTTCCCCTATAAGCTATGGAATTGTTTAATATTTGTCAGAGGTAACATCTCGAGGATGGCTTTAATTTTGGCTAGATTGACTTTGATTCCTTGAAGGGAAACAATGAAGCCAAGAAGTTTTCCTGATAAGACCCCAAAAATAAATTTCTTGAGATTGAAGCAGATGTGATAATGGATAAGTCAATCAAAGATAATCTTAAGGATGGATAAATGGTCTTTTCAAAGCTTGGATTCTTAATACGGCCATCCACATAGGCTTTAATGATTATATGGATAAGGTCATGAAAAAGATATGTCATGGCCTATTGGTAAGTTATGCCAACATTCTTAAGGTTGAAGGAGATGACTCTATAACAAAAATTACACCATGGGGTTATAAAGGTAGTTTTGTGTTAATCTTAAGGGGAAACCAGGATCTAATTATAGCCCAAGATCTAATTATAACCCAAGAATCTATCCATGACTGACAATATCTCATGGCTTGTTATAAGATCAACAAGTTGGTCAATGTTAGGTAGAAGAAAGTCATCTTTTGGGTAGGTGAGGTTGAGGTCATGATAGTCAACATAAATACATAGTCCCTCTATGGCTTTAGTGATAGGTATAATGTTCAAAACCTATTGGGGATAGTATATGGGTTAAATGAAGTTAACCAAGATGAGGCATTGGAGCTCTTCTTTGACAAGGAGGGTTATGTAAGGATGCATTTCACAAAGTTTTTATCTGAAGGGCTTCACATCATGAGTGGTGATGATGTTGTGGGTGGCAATGGATGGGTCAATACCAGATATATTAGCAGATGACCAAGTGAATTCAATGCTATGCTCATAGAGGAAGGTTGGGTAGTCATGTAATTCATCAGGGGTGAGAGTTTGGCCAAGTTTTATGATTTGCGGGTTGTCCAAAGTGTTTATGTCAATGTCCATGGTAGATTCATTCAACATGGTTTAGGTCTCTAGAGGTAAATATTTGTGGATGGAGGAATTTAGTGTACCAAGGTAGTTGAGAATAACATCATCATCTTGACACTAAATGGTGTTAATGGTAGCAGAGTCATCTCCCATGAGTTCAAAATGGATTAAAGGGATGGATATGGGTGTCCCTTCCTTTTTGTATGCTAGGGGGTTAGGGGTAATCATGTTGATGAAAAACAATTGGGTGGGATGATGTCCTCATCTTCACTCTCAAGTTGAGGGGATGTTGGTAGGGAAGGGTTGGATTTTATAACAATGGTGGTAGTAGGTTTGTTTGATCTATTATTATGGGGTGAAATGAAGCTAAGTTTGTGTTTCTCATGAGGCTTGTGGGTCTTAATCGAGGTCAATGTGTGTGGGCAATGGCTAGGTCAATGTCCTAAACCAAACCCCTTCCAAGCACACCTATGAAGGTATAGTTTGGTGAAGTTGGGTTTATCCAAGTAAGAGAATTTAGAGGTAAATGTTTGAGGTGAAGGGTGGGTAATGGAAACATTAAGTGGCTTGTTTATTCCCCCATAAATGAAGTGAGTTTAATAGATAAGAGGCCTTAAAGGGATAATATCTCTAATGTTGGGGTCATAACTTAGGTGGTGGTTAAGTTTCCCATATTCTTATGGAGTAAAGAGGGCATCTAGGGTGAGGAGATGATATTCTCCAAGGGTAAAGCATGGAAGGTTGACTCCAAGGGATCAGTGTTGGGTATTTAGTCTACAAAAATAGACAAATTAGTAGATGCTTCCTTATAAGGGGATGCAATGAATTTGAATTTTGTGGGTGGTGGATTTTATGGTGCTTTGGATGAAGGTAGGAGAACATCATTAGGTCAGTAGGTCATATTGCATGCTAAAAAATGGCTAGGGTCAACTTGTATGGTAACCACATAACCTTCATGTTTAAACTTGATACAATTATGGAGGGTGAAAGATACATAATGCATGTCTTGGATCCAAGGTCTCCCTAGTAAAACATTTTACTAGACTTCACCTTTGACCACATAGAAAAGTTTAGGAAGCATGTGAGGTCCTAGATGAATGTGAAGGGAAATGGTGCCTAGACTAGTGGTGATAGTGTCATTAAAGGATGTAAGGATGGCTGATGTTTTAGACATGATATTATTTGGTATCTTGATTTGGTCATAGGCATGGGAAGAAATGATGTTGATACTTGTTCCCCCATTGATCATAACCCATTTGACGTGGGTTTGGATGATATGGGAAGTGATAAAGGGAGGTGGATCCAAGTTATTGGGGTAGATGGAAGGTATCTCTGAGTCTATGAAGGTGACAAGGGTGGAGATTTTGAGAGCATTAATGAATCCCTCTATAGGTTGGGAGTCTCCTCATTTGACCTCAATATCTTACATAGCCTCTATCATGGTTTGATAATAGTGAGGTAAGGTGGAAATGATCTCATAAAGGATCACCTTAGTTGGAGTTTGGTGAATTTGCTTTAGAATGACCCTCTTAATGGATTCAGAAGGATTATCCTAGGAGGTGCCTAAGATAGTTAATTTGGGTAGAGCTGAGGATGTAGAGGGCTGGATCGATTTCAATTTAGGATGAGTAGGTGGGTATGTTCATGGAATGGTCACCTTAGCTTTCATTTTATACCTTTATTGTGATCATGTGACCATGTTGATGGTATGGATAGAGGAGAGTGATGTGATAGGAAGCTGGGTAGGTTCCCCATCATTCTAAGATGAGAGTAGAGGATCTAGTATATATTGTCAAATGGTCAGTGGGTGCCTTGGTAGAGGGGTCAAGGGAAGATATTATAAT
The DNA here is from genome assembly GCA_037957365.1 of Torreya grandis. Classification (NCBI taxonomy): domain Eukaryota; kingdom Viridiplantae; phylum Streptophyta; class Pinopsida; order Cupressales; family Taxaceae; genus Torreya; species Torreya grandis. The sequence goes on from JARHVA010007872.1 coordinate 76,033, forward strand.
AAAATATCATCCTCATCATATAACTAATGGATAATGGTTTGGATATCTTTATATTTGTTGATGTCATGTCTATGTGTCCTATGATAGGAACAAATTTCCTGATCATTATACCAAGCTAGTTTCAAACCAAGGGGGTTACACGGTCTGATAAGAGGTAAGATGAGGTGTGAATATTGTAACAACCTTTGAAAAATGGATAAATAATATTCAATGAGAGGTGGGAAAGGCATAGGGTGTTTTCATGGTAGTAGGTTTGGTAAGAGAAAGCTTGGCTAAGGTGATGTTTCTACGTATTGGTTTTGGTTTGGGCATGTTAGTGGTTAGAGGGTTTGAGGTGGATAGTTTGGCCACTGGTAGTTCATGAAAAACTAGTGTATGAAAAAATAATTGGGCTAGTGTAACCAATAGTGGTAGACATATGTTAAAATGAATTTTATTTTTAGGTAGAGTTGATGGATGAGGACCCAAGAGAGAGGGTAGGGTGGATGAAGGAAAAACACTAGGCATGTGGCTATTTAATGTTTTTTCCTGATTAGTTGGTTCAGGTCAAGGTTTGGGTGGAGGTTTAGATGGGGTTAATTCCACTTTAAGAGATGGTTGGACCAGACTCCATATGATAAAGGTGTTGAGGTTTGTAATAGGTTTGTTTGGTGGTTCTCTTCTTTGAGGTATGGTTGCCTCTTTTGGTGGGTAATGTGAGGGGTCAATAGAAGTTCTGATTGGTTTGAGAGGTGGTGGAAAGATGATAGATTGGTTGGTTAAAGTTCTGATAAAAGGTTCAAGTTTATTGATGTAAGGGAGAAATAAATGTTTCCAAAAGTTAGCTTGATCCGTATCCAATTTTAGGGAAAATTATAATTTTTGCACTAATGTGGGAAAAGGTTTGTGTGTTGGTTTTGCTTCATGGGTAGTGGATGCAAGAGATAGACTTGTAGGTTGGGGATGTTGGTTAGTAGGTTGATTAATTTCTTAAGGTGAGGGAAGTAACATTGAGATAAATGGCTCATCCATGGGAGGTATTGGTAGAAATGATTCTCATTTATGAATAATATCCATAGGAGTAGTGTCTTGTTGGGTAGCTAGTGGAGGCAACAAATTAGGAATGTTTACTTATCGAGATATGCATGTTAGGGTGGAATGTGATAATTCCAAAGCTTTTATGAGTGTGGCTAGGGAAAAAGGAACCTCCTAAATCTAAATATTTGAAGGAGGGGGAGATGACTCTTCTACCTTGGTAAGTGAGGTGAGGGAAGAGTGGGTAGATTGGATGGTTAGGTCCTCATGTGTAGCTATATCATGAACCATGTTGACTATGTGGGCATCATGACATTCAGACTATGTCCTTATATTTGACAAGGGCATGGTTAGGAAAGGGCTTTTTGAATATGCCCAGTGCTTGATTTTTAGGGGCATTAAGGTTATCTAATGTAAGTTCCCCCTTGTCAATGAGGTTTGCAACAACATTCTTGAAAGTATGGCATTGGCTGATGTCATGTCTAATCACTCAATGAAAGACACAAAGGTCATTTTCATTGTACCAAATAGGCACTAAATGAGAATAATCAAATTATGGGGGAGGCTTGATAGGTGGAAGCTATACAAGATTAACTTTTAGTAACTTTTCCAACAATGAGGCATAATATTCTCAAAATGGAGTAAATTATTTTTTGGTTCTTTGGTTCAAGTTCCATGAGCTTTGGTTAGAGGGATTGGGAAATTTGTGTAAATTGATAGTAGGTGGTGGGGTAGCCTTAAGGACAATTGCATTCTTAGTTACCTTATTATTATCCCCAAAGTTAGCTTGATCTCCCACTTTGGAAGAGGAAGCTTCATTGGTTTTGAAGGTAGAGTTCTTATTTCATAACTTTTGTTTACCCTCATATTTATCCCTATTCTCTAACTTGTATGCATGGTAAAATCTTCATCAAAAGTTATAAATATTTAGATATGTAGTTTGGAAGAAATGTTCTTGGCATAACCATGGGGAAAAATCTTGATCAATTCAAGCTGAGGCAAGGAGAATGTAATTAGTTGATCAAGCTTCTCTAATGAACCACAAAATTAGCTATAGACTCATCCTCAAATTGTCAAATGGAATAAAGGTCAGTGATAGACACTTTCTTGAATATGTTTATTGAGAAGTGATCCAAGAAGTTTTGAGATAATTAGTTAAATGAGAAGATGATATGTTTGGTAATGGCACTATACCAGTCTAGTGCCAATTTAGAAAGAGACATATAAAATGTGTGCGAAATCAAGGCATCATCATAAGCAATCATGTACCAAGAATGCCTAAATTATATTAAATGTTATTAGGGGTCTTCCTTACTATTAAACTTGGTGAATTTTGGAAGCTTCAATAGGGTTGGATAAGGTCTAATAGGGACGTAAGGGTGAATGGGCTCATTGAATATTTAGTCATAAGATAAAATGTTATGGGTTTCCGAAAGGGATAACTCAAGAGTTGACATTTTATCCATGATTATTTTCATTATGTATATTTTAGGTGGTACACTTTAGGGGTTATAAAGCATGTACTATGGTTGGGGAATATATTGTAATTGATTGGGGGTTAGGAGATGGTCCCATACCGATAAGAGGTTATGGTAGGTTGGGTAGATGACATATAAGGATAGGTAGTTGTTGGTGGTTGGGTAGTAAATATATACCCTTGTGGGTTAGGGGTATAACCAAATTTAGATGATGTAGGTAATTATTGGGATGTTGAGGTAGGTTGAGTTATGGTTAGATTGGTAACTAGGGGAGTAGTTGTGACCTTTGTGCTAATAGGTGGTGAGATAGAAGGCATAGGTACCCCTAACCTTGGTAAATAGGTATTAACTGATGGGTTAAGTTTGACAGAGGGGAGGTTAGAGACACTAGTAGTGGGTTCCCTAAATACAAGTGGGACATGATGGTTTTATGGTTAGGTTGTCTCCAAGGTAGAGGAGTCATTAGTAGGGGTGGATGGTGTAAGGGTAATAGTTGGTTAGATAAGTTGGTTTTTAGCCATAGCATCAAAGGGGTTAGTAAATGAAGATGCTTGGGTGGTCAAAAGTTGGTTGGTAACCATGGAAATAGGGATATCCTCTATAAGGTGGGATGGCATGACATAAGGAGGGTACTGAGGTGGAGTTGAAACTAGGATATAGTAAGAAGAGGTGTTAAGATAGTGTTGAAGGGCCACTAGATTGTTGTCTAAAAAGGTAGTAATGTCCACGTCTCCTTGGGGAAATATAGGAGGGGAATTAGGGTTTCCCAATAGACAAGGTGAATATTCCACCTTAGAGATGTGTTCCATAGATGAGGAGATATAAGAGGTTGATTTAGGTGAAGGGTTTTGTTCTTATAGGTCTCTTTGCTACTAATGAGTGAGAACCATATAGAAAATGAGAGAGAATATAAGAGAATAGACTCATCATTCAAATAGAAAGAAGACAAAGAAAATAATCAAGGAAATTAATGAACACACTAGAAAGTATGTTTATGTTTGAAGTTAGTTTTAATATCTCTTTTGACTTATGCCTTAGTTTATGAGAATGTGTGATAGAAGTTGGCTTGTAGATTAGGTACTATAGAAGTAGTTTATGGTTGGTTTTAGACTATTTCAGTGCTTAAAAGAATCTATATTGGAATCAATATGTGGTTTGGTATTGGAGCCTACCCACTCACTTCATAGTCTCATAGTAATAAGGGTTTCAGGTGCTTAGCCAATATATATTGATATCTAGAGTTTATACTCAACTAAAGAGCTAAGTTGGTTTTCCTCTTGTTGATGAAATCCAAGTAGGATCACTAGGTAGGGTAAGGTGATCCATCAGGTGATGAAATCCTAGTTAGGCCTTGTCTCAAGTGAGTTATGATGTTTGATTGATTATGTGGTTTGGTTGTATAACATAAATGTGTTATAATTAATCTTGATGCTATTAATTAAGATAAGTGAGCTAGAAGTAGGCAATCAATGGATGCAGTATGTTTTAGACCCAAATGAAATTTTGATTTCAATTATGAGCATAGATAAAGAAAAATGCATATTGATGTAGATAAAAAGAAAACTAAGTAGAGATGCGGGTCCCATTAGGCATGCCAAAATGTTTCACAAAATTTTAAAAATTATTTAGAAGAAGGTAGTAAAACTAGAAATATGGGTTGTGGTAGGAATACTTGATAAAAAGTGTGCAAGTGTTGAATCAAAAGATTGTGAAGAGCTCCTCTTTGGCTTGAGAGGATGACCTATAGATAATAAATCCCTAAAGCAAACTTATTTTTTAGAAAGATAGTAAGGTGGATGGCCTACAACTAGTTAGATCCTAAAAATGAGAGCTTCTTTAGGGGTTGTCAATCCATCATTTTAGAATAATTAAGTTAATAAAATAGAAAGAAAGTACTAGCATAAATGATCAAAAGGTACTAAAATTGATAACAAGAATTGATTGATAAAGAGAAATGTTAGAATGATCAAAAGTGATAAACTAATTCGTACTAGTACTAATGGGTCAATGTATGGCTTAGAAGGTCTGAAAGGGGTCTATGAAAAATCAAAAACTCTAAAAATGTAGATTTGGGGAAGTCTAAGTGGGTGAAATTAGCTTGCTAGTTTTTTTGCCACATGTGACCATCGACAATTGGGTTGACCATCAGTAGTTTTTCCTAACCATTGGTGGTTGGGTTGACTGTCGATAGGTGACTATGACCAAAGCTAGGTTTGATCAATAATAGATTGATGGGATTCATAGATGAATTTTGAGGATTGGGCAAAGGTTAAGTTGATTACAAAATTGAAGTAAAACATATGAATAGTAACAAGTAAGATCTTTTCTTACCAGAAGTGGATTGGATGATTAGTTGGCATGATTGACTTGTAGGTAAGATCTAGTTTGATTTTAGTAGAGTAACAATGCTTAGAATCTTGGTTGAGAGGTGAAGGCAAGTTAGATCTTAATGGAATGGCATAATAACATGGATGACATTGGTTGACCTATAAAAGAAACTCTGAGTACCTAAGCTCTTGATAATAATTGTAGAACCTTTTCTTCATATATCTCTCACCTTCTTATAGGCAAGGGCCAAAGGTTTAAGAGGGAGTGTAACTAGGGATTCTAAATATAATTCATCCATGCTAGTATATTTGGATGGATTTTATTTAGAAAAGGTAGCTAGTAGTTTGTATGGTGTTTGCATGTAGAAGGTTAGGCAGTTGAGCTTGAACATCAATGGTTGGGTGAATTGTTAGTGGTTAACGAGACCATCGATGATTAAAGTTAAATGTAAAAATAGCCTAAAAGGCCATGTTTAGGCCTGTTAAATCTAAATTGATTAAAATAGGCCTAGGTAAAGAAAAAAAGGTTTGAGGGGTCTATTAGTGGTCATGACAATTGGAAATGCATGTGAAGAATTTTGGTGTCTACACATAATTACTCCAGAAATTCATGATATGTAGCAACTATGATCATAATTTTTATAAATAGTCATTTTATAACTCAACTCATAATACTCTAAAAAAAATAGAAGTCTAAGCTTAACTTTAATACTCAAACCTATATAAATTAGTATACTCTCTCCTTAAGATATGCAATTATACAATAGTTATGCATACCTTTAATTTCACATTTCCCAACCAGATTATTAAGTATAGATTCTTATTCATACATCTTACACATACATAAATCATATTGGCTTGTGAAACTTCCATTAAGACCTACATCTAATTACAAAAGGAGATGATTATGAGTCTAGGTATAACATTTCATAGATGATTATCTATAATGTCATTTACATTACTATATTTCATTGACTAAATATATATACACTTATTATTATACTATTATGTTTCAATTGTATGGTTGTAAATATGATCTCACATGCATAGATTCTAATAAAAATTCCATATTCAATCCTGTAAATACTCACTCATAACCCATGAGGTACAACACACACACACACACACACACACACACACACACACACACACACACACACACACACACACACACACACACACACACACACACACACACACACACACACACACACACACACACACACACACACACACACACACACACACACACACACACACACACAAATATAAAGATATTCATACATATATATGGAGAGAGATGTTTATACTTATCCATTTCCATTGCCCATTTTCAAGTCTAATAATTTCTTAGGTCAAAATTTTTATAAAAATATCATCTAGTATAAATATGATTATCAAAACACTAATTTCCTTCAAGACCTGCAACTATATAATTTTATATAAGCCTATGCAAATACATTCACAAATTTAAATATTATTTGTACCTTTCCTAAAAATCCTCATAAAAAAATTTGATATGGGAATTTAATTATTAAAACCATTTGAAGTAAAATCCCTAAAATGGTAATGGATAGAGGAATTCAAAGGAGAATACATTTAATATAATTCTAGTCAATGTTTATGATAGTGAAATAAAAAATGTCAAAAATAATAAAGACCAGATATTTATTAAATAAGGCATGAACGTTAGCTCTGTAGTCCTAAGGATGGAATTGAATTCCATCCTCAGGTCTATAGACTTAAAAATACTAAGGTTAATCATAAGGGTTTTTATAAAAATTAATAATTCCATACATTTAATGAATATAGAAAAACCCATATCACAAACCCACATTATGTTTTTCCAAATATTTAAACTATGAAAAGAAAATTGACCTGGGTTTTTGAATTTTGTTGTTCAATACTTGGAATGATTACCTTTCCTTCTATATTGCCTAGCTTTCTCTTTCCTTATTTTTCTTCTTTTATTGTGATGATTTGTTTTCTCTTCCCAATTCAATCTTAGTCATTTTCACCTCTTCATACACATCTTGTATGACCTCCATAATCTCCTATTATCATGTGAACTAATCAACATGTAACTACCCTTCATCAATGCACCACTCCTTTTCTTATGTTGAAATTAGAGTCAAAACTTTATATCCAAGAATTGTGGAAGAATAACTCTCTATTATTCCCTTGGTAAGGTCAAAACTCACAATCATAACAATAACAAAAAAAATCCTAATTTGATTCCCTTCTTACTTTTTATCATTTGACAATAAATATAGAAAACTCCAAACAAAACCTAATTTTTATTCCCCTTACAATTTTAAGATGTATTTATATACTTAAGTATGCAAAACACTCATAGTTTATAAAGATTCAAAGTCATAATTAAATTAGCTTGCTTTAGGGCATATTTTTCCTCTATTAGTCCTTTATGCCTTGTTACGAATAGGTTAATTTATAATTAATTCAATATAGTCCAGAAACTTAAGATAACTACCATTCAACTTCTAATAACTAGAAACACAGTCAATATTATAAAGACATAGTTGAATGAGATCAAACAAACAACCAAACATAGTCATTAGCTTTCCTATGCTATAAAACAAAAGCATAATATGGATATTTAAGTGAGATACATAAGTAAATCAGCTAAACTATTACACTTGTGCCTTTACCAGACATAATGCATTGATAATCGACACACTATAATAAATGTTTAACATTTGTGTGAAAATCATGACCCATAATGAAATCAAATCAAACGAGAATAAATTGTTACCAAATAACTAATGCATGTTATATTTATTTCACTTAATAAACTAAATGCTATATGTGCATAAGTTTGGTGGATCTCTCTTAACTACCATTGTTTGTATCTATACCCCTTATCTAATGATACTCTCCCTTTGAACTATCTATGAGGGTGGGACAAGCCTACAACCACCTCATCAGATAAATTGGCAATTATTTTGAAATAATAAAAATAATAAACATATAACCATAAACAAACTATTGAATGCAAGTAATATATAAATTAAATTAGTTAACTTGATCGTAAACATAATAATACATATGCAACAACTATGTATCTAGGTATTAATCATAAAAAATGTAATATAATTACCAATTAAACAACATATAAAAATCCAATTCATAAATAAATGTCATCTCTACCAATCATTACTCTCATAATCCACCATTTAATGATTAAACATTTTGTAGAGGAAACTAGATGTGATAAACATCCTAAGAAATACATTGGGATATAATCCCACATTGGTTTGGTATGTATGTAATATTGTCTCATAAACACGAGCACAAAAACATGATTCAATGGGGCTTTTATTAACTCATTTAGAGTAGGATCATATTGAGGCCTTTGGATTATTAACTAATCAACTTGATTATAGATTGTCTCATTTGATTGCTAATATTATAGGTTGTGTCTTACTCCTAAAGGAAGTAAATGAAGTATTTGTATTTTTAATATTGATTAAACTTAGTATTTTATTTTAGTATATATTTTTGAATTAATTTAATAATTTATATGTAGGATATAGTCATGTAATTTATAATAATTTGGTGGCTTTTTAGCAGAAAGGTGTAAAAGAAAAATGAATGGGTCTTGTAACCTAAATGCTAATTAAAACCATATGATGTTTTGATTTAAAAATGGGGTTTTTAAATAAAATGTATATTTTATTCATGATAAAATCTATTAATGATTATATTATGATCTATGTATGGGTTATTGGAAAGAAAATATTATTATTGAAATATAATTTTTTTCCAATGAATAAATAAGGAAAGTGGTGAGATTATTGATTTATGATCCTTAAATGAATTCTTACTTGATATATATAAGAATAATAAATCATGTGAATGAATTATATTTTAAGGATAAATATTTTGATAATAAATAATTGAACTTGAAAATATAGTTGAAGATATCCAATGTGTTGTCTAATTCAGAATCCTGACCCATGACACTTATGAGACTAAGTGTTAAAGACAAACTTTGGGACAATAAGGGTCATTAATCATATTTCTTAGGATTGAAACTAGTTGAATCTATGGAAAATTTGTAAATCTTGGGATCCATGATATAGCCTTCTTGAGATGAGTCTCTGACAGAAACAATGTTACCATTGGGGATCCAATGTCAGTTTAAGATAAATTCTAACCTTAACCTTGCTTAACCCATTCTAATCACAAGAACTAATGGGTCACACTTTAATGATTTATAAATAAATGTGATGGAATTTTTTAGATTAAAAAAAAATTGGATTAGGTTAAGGAAAAAAAGGATATTTCCAATCTTATAAGGGTACTAATACTTCAAGAATTGATTTGTGTGTGCATGCATAGTTAGAAAACCATGTTTAGTTTCATTAAGGGCTCAAACACATCATAACATGGGGAAAGACTCTAAAGACAAAAAATAATAATTTATTAATTATTGAATTCTTCACTAAATATAAACATAGAGAAGGTCTTGTTTTAGGTTACACACATGGTCATCAACTATAATATATAGTTTGAAGTACATGGATTACAAGTGTTGTAAATAAAATGAGAAAAATTCATACAAGATTTAAAACAACAAAGCATGTTTTAACTATTGAATTAGCTCTTAGTAAAAATGCATGTGATTAATTATTTAGAACCAACATTCCTAAAAAAGATGAAAATGATGGACCAAATTCATAGATAGACAAATTAGTCTAACATAAATTAAGAACTTTGAATTCAGTTTTAATAGAGTTTCTTTACAGAAGAAATACAGACCACTCAAAGAGAAAGTAATTTACAATTTATAGAAAAAATGGGACTTGTATTCAAGTAGCATGAAATTACCATCCTTGGCCATGATAGCCTCCAAAAAAATTCACAACTATAAATATTCAAAATAAAAAAAATATTCTCCACTTCTCCTAAAATATTCCTAGGGACCCACTTAATTTATTCACTAATAAGCTAGAGAAGAACTATCCGTCAACTTCTTGGGTTGTGTATCCTTTGTATCCAACATAGTTTATACTATATTTAAATCCATTTCTAGCTTGGCCAAGTTCATGGGAGGCTCCCAGAATATCACCTTTGATTGGGCCAATAGTCTTTGATATACTAGAGTGGGGCCTAAAGGGAAATTTTCACCTTTAAAACCTAGCTAATAATATCCATGGATTGGTTTGAGAGATCCAAAATCACTTTATATCTAGCTTTAATATCCTTTTAAACCCTCCTCCTCATGATCAAGTTGAAATGACCTAGTTGTACATTGAGTTCTCCTCTATCTAGTAGGGTGCCATTTAGGTGTAATAATAATGCGATGTTGACCTCTTTGAAGTAGGTCAAAATTTTCTCCTTACCTTCTTCTAAAGGCCCCATGATTGTCTATGTCACCACCAAGTATTCCTCAATTGAATTTCTCATGCTCTCATCATAAGTTTGAAATAAGTTTTAATTAGAGAGAGGCATGAGTTTTAGATATGGGAATATACATTTTTTTATTAACACAATGACCTTTATAAACTTTCTATCTACATGAGAATTCCTTTTCAAGTATTCTTAGGCTCATTGGAGGTCCTCTCTACTCATATTAAATGTTATGACTACTTCCCCTAGTGTTATGAAGACTTGTATGATGGCTTCTTTGACCCAACAAATTAATTATATAGGGAAAATGCTATTCACCTATGCCTTAGGCACCTAAAACTACTACTTCATGTCCTCCACAAGGTTCTCAAACATGTCATGAGTGGTATAGAGAAAAAAATACTCATTCCTTAGCCACCCTTTCCTCCTTGCTAGATATTCTCACTTTAATGAGGGAAAAGAGGTAGTGATTTGTATGCCAAACCAATAGGTTTCCTCCTTAAGTGAATTTTTGTGTGAGTATTTTCCTAATATTCCTTGAATTCCTATATAACTCCTAATAAACTTCTTGATCACCTTGCAAAATCATCTCGAGCCTTATGATCCTATGAAAAATCCTAGGGTAGAAGGGGTTGAAGGTGGGGTGGAAAATATAGAGGTAAAGGGTGGAGGCATGGGAAGAGGAGTGGATAAAGCATAATTAAGGAAGAGATAAATGGAAGAAGAGGTGTGGGTTAAAATTGGAAAGGACAAATGGGGAATCCCATGGGAACATCTATGTGTGCCACTCGATTTGGGTCAAATTTACCTATGGGCTCATGGTAGCAGGTATAAGAGTAGGGTTAAATTTAAGAGGCCTTATAGGAAAACCTCTTAGAATTATTTGGTGAATATATGGAAAAATAATTTGTATACATGGAAAATCTTATATGCATGATGGAAAATATATGGAAATAAAATATTATTTTTTTTAATTTTTCCATATTGTCATTAAACTATACTAAAAGAAGGGTGTCAAATGGGGATGTTAAACCACATTGCCAGATGGTTGAACTAAATGGTTTAGTTGAATGTTTATGTTGAATGACACTGCTAGAAGGTTGCATCAAATAGATTTATTGAATGGTGGCATCAAATGGTAGTTCCAAATGGTGGTACCAAATAGTTATGTCGAATGGTGGTGTTGGATGTAAAAGATGAATGAATCCACAAGGTAAACCTATCAAATGATGTTATTAAATGTTATTATGATATTATTAAGTGATTAATCTTAAATGATACTATTCAATATTATCATTCAATATTATAAATTAAATGTTATTATTTGATTACATTTCTTTAGTTGTGGTATAATTTTTATCGATCTATTTTTGCTTATTGCCTATTGAGTGCTTCTTTGATATCATGTGGTGGTTTTTGAAAGTATATTTTTATAGTTACCCATGGTAACCTATGTACTATATATATGTGGTGAATTGAAAGGCAAACTAAGAAATTATTTTAAATAGTTGGTGAACTGACCCCAAAAATAATTTTCATTCCTAAATTTTAGGTGATCCAAACCTATGTAACAACCCTAAAAAAATACCAAAAAAAAAATTCGAAAATTGGAATATTTTTGAATTAATAAATATTCTCTACTAAATTTTACCCTATATAAGACTATTTAGAAAGATTAAGAAAATTGGTTGGTTAAATCCAAATCATTGGATATATAAGACAATGGAAAAGGGAGTATTAAGAGATACACATGGAGTAATAGGGGGTTAAGGAGTAATAGTTACCCTTTGATTCATCTTGGGCCTCTTGCCTTGGTTAGCTTACACTATAGTATTAGAAAGAATAGTGGTGGTAGTGGTGATAGGGGCTAAACATATATTGTATAGAGTGATTTTAGTTGTTGTTGAGGTAGATGGTAATAGAATTATGCACATGAGTTCACTAATTATTGGGGTCATAAATATTTGAAATACTATAGATTTAGTAGTAACGACATGTTTTTCACTAAATAATGGTGGCACTAAGGGAAAGGAAACTACAACTCTTGAAGACTAGGGGTGATCTATAGGGATCCCTACTGATGGAATGGGATGAGTGGTAGAATTTAAGATGAGGTTATGTTGTACATGGATGGATATAGAGGTACTTGAGTGAATTATGGGGCGTTTGTAATGTGAAATAGGGATGCATCACCTGAGTTGACATATTAAGAAAAGGGAAACTAGGGAGTTATACACTAGGTTGTAGAGGGATAATTAAAGGTGGATAATTTATCTACATTGATGCCTAATATTGGTAATTTTTTAGACTCAACTCAAGGATATTATTGATGTTAGATCATATCACTTACATAAAATATGGTTGATTATCTTTAATTATAAGAGGTGGGGGAACTGGAACATAGAGCAAGGGAAGTAAAACCCATGAAAGAGAGGGAGATGGGACCCCATAAATGACATTTATTAAAATCTAAGGTGTCATTACTTAAACATATCACTAGGGTTGAGTTATTTTATGTTAATTAGGGACACTCTAGCTAGATGGCTTGGGTTGAACCTTATTTCCCTTCTTTTTCTTTGCCTCAAATTTGGCAAACAACTCGTTGTCATCTACAAGGTTGAGGTGGATTTTGTCATTGGGGTGAGGCATGTGGCTATAAGAGATGTTGATATGAGATTTATATATCACCACATGGACCATGACAATTCCATTAGGGTCCCACTCTCTATGCTCTACTTTTCCCAAGGAATAAGAATCCATGTTTGGTGACATATTTTCAATAGAGGTAAACTCTTATATATGTGTTATAAAATGATGATATGGAAGGTTGGGAATTAATTTTATTAGTGGATAAATTATTAGATAAATATGTATTATATTAGTTGGTAGGCTATCTCCTATTTGGCCAATGAGTCTAGAACCTGATAGGGCAAGTCGAGGGTAACCTTATGAATAACTACCACCCAGATGATGGTGTCATCCCTATAATACTAGTAATCACCAATGGGGATATAATATTTCCAAATTTTACTGGATATCCAAGGCATAGCCACCTCATTTATGTCCATTTATACGATTGGGTAGAATGACTTGTATATTTCCTTGATGTGATTCTAATAATAATGGCCATGGAAGAAAGGGGTAAATATTGATAACATATAACTTTGAGAAATGAGGGCACAAAGGGCACAAGAGTGAGTTAAAAGTGAGAGGAAAACTCTATGAAATTGGCATTGAATAATAGTAAATCAATTTTCCCTATGGAACTTATAAGTATCCACGCATATATCTTGCATTGATGGCATTTGGTATCTCACCCAATGTGAATTCAAATTTGAGTTGGTTGAAGGATCCACCTATTCATTTATTGATCTAGAATTAGCCTAGTGATTTTAGATATGCATTTCTTGCTAGATTTGGTGACCATTATGAGATATTTTAAATTATCTAATTGGGCTCACTTTCCCATTTAGATAATTTAAGGAATGTGGTAATCACACTAATATCTTTCCCTTGTGGCATCCTAGGTAGCTCTTGATTATGAAATGTGTCCATCTATGGTTGGTAATATTTGAGTTGAATTACCACCTAAGAATATCTAGGTGCCAAACTTACCTATTTGAATAGTTAGAATCAAACACCTAGAGTAGTGAGGTGATGCATGTCATCCTATGTTTGGTTTTTAAATCTGATTTTACCTCTTCATAGTAATCTCAGATATTTTATATATTTCCTACTAATTTTTACAAAAATGACATATGACATGGTCTGATAGATCAATCTATCTCAAGGTCAAACATCTCTAATAGGTCAAGGAGATTGAAAGATCTAAGAAGATCCATTGGTGATTATTTATCTAGTTAGGCTTTCCTAAGCTCTAACATCTCCAATAGTTCAAGGAGACTGATAGTTTTGATAGGATCTACATGGGAATTCATTATTTGATTAGGATCTCTTAGGATCTAACATCTCTGACACATCCTAGAGACTGATAGTTATGATGGGATCCATGTTTTGCTTCCTCATTAAGTTGGGATCTTTGAGTTATGACATCTCTAATAGTTTTGGGAGACTAACAACTCTAATAGTTCATTTGCATGGTGTTTCCTCATTTGGTCAGGATATTTCAAGCTTTGACATCTCTAATAAATTAGGGAAATTAACACCTCTGACAACTGGGCCATATGGTACTTCCTTATTCAATCAAGGTCTTCTTTGATATTTCACAAAAGTGACTAAGCTAAAAAATAAATCTATGTAATTAATTAAATATCACATGTCTACCAACACAGCTTTATGAAGTTTTGAGTAGTATTATATGAGATTATAACTTTGAGAAAACCATTACTTCAAATATAGAAAAAAACATAGTTAACATGATAAAATATTCTAAATATGAAAACCCTTCACTCTTTTAGAATGAAACAAGGAATTGACTAAGTTTAAACTCAGAAGACTACAAAGGTCATTAATAGTTAAAAGTAGTGTTAAACACTTGACAGACTGGGGTAGAATAGAATTTAGAGGATTTTGAGGGTTTGAGGATGATGTAGAGGGGATATAAACTCTAGGAATACTTAAGAATTTTTGGAGGGGTCCCCCACTTTTTAAATAAGGTGGTTGTGATAGCCACAACAAATGGTGACTTTGTAGGGAAAATACTACCCAACATTTAGAACCTAGGTTGTGATAATCCAATATTAAACATAGAGATAAGAATGATGAACTCTATTTGATACACTTTGAGTATGAAGAGAATCCAAGTATTTGTTAACAAGTAACATATTGGGATCTAGTTACTTTCAAGGCCACTCTATGAATTAGTGATGGATTCCTTTTATCTAATGGATTACTTTAGTGAACTTAGGTACTTCTAACATATTGCAATATTTATGAAGGGGTAGGAATTTTGCAAAATTTTGGCCAAGCGGGGAGGGATTGAGCATTGATCAACTACCATATAGGTATCTATATCCTCAACAAATATGATTTTGGTCTCATTTAGGGCCTTGTTCCATTGTTAACTAGGTCATAAACCCTATAATGGAGATTTAAAAAATCACCTTTCTAAGCAAGAAACTTAACATGTATTTTTTAAACTCATAATTATTTTGATTTGATATTTTATGTTTGATCCATGAGGGTTGGAGACTAGTCTATCCAAGGTTGATGTTAGTCTCAGTAGGCTTACAATATAGAAAAAACATTCACTTGTTCAACTATTTATAATATATTTGTTCTTTTCTTTTGAAGTTCTTATGATGGCCATGGCTAGAGTAGATATTTTCTCAATTCACTTACTCAGTGTTGAATCAATGGCTTCTAATTCTCTTAGTGCTTTTGAGAGAGTTACATTGCTTATCACTATGTCCAATATTGGAGGTTCACCTTCTATTTCCCAATTATGGATTTTTTTTCACTTTTTAGTCATTATTTAGAACATTCATCACTTTATTTGAACTCAATTATTTTTCCTAAAGTATTCAGGGCAAGGATACTATCTCATGAAGGAAGAATTAGAAGAAAAATTGTGGGAAGGTAAAAAATATACATAAAAATAATCTATAAAAAAATAATGAAAGCAAACACACAACATAAGAAAATAAATGATGAAAACAAACTAATACAATCTTTGTGTGTGTGTGTGTGTGTGTGTGTGTGTGTGTGTGTGTGTGTGTGTGTGTGTGTGTGTGTGTGTGTGTGTGTGTGTGTGTGTGTGTGTGTGTGTGTGTGTGTGTGTGTGTGTGTGTGTGTGTGTGTGTGTGTGTGTGTGTGTGTGTGTGTGTGTGTGTGTGTACATAAATTACCACACTATCCTAGGTTATTATGAGATTGTATATGAATGTATAGCTAATAAGTAGTGATTTATTAAATTTCAATTCACTAGTTAAGAGGTTTGTGCCTTCAAGTTCCTTGAGGTAGAATGCATTCTAGCTAAGTAGATCAGAGATCTGATATGAGATAATATATAATGGGTTAAAATTAGAGTGTTGGTCTTTCTTTTTCTGATATTTATCCCATAGAAGCACAAAGTCATAGATCTTGAAGGAATTCAATTCACACTCTTATCAAACCACATTTTGGCTTCAACCTAGTGCTTACTAAAATTATGGAGGGCCTCTTCTCAATAATATTATAATTAAAATATGTCTAATATCTTCAAGTCTACCTTATTATTTCTTTCCATGTATTCTTTAATAACTTTATATGTAGGTAATCTTAGGGTGATTGGGAAGATCGAATCTGATGTAGGGGAATCAATGAAAACAAAAACATTTGGTCATGAGAGGATTATTAGATGTTTCATGGTTGTGTTTGGTCTCATATAATATCTTATAATGGGATTGAATTATTAAGAGAGTCCTTAGGTGTGTTTTGTCTTCCCTTTGGCATTTTCCCACTAAAAGAGACAATTTGAATGTTTGAATCTTGTATGAGAGTTAAAGAGTGTTTTGAAGGTTGTCATGAAATGCATGATTATTAAGATGTTAGTGTGAGGTACAAAATAGGTATAATAGTGTACTATAAGATGTTATACATGCACATCATGAGGAGAAAGGCCTAAGACCAAGAGTTTTGAATGTATTATACATATCAGGGTAGTTATCTTGAAAGTAAGGTAGTTTTTCTTATCTTGAGAAAATAATGTAATGATTTTTTTTGGAAGGAAGGTGGTATATTTATGGAGTGAGTTATTTAGAGATTGGTAGAAATTAGGGGTATGAAGGGGAGTGGAGATAATGGAAGATATTGAGGAAGATATGCATTGTCCATGAAGGACAAAGAAAATGATAGTGAAATAGTGAATGTATGCATGAAATAAATAAGGTTGAAGTGATCTAATTGTATTCAATTTTAATAATGTGGTATATGTTTTTCATGAATATCTAAACCCTCATAGTCTTTGAAAGTACCCTATTTTTTATTATCTAAATGATCATGTAGGATTGTATCACATTTATGTGTGTTTTCATTTATATGCATATAAATAATAAAAATGTGACATTTTAGGGGTTTTTTAAAATGTTATTAGGGTGAAAAATATTGTTAATAATAAATGAGCCTTTTATACTTGTGAAAAATGTTATGTTTATAATCACATGTGTAAGTGAGGATTTAACTCAAAATTTTGATTACCTCTATTTTATAGTCAAGAAGTAAACTAATGAAGGGAATCCTAATAATTAAGATAGAGAATAATAAGAGAGAAAAGTGTATTTTAATATTGGAAATTATTGTTTTGTAAATATTATATTGGGAGATTCCTTGAAAGAATTGAAAGATAGGGTTTGTATTTGTTGAAGGCTCTATTCACAAAGATAGTCAAGAATCTTGTGGTGGACTTATTAATGAATTAAATACATGGAATGATGTTTTAATTAGTGTTAAAATTGTGGAGAGAGAAAAAATAATTCAAAATTATCTTTTTTGAAGGTTTCAAAACCTCAATAAATTAAAAGTACAAAATGGAAATCTATAGTAGCTTTCCCAGTTTGCTTATGTCTGTAGACCTCTGTAGAATCATTGATTTAAATGTATTTAAGATTTATTCAAGAAATTTTAGGGGTTAAATAAGTATAAAATATATATTAAACACATTATTTAGATTTTTTGAAGGTATAAAATAAAAAAAGAGTGATTAAAACTAAATTTGAAGCTCTAGGGCTAGTCACAGACTGTAACCCTAATTTAGGGTTAGAATAAAAATAAATAACTAAAATGAATTTGAACTAGTAAAAACTCCTAAAAATTGGAAATTAGGTGTATTTTGATAATTTTCAAAATAATATAGTGGTTTTTGACTTTTATGGTCTTGTATGGAGGATCTACCAGCCTATATCAAGGTGATTAGACTTAAAGACCTAATTAGGCTAGTAGGGGTAATGGGAAAGTGAATTTGAACAAAGAGCTGAGAAGTTAAACTTGGTGATAAGTTTTATTGTGTAAAATGGTACTATAATATGTGATTAATTTTTATAGAGTCTCTATGGTTAGGTAAAACTAGGGAGCTTTATCTTTTAAGAGGTCTAATTAGTGAAATGGTTACAAAGGAAAGGGTATTTGCATAAAGAGTTAAGGTGTAAAACTTCTTGGGAAGTAATAAGCATATATAAGGTGAAAAAATATGGGATTATATATTATATATCAATAAAATATTGATTAAGGTAAGGAAATTTTTTGTTAAAAAGGCTACAAGGAGTAAGCTTGATTATGAGTTTGATACATACAAGAGATAGTTGAGAATGATTCATAGTTTGAGATGGATTGAGACAAATATGTTATGATTTATAAAGTTCATACATGATGGAATATTATCTTTATGATATCATGAATAATATTTGAGTATCTTGAGCCTTGAGGAGATTTGAAGTTAGTGAAAGAGTAACATGAAAGGATTAGAGAGGAATCTATAAATGGATTGATATGAGTATATGAGTGATAGGGTCATGAAATGTATAAAGAAGATAAGGGAATGTTCAGAGGTGCTTAGTGAACATGGTTGTGCTTGAAGGGGATAGTAATCCTAGTGAAGAGTGAAAGAACCATAGTGGAAAGAGAGTCAAGTTATTAAGGTATTAGGAATGAATATATGAAAGTAATGGATAAGGAGTTGTAAGAATAAGATCTATATCATTTGGTATTAGAGTAAGAAAAATATTTTTCATTCAAGGAGAACACACACAAGTTCAAGAAAATATAAATTTATGTGGCACTTTAATTACTTATCATTATTAATTATTTTATGAAATGTAAAAGATGTAAAGGATATAGTATAAACAAATGGGTGATAGAGATTGAAACTAATAAGTGACAAAGTTTGATAGAAAATAAAGTTAAAGGTGGAAGATATCTAAACTCCAATCTAGGAGAGTCAATCATTGAATATAAGAGGAGGTAGTAGCATTGTAGGTAGAAATATTAACAAATAAGTGAGAAAGAAAAAGAGAGATAAAAGTATGAGAGAGTATGATAGTAATAAGGTATTCAAGAAACATAATGAGAAGTATAGATGATAATAGATAATGTAGGAGACATTGAATCCTAAGAGGAAAGTAAAAATATTATGAAGATTCAAGTCAAGGTATGTTATGTTTGTTGAATTTAATAAATAGTAAATTTGTTTAAATTGAAGTCAATTAGACTCTATAAAATGAAAATCAATAATCTATTGAAAAAAGGTAAGATGAATCCTAAGGTCATTGAGGCTTGTGTGAAGAGAGCTCAAGAAGAATCTCAAAATAGGAAGAAAAATTTAAGTGTGGATAAAGGAGAAAGAAGGTCCCAAAATAAAATAAGAGATTATAAGGTCTCAAGTGTTGACTAAAAAGGTACTCAATGAAGTACCAAAGAGATGAAGACAAGATATAAGACACTTGCAGAGAGGAAAAGAAGAATTGTCATGAGAATAATATGAAATAATATAAAAGAGAGAGAATGTTTGAGGAAGAGACAATAGAATTTAGTCAAGGTCTCAAAGGTATAGATCAATTTATACTCATGATATAACAAATTCAAAAGAAATAAGGAAACACATGGATTGGATGGGTTATGAAAAATGGAATGAAGTGGTGAATAGAGCTACTCATAAAGGCTTGAAGCAATGTAAGTTTATAAATAAGAAACATGAAGAATAAGAGGTGGAGAGAGTTCTCATTGTTGAGAACATGAATAAAGATGAGATATATGTGCCAAAGGATTAACTCTATGAATAAGATGATAGTGTGGGATATTTTCAACTAGTTTAAGAAGAGGAAGATGATGAATTAGAATTATGTGATGCCTTGGAGAGCATAGAAGAAAAAGAAGTAGAAGATGGACATATGAGAGAGATTGATAAGAAAGAAAACATGGAGTAAAATAAAAACGTGTTTTATCTTATTGATAAGGTATATGAAAATTTAAATTTTGTTATTTATAGTTCAAATACTAATGATAAAGTGTAGGGACAAATTCATAGGAACAAGGATAAGATCAGGTCTACAAGTTTGGAAAGAGATTATGGATATAGGATGCCATTGTGGATGAAAAAACTAGATGTATAGGTAAGGTTATAAAGTATTCATAAAAGGGAATAATATGGTAGAATTAATATCAAAGGATCAAAAATTAAGGTATGAAACTTTTAGTTTGAAAAAATAAATATATGGAGTCCAAGATAAGCTGAATTCATGCAAAGTCAAGTATGGGTTCCCAAAGGCAAAAGGGAAGTAGTAAAAGATGTTGTGATTAGTAATGATATATAAGACATGACCATAAGTATTATAAGACAAAATAAATGTAAGGATATTTCTTTTGATAACTTTAAAAATGAAGAATTGAATGAGATTTTGACTAAGAATGATGAAGTATGGTAGAATATTTTTGACAATACTAATGTGAAGCTGGTAGAAGATGTTAAGTTGATGTTTTAATATGACCACATTAATAGTGAATTTCCAAGGAAATAGGGATAATTACAAGGTCATTAGGTTTATGAGGAGAAGATTTGAATTTAAGAGAGAAATGAAGAGCCAATATGGAAAACAATGCCAAAATTTGAAGAATCAAGAGAAGAAATAGAATATCTCTCTTGGAGAGAGGAGAAAGAGTTGATAGATGTGTTATTATATCCATAAAATTAGATAATTTTAGTAGATACTTTTTTATATTTGAAGTTAGGAAAGGAAATACAAGAATCTCAAAAAAGTGGATAGATGTGCTATTATATCCATCAAATCAGTTAATTGCAACATGTACTTGGGTAGATTCGAAGGCAAGCAAGGAAAGACAAGAAGCTCAAAAAATTGGTCCTAAATAATAGGTATATGTGAAATAAGAAATAAAATATGAAAAAATTAAATATGAATAATGTAAAATCATTAAAATGAAAAAATATATAATTAAACTTAAATATGGAGGAAGAAAAAATGCAGGAATATAAGAGGAGCATGAACAAAGTGTAGAGACACATTGGCAAAGAGTGTCTTAAAGGAATCATCAAGTGGAAAAATAAGATTCAAGTCACGATAGGGTATATGTCACTAAGATGAACATAGAAAATAAAGAGGCATATGAAGTGTAGTCAACAAGGGTAGAGGTCATGGAGAGTGCAACAAATTAGGTCCTAGACAAGTTGATACATTACACGAGGATGGAGGAATATTTATTCACAAGTAAAGATAAGATGAAAAGTAAAATTAAAATAGAAATAATATAATTTTATAAATTAAAATAATTAGAGAAGAAAAAATTAAAAAAATATCAAGTGAAAGAGAAGATAAAAAATAGAAAGCTAGGAAAAAAGCTAGTCAAACTATTTGAGATGGAGCTCAAAGCCTTCCCTCAATGGAAGTATGATGCAAGGGCATCAAATAAAACAAAAATATTTGGTCATGAGAGTATTATTATATGTTTAATGGGTGTTTTTGGTCTCATAAAATGCCTTATAATGGGATTTATTCATTAGGAGAGTCCTTAGGTGTGTTTTGGTAGACCTTTATCAGTTTTGCACCAAAAGGGCCGATTTAACATTTGAATCTTGTATAAGAGTTAGAGAGTGTTTTGAAGGATGTCATGAAATGTAAGGTTAGTAATATGTTAGTGTGAGTTCCTACATATGTATAATATTGTACTATAATATTTTCTATGTGCACATGATGAGTAAAAATGCCTAAGACCAAGAGCCTTGAATGTATTATCCACATCAAGGTAGTTATCATGAAATTAAGGTAGTTTTTCTTGTCTTGATAAATGAATGTAAAAAGGTTTTTATGGTAGGAAGGTGGTATACTTATGGAGGGAGTAAGTTATAGGTTGATAGAACTCAAAGTTATGAAGGAGATTGGAGAGAATAAAAGACATTGAGGAAAATATACATTATCCATGAAGTATAAAGAAAATGATGGAAAAATAGTGATTTTTTGCATGAAATAAATAAGATTGAAGTGATCTAATGGTATAAATTCATTGTATTCAATGTTACTAATGTGGTATACATTTTTAATGAATAACTAAACCCTCATAATATTTGAAAGTACCCTATTTTTTAGATTTTGAATGATCAATGTTACTAATTTATTGTATTCAATGTTACTAATGTGGTATACATTTTTTATGAATAACTAAATCCTCATAATCTTTAAAAGTGCCATATTATTTAGATTTTGAATGATCATGTAGGACTATATCACATTTCTATGTGTTTTTATTTGTAGTCATATGAAAAATATAAATATAAAATTTCATGAGTTTTTTTTAATGTTATTTGGGTGACATAAATTTTTGCTAAGCAAGCAGTCTTTTAGACTTGTGAAAAATGTTGTGTTGATAATCACAGGTGTAGGTGAGGATTGAACTCAGAATTTTGAGTACCTCTATTTTGTAGTCAAGAAACAAACTAATGAAGGGAATATTAATAAGTAAGAGAGATAATAATAATAGAGAAAAGTGTATGTTTATAGTGTAAATTATTCTTGTGTAAATAGGATATTGGGAGATTACTTGAAATCAATGAAAGATAGGGTTTGTATCCATTGAAGTCTCTATTCATAGAGACAGTCAAAAAACATGTGGTGAAATCATTAATGGATTAAATATGTGGATTTATGTTATAAATAGTGTGAATATGGTGGAGAGAGATAACATAATGTAAAATTATCTTTGTGTAAGTATTAAAAACCTTAGGTGAGTAAAAGTGTGAAATGGAAATCTATAGTAGCTTTCCTAGTTTGACTACATCTATAGACTTCTATAGAATCATTGTTTTGAATACATTTAAGAGTTTTTCAAGAATGGTTTAGGGTTAAATAAGTTTAAAATATATATTTAAAACATTATTTATGTATTGGAAAGGTCTAAAATAAAAAAAGAGTCATTAAAATCAAATTTGAATCCTCTCAAGATAGTCATAGATTGTGTAATCGTAGATTAGGGTTAGAATAAAAAATGAAAATAGAATGAGTTTGAACAAGTGAAATTTTTTTAAACTTGGTAATCAAGTGTATTATGATAAGGTTCAAATGATTATGGTGGTTTTATACCTATATAATCTTGTAAAAAGGATCTACCAACTTGTATCAAGGTGATTAGCCTTAAAGACCTAATTAGTCTAGTAGGGGAAATGAGAAAATGAAGTTGAAAAAATATTTGAGAAGTGAAACTTGGTGATAAGATGTACGGTATGAAATGGTACTATAATATGTGATTAATTTTTTTGGAGTCTCTATAGTTAGGTCAAATCAAGGATCTTTATCTTTTAGGAGGCTTAATTAGTGAAATGGTTATAAAGGAAATGATATCTTCACAAGGAGTTAAGGCATGAAAATTCATGAGAATTAAGGAGATAGAGGGTGCCCAAAATAGGATTATGTATTTTAGATCAGTAAAAGATTGCTCAAAGTAAGGAAATTTGCCTAAAAAAAGGCTATAAGTAGTAAGCTTGATTCTAACTTTGATAAGTACATGAGATAGTTGACAATGATTCAGAGTTTGATATGGGTTGAGATAGATAAGTTGTGCTTCAGAAATTTCAGCCATGATGGAATATTCTCTTTATGAGATCATGAACAAGATTTAAGGATCTTGAGCCTTAGGTGATGTGATGCTAGTGAGAGAGTAACATAAAAGGATTAGAGATGAATTGATAGAAGGAATGAGATGATTATATTAGTTAAATGATCATGAAATGTCTAAATAATATAAGGTAAGGTCTGTAGGTGCTTAGTGAATAGGTTTGTTCTTGAAATGGATAGTAAGCCTAGTGGAGATTGAAAGAACCATAGTGGAAAGAGAGTCATGTTATTAAGGAATCGGGAATGAAGCTATGAAAGTGATGGATAAGGAGTTATAGGCCTAGGATTTACATCAAAATATAACCCATATACCATTATAAATAACAAAAATTTGAGAGCATATCTACACTGAGAGTGATTATCCCAAAGGGCATATTTTAATAATGAGTGCCATTCTTGGGGATTCTTCTCTGCATATTTAATGATCACATTGATCATGTTTTTGTTTTTTATATTATACTAAACCATTCCCTTATGGGTAGTAGGTAGACAAAAATTCAAAGTGAATCCATGTTAATAAACCCATTTAGTAAAATTTGTAGACTAGAATGCAAATCCATTGTCACATACCAATGACACAGGTGTGCCAAATTAGTTGATTATGTTTTCTTCAAGAAAATTGATCATCTATTTTGGTGGTATTACTCTTTATGTCCATTTACTCAATATAATATATGCCTAATCTATATATTAGGCATTAACTTATGGCCAATTAATGAGTTTGGATTGATAACTCTTATGAAATCCAACCCCCACTACATAAACAATTTTCCTTCAATAATAGGATTTAATGGAATTATAGCATGAACCTATCATTCGGAAAAAGTTTGTTACTAGTGACATTGGAATCCATTGGCATGCACAACTTTGAAAATAGTGGTCCATTAATATCCTACTCATAACACATTATGTGTTGTAATATTCTAAAAGGGATGGTCATCTCCCAGCTTCTCATGGAAAATAGCCATAACATCTTTGGTATTTTCCTCATATATGAAGTCATGATAGATGCATTAATAATTATTTATATGCATTACCAATTTATTAATCATGTAATGATATGATTTTATCTTGAGGCTCTTTTTGGGTCTAATTTAGTCCTAGGGGTGGACTTCCATGGAGGAGGTAGTAGGTGATTAGAGTATACCAATCTTGGGGAAGTACATCTTCTTAGTCCATGTGGTATAGTGTGATCCATGGATGAGTATATGTTATTAAATTAATAATACCCTATAATTGGATAAACTTGGTAGGTCTTATCTCTAGATCATATACATGTAATTTGTCCATCCACCAGCGTTTGCACTCTCCCAACTTATTCTATCTGAGTGTAAGCTTTATTGTGTGGTATAAGACAATGAAATGCACCTTATTCTTAAGAATTTAATTCTTGAATTTATTCACCAAATTTAATATGGAATAGACATGTTTTTCAAGTGTAAAATAATAGAGCTATTTATCCTTGAGGTTTTTACTCATGAAAACAATCAGGGGTTCTTCCCCATTCTACTTCTAAGTGATGACTATACTAATGGTATGTTCAAAATTAATAGAGTGGACATAGAAGTCCTTGGTGTAGCCTTGGCTTATAAAAACTATGACCTACATGATGGCCTCTTTGATGTCTTGAAAGTCCATCTTAGATTTAGTGTTCCATTTCACTTTAGCTTCCTATTTCATCATGTCATTCAAAGGCTTAAAATTTTTAGTAAATATGAAAATAAATTTACATAAAAAATTAATTTTCCCAAAGAAAGACTTTAATTCCATTTCACTATTTGGGAGAGGTATATTATAAATAATATTATAATGTTCAAGGTCAATAAATAGACCTTATTTCATGATATCATGTCAAATAGTATTACCTTAGGTAACACCAAATATGATCTTGTTTGGGTTTAAAGAGATACAATACCTCTTAAATATCTTGAATATATTTTGTAGGTGATGGATGTGATCTAACTTATATTTGGAGAAGATAGTCAAATAATACGTATAGATAATAATGAATTTACATATCAAACCTTCAAAGGTGAAATCCATGGCCTTATAAAGAGTAACTCTGATATTAATCAAGCCAAATGGCATCTATTTATAGGAAAAAGTGCCCCACTTTGTTGTGAATGCAATCTTGGTTTGATTCTCTAGGTTGACAAGAATCTAGTTATATCCAAAGAATGTGTCTAAAAAGGACATCATATAAGATCCACTCACCATTTTAATTAATTAATTCAAATAAGGTAATGGGTAATTATCTTTATCCTATGCTTGGTTTATATTTTTAAAGTCTACACAGAGCTGAATCTCTCTATTTTTATCATGAATGGCTACTAAATTAACTACCCAATTAGAGAAGTGAACTCAAAAAATGATTCCCTCTAACAAGAGATTATGAACCTCTTTATGTATAAGTAGTTTGGAACCAGGTTCACTAGTATCTAACTTTATCATAAAGGTTTTAGGTTTGGTTTAAGATAGATAATATGGGTTACTGCACTCAGGTCAAATATATTGAAACCTCCATATGCCTAGGTAATTACATCCCTCAATCTTAGTAACATCCCTCTAAGTTTCTCAATCTCTTTTGATGGCAATTAGGGCTAATTTTAATGGTCTAGGGGTAGTCAGGGGACCCAAGGTCGATAACATTAAACTTTATGTCTTTGTAATTTGACTTGTAGGAAAAAATTGAGGCTTATCAAGGTATAAAAATTTCTCCAAGGAGATCATTTACCTTGGGACTTAGTTTTATCTAAGGTTAATGATGCCATCTTGGTCATAATTTGTATCTTCTGAGTCATCACTCTCCTTTTAATCAATGGTGTGGGATTCAAATACCCCAGTGTTGTTGAGTAATTATAGAATATTCTAATCATCCTCAAAGAATTATAATTGATTGACATTATTCAAGATAGAGGGATAAGGGATTATCTCTATATAGAAATCATGATATCATGTGTCATTTAGATGTGTCAGATTTAGAATAAAAGTTTTCACTGAATCAATCACTTAGTTTTCCTCTCAAGGAATGGGAATGACATTAAAGGTAGTGAACATCTCAATTAGATACCATGCACTTATTTATACTTCCTAAGATAGAAAATTTTGAAATGGAACTTTCTCTGAACTTGGTTTTTAAATATCTTAAAGTCAGCAAACACCTTGAATTTTTTGAATTTATGTTTCAAGTCTAATTAAAATCCAAGGATCAATGATTCACACTCTTTCAAGTTATTAGTATAGGGTAAGTGAATTATATAATTGGATAGGTGTCAGATTCTTTGTGGTTCAACCAAAAGGATTCTTATCCTAAAACCTTGTTTAGAATAGGCCCCATCAAAGAAAAGGGACCACAAACCTAGCATCTTAGGATCATTGCCAACTTCATGCTTAGATAGTTCCATAAACATGGTGTAGACTCATAGGTATAAGGATACTAAGTTCACCTTCTCATTCATAACATTTATTTTGTGGTATTTTATTTCATCATAGGTTCTCTATCTACTTTAATATGATTGGCCATGCCTCTCCATGGTAGCCACATATTATAAAATTTAGTAGCTATGTACCCATTTAAGGATTTAGACCAATCCCTATTAAGAAGCATCTTATAGTCTTTGGTTATTTCTACTACCTATATATCTATGAGCTATTCAATCTTAGGCTTATACTCTAGCTACATATGTACATTTAAAATCTCATCAACTAACTTAACCTCTAATTTATTTGGATGAACCACCACCTTGTCTGATTTGATATGGATTAATCCTAACTTCTCATAACTTCCCAAATAGTTTTATAGTCAAAATGAATGGGGGAATTCAAATTTGTTATTGTGGATGATCACATTGGTGTGGGAAACCATTTGTTTTAGTTGGGTTATCTTTTACATAATTAACTTCAGCATAAGGTCTCATTATTTAGTGATCTAGGTGAGTTCATCAAGTATGATGTCTTTTATTTTATTCATGTCTTATACTATGTTATACCCTAAATTTTTATGCACTACTTGGGTCTCTATAGGGTATTTTGACTCATTTGGTCTTCGAGGTTGTGGGTCATTCCTAGCTTCATGATTATGAGGGGTGGTACCATTATTTGGAGTTGTAGAGGTGGTGAGACGTTCCCATTATGTCCAATTCCTAAGGGAAAAATTAATAATTTTTAACTTTGGTAATGCATAGACCTTACTATTACTCTCCTTTGGTTCATTGTCATCTTAGATGGGTAATTCTAGAGTCTCTAATACCATTATTGTAATTGAGGGTTTGGTAGTAGTATAATATTTTTAATGGTTAGGGACTACAATATTATTCCATTTCCCTCTAAAAAATGTTGAAGGCACTAAAACAATCTACTCAATTGATTTCCCTATGTTGGGGTGTGTTTTAGTTAATTTATTCTCATTTATTAATTTGGAAGCAAGTAATGAAACTAATAAAAGGGGTGTGTAGAAGAATACCTGATAAAGTGTGCATGTGACCTAGATGATAGTGATAAATCCTCTTAGGCTTGAAAGGAATAACCTATAGATAATAAAGACACTAAGAAAAGGGGTTGTTATATAGATGGTTAAGTGGACTACCTAGCATGAGCTACATCTAAGAAGTGTATTCTTGGTAAGAGGCTATCAATATACTATTTATAATAATTAAGCTGATATAAATGAAAAGAAAGAACACTTACATTAAATAAATATAAAGTAAATGAATTTAAGATGAGATGAAATTAAATTTCTTATTTAGAAAAACTAAATATATAAAAATTGGGTCAATACTCATGCTAAGATAGTTGGGGTCAAGTTCAAAAAATTATAAAAGTCTCTATGAATAGGTAAGAATATGGAAAATAAGGTTTGGTTGGGTTCAAGGGATAAAAATAACTTTCTATTATTTATACCAAGTGACCATTGATATTTGGGAGAACTGTCGATGATTGGGCTAATCATCATCAGTTGAGTGACCATCGACGATTGAGGGGACCATTGGCAATTGAGTTAATCAATGGTGGTTACCTACATGATTTTGGGAATAATAAAAAGAAGGATTGTAAATTGGGTAATTAAGAAAATAGAGGTTTGTTATGGATTATGGGAATGAAAGATAAGATACTGATGAGTCTGATAGGGCTAGGAAGTTATAAATGGAATGTAAATCATAGAAAACAAGTAAGAGATACCTATAACTTGGTGGTGAAAAGCAGAAGAAATTTGGCTAGAGTGATATTACTTTAGCTTTTGAAAGTGATTCTAATAGAGGTTTAGGTCTCTATTGATATTTATTTCTTATTGAAGGGACAATAAATACTTGGATGTAAGATAGCTTGAACATGGATTACTCAATTTCTAGATATCTGTATTTTCTTGCTTCTCTCCTTTTATAGGATGAAGCTACTAAATGTGTAAGAGGAAGCTACTAATTGGGTAAAGGAGAAAGTTTTTAATTGTGATTATTTAAATTGGTTTACATCACAAAATAGAAGTTTCTAAATGTGTCATGCTAATCTCATATAGATGGTAATGATTTTAAAGTAGGATTTGGAAGACTTGACCATTGACATTTAGGCTAACCATTGATGGTTAGGATGACCATTAGTAGTTATAGTTCTAGAGGAATATGGGTTAAAAAGGGGTTAATTAAAAATTTAAGATAGCATATTGATAAATTGGCTAAGTCAAATAGGTGTTTAACTAGCTTCATGTTTAAGAAAGGGTTCAAGGTGCTTTAAAATCTAAAACTATGTAGTTTTTGAGTGTTTACATTTTGATGCTTTTTATTATGTGGCTTTGGATTAACAATCTCCAAAACAAAAACAAATGGATTGCTAGTCATGGTTTAATTTCCTTGAGTATGGGAGGAAGTGTTCCCCCTTAAACTAGGAGATGATGAAGGGAAAACAAAATCAAGTTAGGGTTTGATAAATGGTAGATGAGTAATCGCAAGGTGACTGACACAAAAAGGGGTTAGGCATTTGAAATGTGAACATGTGCACAAAATGTGAATAAGTGTGATAATCAAGATTATGCAAAGACTAAAGTTGTTAAAGTTAATAAGTTTAGGGTATAGGAAGACATATGATAGGAAAACCAATCTACAGTGTTGGTCATAGCTGATCGAGTCATGCCTATCAAGTCAACTAGATAGGGTCAACATTGGGCATAGGTATCTAGGGTAGGAAATGCTCTTAAAATATAACACAAATGGTTTAGTCATACATGATATGGTGTGAATTTCTAAAGTTTAACTTGGCAAGGTTGGTTGGTGTAGTCAAAATGATCAAGTCAAGGTCATCATAAAACATGTGAATGTTGAGGTAAAAATGACCAACATTAGGGTGGACGCGGTTAGATGAGTTAGTCAGATAAGGGTAATTTTTGAGAGGTCTAATTGTGTTTTGGTAGAGAGTAGGTGATCTTATAAAAAGGTTACCACTGAGGTAGTGTGTACTTATATTTTTTGAAAATAAGGTGGGGGATCCTAACCATCGATGATTAGGGTTTTCCCTTGGGTCAACCATTAACAATCACCCTAACCATCAAGGGTCATGAAGAAACCTTAAAAGATGAAAGGTCAAAAGTAAAGCATAACTTTATTTTTACCA
Source organism: Torreya grandis (assembly GCA_037957365.1). Taxonomy (NCBI): domain Eukaryota; kingdom Viridiplantae; phylum Streptophyta; class Pinopsida; order Cupressales; family Taxaceae; genus Torreya; species Torreya grandis. The sequence goes on from JARHVA010007872.1 coordinate 106,375, forward strand.
TTTGACTTTTGGTGTGTTATGCTCTAGGTGTTTTATGGAATTTGTCTTTTTGTTAGTGAGCATGATTAAGTGGAGCTAATCGATTGGGTGATTACATATGAAGGGTTGACTAAGTGGTGATTCAACAAAAGTTGGATAAGGATGTGGTTAGGTAGTAGTATGAGGGATTTGACCATGCCAGTGATCATGAAATGAGGTAGCAGTTATCTTGAAATTGATAGAATAGTGTAATTGGTTATTGTTTAAGGTGCATTGTAGTTAGTGGTGAAAGATTTGGGTAGGGTTATGAATTGGGTATTAAGATGGCCTAGTTTTAGATTTTATTGAATTAGGCAAAAGAGTGGAAGAACATGAGAGAGTAGGGGTGTGTTAGGTAGAGATTGAGGTGTGAATAGGTTTAGGTAGAGAAATTATGGGGTTTTAGGTATTTTTATAGTGGTTTTAGGAGGTCAAGGGTTCAAGTTGCACCATTAGTGGTCACACATAGTGATCGTCAGTGATTCATCTCAACCACCAGTGGTCAGGAAATAGCAATAAAAGGTCCCAAAGGGATCATCGATGAGTAGGGGAACTATTAGAGATTGAAGTAGGTGGTGCTAAAAGGGGGTGTTTGAGTTTTAGAGTTTGAAAGTTTTAAAACATAAAATATTAGTAAAAGTGTTTTGGTTATATGGTTTGAATGTGTTTGGAAGTTTTGTTAAAAATAATAAAAAGGTAAAATATTTAAATGGATATTGAAAGTTTGTGAAATGAGTGTGTGAAATTAGAAAAAAAAAATTAACAGTAAAAATATGTAAAGTGTTAGTAATGTTTGAAATGTTGAAAGGGTTAAAAATATTGGTATCTGAAATGGTGTAAAGTGTATAGAATTCTTATTTGGTGTGTTGGTGGGTAAAAGGTTGTAAAAGGTATTAAAGTGGGTAAATGATTAAAGAGATGTTGATAGTGAAAGGAGGCTTATGTCTAAAGATTTAGATGGGATGAGGGGTCAGGGGGGAGAGGTAAGTGAATTGAAGAAAGTAGATGGTTAATATGATGTGTGAGGGTTGGTGTTTGATATATGTATAGGTTTTTTTGAGAGGTTTGGATATATGTAAGGTAGATGTAAGGGGCTTAGTTGTTAATGTGGTTAGGTTATAATAGGTTGAGAAAGGTAGGTGTTGGGTGGTATTTATTTAGATGTTGAAAACTAAATAGCCATTGTTAACATGATTGTTATGCAAGAACATGAACATATTTAGATGAGGGACTAGGTCACTCAATTTTTTTTGAATTTTGAGATGTGATGATAAAAAAGGAGTGAAGAAATATGGAGATAGTTAGACTAGGCATGATGTTTCTCTATCGACCCCTACCATGAGATAGGAGTATGATTGTGGTACTCATTAAGAGATGGGACCCAACCACAAACACATTTTTTCTACCAATAGAGGAGATGATGATTTTTTTGGAAGAAATTAAGCATATCACATGGCTACCCATTTGCAGGGGGGGAATATACCATATAGAGAGTGAGGAGATTGAATATAATATGAATTTGATATATGGGGTAGATTGAGTACATGTTTGGTTTCACTCAAGTAGATTCAACTATAGACCCTTATACTAAAGGGCTCTTACAAATAGATGTCTACTCATGATGATGATGATGATGATGATGATGATGATGATGATGATGATGATGGTCATGTCCTATTTTTTAGTGCCCAATTTGAGCAACAACTACTTTTCATACCTATTACTAGGGGTGCTGGTAGAGATTCTTTTAGGGAAGACTATTTTTGGATGGGCCCTAGTGTTATTTGTGTAGATATATAGGGAGCTCTAGGCCTTTAGATCACATAGGTGATATGGGATCAATGTTAGGTTTGTGCTCCATTATTGGGCATATGAGTGCATTCAGGTATTGAGGCCTATGGGGTACCCTAGGATGGATTTAGCTAGGAACTATTTTTAGTTAGTTTTACTAGATGGAGAGGCAATTATGCATTGAAAGGTGTAGGTGGTGGTGGTTGAGACATAGAGTAATTCAGGGATGCCTTGGAGGCTTTGGTGGTAGTTGATATAGTATGAAGGCCATATATAAGTTAGCTTAGGTGGCCTAGGTAAAACTAGCACACATTATCCTTATATAATTGGTGTTAGATATATGGGAGATGGGATGGGGAGATAGATCTTATCTCATTTGAACGAGTGTGGAGATAGTTTGGACTTGTTCAAGGGGTCCCACTAGATGTCTTGATATATAAGAGGGAGGAAAATAAGTTGTAATTCTCAGATCTATAGCCATAGGATTTCATTTTAAACTATAAGGAGCTACTAACTAGAGTCATCATCAATGATATAAGGGTTTTAGATGGTTATGTTATGATACTAGGTTAGATATGTAATGGTTAATTTTGGATGGGGTGATGGGAGGTAGGAGCCCATGGATGTGGATCCTATGAGGGTATCGACATAGGATTGATAGGTAGTATTAGCAATGGTAGTGGCACAAACCTAGATTACCAACTTATAGGGATAGGTGACCACATTATATGGTCAAATAATCACTTTATAGGGTCAAGTAGCCACCTTGACTATAGAACAAGATTAGGTGAAGATATTTCTTAGGTTGGTGAAATATGAGAGATTCACTGAGACAAAGGGTAGGTGTGGCCATAACATCAGTAGGGGGAACACCTAACATAGTTTTAAGGACTCGATACCTAGCCACCATTGATGAGTTGAGATATTATGAGGTGATAGTGCTGGCCCATTTACCATTAGAGATGAGAAATGGAGAGTAAAGTGATAACTTAGTAGGGGGTCCATCTATATCTACTTCAAGATAGTGGGCCTCAATAGTAGGATAGGTAAGGATATCAATTGGGCCACCACTAGATGGTAGTATAGGTGCATGTGTGTGTGCAGGTGTAGATGGAACTAGTAGTGTAGTACCCTAGGGGTAAAAGTTTTATTGACATGGATGGATATTATTTTGATTCCATCCTATGTGTTGATGATGTGAGATGTATATGAGTGAGAGAGACTAATACATTATGTCATGTATTTCCTTATTGATGCATATGATGATCATGTGGTGATTATGACATTTGTGTATATTTATGATATGTTGAAATTTGATGATATTGATGACATGATGATTATGTTTTGATGTTTATAGATGTTTATGATATGTATTGACTATGTATCGATGTATTATGATTATGATGATTATATGAGGACCTTATCTCATGAAAGGATATGTAGATTGATTATTGTTGTTCTTGTTTTATTTATGTGATAGAAATAATGTATTATGACGATCGATTTCATGGATGAATTTATGATTAGTAGGTTTTGATTGATGTTTATATGATTATATATATGTGATGATTGATTTTAATTATGCTATGAGTGATGTGACTTGTAAATGTATATTCTTTAGTCATTAAATGGATATGGTATATACATGATTGAATATGGATTTTGAGTTTGGTCATATAATGATGTTGTTTAGGATGTGATTATGGATATGAAATAGATGATTTTATGTATATATAATCATGATAACTTTATTTTTTGGATAGATTATTTGGTGTATAGATGTTGATAGTATATATATGACATGGTTATTATTTCATAATCTTGATGTGGTTGATGGATAATTGTTTATTATGCATATGGGAAGTGGTAGATGATATGGTTTGTTGACATGATGTGATTTGTGGATAATTGATGGATAAGTGGATTATAGTTAGTTCATGAGTTTTGATATTTATGAATGCATGAGGTGTGTTTTTAAGGTTTATGAATGGTAGGATGTGTATCTATGAGGATATATGAAATAGATAGTATGTTTTGTCTTGTGTTTTGATAGGTATGATGTTTTGATAAGTATAGATCATGGATGATGAGGTGAAAATGTGTTTAGTGATTATATGTTTGAACTTGATTTTTTAGGTGATTATATTTTAGATGATGTGTTTGTTCATGATGATGGATAGGATGGTTTTGACTTGGTTATTTTGATGAAGTGGTTTATGATACATTTTATGTTTGGGTGCATAAATGGGATATGACTCATAATGTTGTGAGGTATATGGGTTAGTGTTGTCATGAAAATGATGTGTTGAATGTTTGGATATGATATGTGTTATTAGGTTATAATGAAGTTACATAAAGTGGGTATAGGTAACAAACTAAACGTTGGAAAAAGATAAAACAATCATGAGACACATGTGTTCATGAACTAACAATGAAAAGGTAAGAAAGTGATAACGTGTCCATTGGTAAGGATATAATAAAACCAAAGTTGAATGGGCTCAATGAAAATATGATTTTCAAATTCTTCTCATTAGCATGCTTTGAGTGATAAAGATGGTATCTTGATCACATAATGTCAAGTAAGCTTCTAGTCCCTTTATTTTAGAGAGTGTAAGAAGGGAAATGTGGGTGATAACTATATGGTTGAATGGGAAATGGGTCAATGGTAACTTCATGTGTGTTAACTTGCCCCTTATATAGGTGACCAAAAAAATATAATAGACAAGTCCATACCTTAATATAATATGTAGACTGATCGATGCGGGAAGTCTACTAAGTAAATAAGAAAGAGACAATTGTGTCCCCTTTGGGATATCTCAAATTAATTTTGATATAGGGCCCCATTTTTTCATGTATTGTCATTTTTAATAAAGTGGGTGAAGCTGATCAATGTAAGAAGCTTCAAATTATTCCTTTGATAAATTTGTCTTATCCATCCTTTAAAGGAGTGGCCTAAGTTTAGATTTGTTTGTATATTGTAGATATCTTTCAAGGGAGCTATCTATATTTGAAGAAATATTCATTGTAGGGTAGTTGTCCTTGAAGGGAGTGGTCTACAATGCTAGAGATATGGACCTAAGTGAGATTTTGGTATCCTCAATTTGATTTTAAATGCTAGGTTGAGATATGGACAAGTCTATTTAGGTTTAGAGGTTTACCTTTATAGAGACAAGATTTTTAGCACAAAGTTTAATGATGGATGAGTAAAAGTGGTTTGAAGGATAATTGATCATGGGATTCCATCTGAATAAAGATGAAAAGTATTCATGAAAAGCATGCCATGGATAGATTCATTATATCCATGTGTAGGATTAGGCTATAACTGTGATGGATAATCACATGGTTTTATGCTATAATCAAATGTCCTCAAGAAGAATAGGGTGAAGGTATAAGGGGAGTGAAAATATCATAAACCAAGGGATGAGCTTAAGTTAGACATAAAGGTTAGTTTTCTCCTTATTTTAAAAATAAAAAGGACACATATGTGAAGCATTGAGAGGCTTAGGTTTTGGTTTACCTTTAAGAGAAGAAAAAGGATAAGCTTCTGATCCATAATTATGAGTTATGATGTAGGGTCTAAGCCAATTAAAAGCAAACTTACCTTTTTTTAATTTATCCATATTAGTTATATGTTGGTTTTCCTTAAGGATGAGGTATGTAATATTGAATTCTCATTATTTCAGGTGTTTTTTTATATGCATGCTTAATTCATTCTTGATAAACACAAAGATGATTGAGTGCTATGAGGTTATATTCATTGAGTAGCTCAAGACATGTGAGGTGTTATTAATGATAATCACTCTAAAAAGTGATCTCATGCAAAGAAATATAAGGTGAAGGAATCTATACTTTGAGAGGCTAGACCACCTCTACCCAAAAGATGAGAGAGAAAAGGGTAACACTCATAGAGGTTTAATGCTAGTAAGATAGTCCCATAAAGTGAAAGAGATGTATAGATGTTAATCCTAACCTAAAACACTTACTAATTCGATCAACATTTTTTTGAGAATTTTATTAGAGGCTTATGCTTGTCCATTTGCTTGGGGATGATAGGGTGAGGATTGTTGTCCCCAAAAAAATGTCACTCATTTTTTGGGACAACATATGAACTATTTTGGTCCTACAAAGACCAAAAATTCTCTCTTCCCTTTTCAAAAATTGTTATGAGCCTTCAAAGTGTCTATTTTTCAAACTTTTTTAGCTAAGAGACACTACAGGCAAGATTCTATAGACTCCGTAGGCTCAAATCTATAGACTCTATAGGCAAGTTCATTTCTATGAACTCATAACTATGGACTCTACAAGAAAGACACAAGTTCAACACTTAGCCCTTTTTTTTCAATTGGGAAATTTGAAGGGGTCTTCCAAGAGCCTAGAGGATAAGTGCCCTTGTAGAGGGTGCTTAGCTACCAAAGTGAACCATTTCGAAGGTTGAGCAAATAGGGAATTCCTTCAGAAAAGTTCCCATGGCAAAGTTGTTAAGGACCATTTCCTTTAGACAAAACGTCTAAAGGGATTCCTTCAAACATTTTGTCCAAAGGAATTGGAGCCCAAAGAAACCCAAAAGATCAAAACTCAAAGTCAAGCGGAAGCTGCCAAGTGTCATCTACCAAAACACATTATAATTTATCTCTAAAAGTAGTATAACATGCCATGTGTCCCTTGTAAAGCTAAGTGGAAGTTGACAAGTGTCAACATCTACAGTTTCTTCCTTGTGTCCCCTTATAACTTAGTGGAGTGTGACAAGTGTCTGCATCTGAGTTTCAAATATTCTTTTAATAAGATTCCCTCAGACTTCCATGGAGGACACCAAGTGGTGACTACAAAAGGTTCTAATATGTTTTTCTAAAAGTAGTAGAGTGTGCCACGTGTCCCTTGTAAAGCTCGATGGAAGCTAACAAGTGTCAACATCCATGGTTTCTTCCTTTTGTTCCATTATTGAGTAAGGACTATGGCCCTGGTCATGAGTTGCTAAAGAAAGCAAAGCACACCAAGTGTCATTATCCACATGAATCAAAATGAGTCATGAATGTTTCTATAGTGATTCTAAAGCCCAATGGAAGCCACCGAGTGTCATCTTCCATAGGACTCTCAAAGGTATCTAAAGCTTCTATAAGTTAAGCAAATGTTGCCAAGTGTCCTCACCTGTTTCATAGCAGAAGGCACCACATGTCACTTGTTAAGATCAATGGAAAGTGGCCAAAGCAAGCAAGAAAGACATGAAGGAATTGATAAGGAGGATGACAAGCCCATAGCCATCAAATTAGGGACAATCAACTAGCCATTAGCTTTTAAAGGTTGATGGACCCGAAGATGTTAAATTTGTGGCAATAAAGTGTTTGTTGATCTTTGTAGGCTTAAATGCAGACCTAAATGCATTTAAAGGCCTTAAGGCCAAGGCCAAAAGGAAGAACCACTGAGAGGAGGAGCCAAAAGAACCAAAAAGAGGAAAAGATAGCCTGAGGGCTCAAATTGTACTAGGAAAGAGGGAAGACCAAAATATCTATGTAGTAGTTATTCTAATGGGTGGAACAGTTCACCATGTAGATATTTAAGCCTATAAATATTAAAGACACAACATGTTTGTCTCCTTTGGGATAAAGGCAAGGTGGATAGATGCGCAGAAATTAGGTGATAGACCAAATGACTCAAGCCTAGGAGAAGACATTAGAGATGAATTAACACACCATAATTAAGGTGGCTGCCTTATTCCAGCATGGCCCTCTTTAAAAAATAGAAAGTGCATTCAATGCATTGAGTGCAGCATGGGCCATTCCATGGAACAGAGTGCCAAACATATCTTGGCTATTATTTATTGTATTCTCTTATGTCATTTGAAAGGAGATCTCTCTATTATAGAAGCAAAAACTCTATCAAAATTGAAAGGTCAAGGAAATTTTACACTATTATAACCCTCAGAAATAGCTAGTTGGAGAAGTCAAAAATTAATCATAATCTTCGAGACTTTGAGCTCAAATTGTTAATCATATTTCTTTGTTTGAATGAGAAAGCAAGTTACTTTCAAAGTTTGTGTTATTATAGCCTATGTCATTTTAGGAGATTGTTCTTATGTCTATCTTCTGAATGCATTCTTGTCTAGTTAATGAATTAAGTAGAACTTTTGGAAGTAATCAGGAAAGTGTCTTGAAGCCAATTGTGGGAAGACTTTATGCTGTCTACAATTGCCTTTAGTGTGTTTATCTATTTTTTATTCTTGTATAAAGGACCTTAGGATGACTTTGTGCCCTCATTTTCCTTCGTATTTCACTCTTGGGTAGTCATGGTGGAAACTTTGTGCTACACCTTAGTCCACTGGTTACTATTCCCCTATTACCAGTTACTTGTCACTACCTGAAAGAACTCTTGTTGTTTCCTACAAGACCACTTCTAAAAAAAGAGAAGTGCTTTCAGTGTGTTCATTAGGATTTCTCCTTTGCTTGTGAACATCATCTCTGAAATAAGAGATATGGATGGTGTTATCTTACCCCTAAGTGTTATTTTTTGCTTATATATATATATATATATTATATAGCTCCTCATAGTTATAAGGGAACCTCCCCTTGATGAGAGGAGAGATTTGTCCCCTTCTGATGTGGTAAACCTACACATCTAGATGACTAATCTCCCTATGTTGTGGTTGAAGAGACCTATTTTGCTCATCAGTTAGCTGGTGAAAAAACATTCACCCAATAGTTTTTGGTGACTCTAATGGGGAAGAGCGTGCAGTTTAAAGTCTCAAGCTTCAAGCTAAAGTAGATCTTGCTCTTTTCCATTTTTGCTCTACAAGCTAGAAACTCCACATTATACTAGAAGCTAGAATTTAGCAATGAAATTTTGATTTGTTTCCTCCACAACCTCAAGTTCAATGATCTAGGAGTATTCCTCCCATCCATACTAGGTCACCAATACAAGGTAGAGCTTCTTTTTATACTATCACTAGAGCTTTACCTATACATACTCCACCCATATTTGTTATCCTTACTTTCAATAATCCAATCATGGTAGTTCAAGGCCTTTGGGGTAACTCTTTTGGCCCACTAAATTTAACTCCACCCCTACACAAGCTTCCATGCAGTTTAAGAAAGAATTTCCCCAAATTTGTTGGTGATGTGAGAGTTTACCTTGATGAACACATTGCAGCCTTCAGCATAGCGTATGGCATGATAGGTGTGGAATTTGAGGATGTGGCAATCTAATTATTTGTGGAAACATTGCAAGGTGCTACTACAAACTAGTTCCACCACCTATGGGCTTAGTTAGTGACTAACTAAGACACTCTCAAAGATAAATTTGAAGCCAAGTTCAAGCCTACAGAAGATGCACATGCCTTGTTGGCCTAGCTCACATAGATGAAGAAGGAACCTCATGAATTTATGAGGGATTTCATATAAAAGTTTGACAACCTGAGGAACTAAATTCTTGTAATTACTTAGCCAACACCTGAGGACCTTAACTATTTGTTCATCAACTCACACCTACCTGAAGTGAGATTTTTGCTAAGATGTGCTGGCCACATAGACCTTGCTGCTTCTCAAGACTTGGATACTGAAGTAGAAGATGACCTTATCTTGGTAGGAAAGATAAGGAGAGATCCAAATAGAGGTAAATCCTTTGCATCTTTTGAATACTTACCTTTAGCCACCATTGATCTAATAGTACAGAAGCTAGCAAATGAATTGTTGACCCTCAAGAAATAAATGGCACAAGGGATGTCATCTACTCAATATAGAGATGTACCAAGGAGGAGATGCCCCAATCAGTCATATCAAGGCCATGCTACTAGGAATCAAGGACAAGAAAATTGTCTCCCTCCCCCTCAGAGGAATAACCTTACCATTGAAGCACCTCCAACCAACTCAGTGGTTGGGTATCTTGAAGCTGAATTAGATTTCTCATTCTAGCCTAAGTTAAATCCTAAAGATGATGCTAATCTCTTCACTAAGGAAGAAGAAGAATTAGCTGGTGACTCTAATATTGGTTTCCTAAATTATTAGGATAAACCCAAAAGTGAAGGTAATGTAGCTGAGGGATCATATGCTATGTTCACCTGATCGAAGAATCAATTAGCTCAACTAGATGATAAGGAGAAAGTAAAGGAGTGACCTCAAGCAACAATTTCAATTGCTAAGTGGGGAACCACTCTTCCTTTCCAATCAAAGGACCTAGTGATATTTAGAAAGGCAAGTGCCTCAAATATCCCTGTGCCTTCTACTTCAAATTTTTAGCCCATTTCTCCCCCTCCCAAAACCTAAAAGGAGGAACTCCCATCCTCTATGCCTAGTTCATTTCTAGCATTTGATATAATTGACCATATAAAGAAAACCAAAATTTAAATGTCTGAATTTGAATTTTTGTAGTCTAACCCTGAGCAATTAGATAAATTGGTTTAATGTGTGAAGAACCAAAATGTCCCTTTAGGACAAGCAATTCTCAAGGTGACTCATGATTCCCCCAAGAATGTTCCTACCAAGAACAACCTTGTCATTACTCCTCCTACTACTTCTAGTAGGACTAAACCTTTCTATGTCTCATTTCTGATAAATGGACATTAGCTGAACAATTGCATCATTGATTTTGGAGCTTTAGACAATCTTATGCCTACCAAAGTGGAAAAATCCCTTAGTCTCACACTAACCAAGACATTTGGGAGATGTTTCTCTATGGAAAACAAACAAGTACCACTGTTGGGATAAATCAAAGATGCCCAATTTACATTTGTAGCCTTTCTAGATAAAAAAATCAAGATGATTATTCTGGTAGCTAACGTCCTAGCTTCATATGGCATCCTTCTTGGATGAAAATTCTACAAGGATGTTGGAGGTGAATTGAGCATGGACCTTTTCAAAGAAAGGATTCTAATCAAGGGTGTTATAAAGAGGCTACTCCCTAAGAAAGAAGTAAAATATGTGGTTACCCAGACCTCGGCACCTGAAGCTCAAATTCTGTTTGAGTCTTTAGGCATGGGTAACTACTTTTTATCCATGGATGAAGTTCATGAGGCATCTGATGAAGCTCCTATAAGTGACAACCTAGAAATGTAGATTCATCAAATAACAAGAGAATTGTTGGAGTGTAATACAAATGTGGAAGGATCTCCACCTTTTAATGAATAAGAATCCAAAGAAAATGTAGTGTCGGAGGAGGTATGGATTCTAGAATTTGATGGCAGCTGCTCCTCTACCAATTTAGGTGCCAAAATTGTGTTGATATCTCCTCAAGGAGATATTTTTCCTTCATCCTACAAATTACAGTTTAACAATACCAATAATACAGCTGAGTATGAATCGTTATTGCTTGGGTTGAGGGCTACTCAAGACAAAGGCATCAAACTCCTTCATGCTAAAGGAGATGTTAAATGGGTGGTTTGTTAGGTGAGAAACCTATATCAAACCAAGAATGAGAGATTATGCCACTACCACAATCTGGTGTGGGATCAGATTAAAAACTTTGATGCTTTCAACTTCTCTACTATACCAAGGGAATTCAATGATTGGGCTGATGCATTGGTCATTTCAGCCACTCTATTGGTTCCTCACCCTGACTTCAAAGGAGATAGGTACACTATTAAATTGGTCTTTTGACCAAGTGTACTTGATAATGCTAGTCATTGGCAAGTGTTTAATAATGATAACCAAATCATTACTTTCCTAGAGCAAAAAGGTAGTTTTAAACATCTACACTTTGAAGGTAATAAGCCTCATAAGCTTGAACCAACCCTTGAATTAAGTGCAGATGCAAGTGAAGAGTTACTACAACTCAAAGGAAATAAAATCCCAAAAGGCCTGGTTTCCCTTGGGAAGTTGTTTGACAAGCATGATAGATTCATCAAACAATAACAAACTGATTCAAACTCCTCCCAAGAGATTGATCAAGTAAATCTAGGTACCAAGGATGATTCCAAGATGGTGAACATTGGGAAATGTTACACTCCTAAGGAGATATTCAAGTTCACTACCTTGCTTAGCCAGTACATGGATGTCTTATCATACTCTTATGATGACCTGAAGTCACTCAAGCCTGATGAAATTCATAATGACATTCCTCTTAAAAGTGATTCATCACCTTATAAGCAAAAATCTAGGTAGTATAATCTAAAGATATCAGGTACCATTTTGTCTAAGATACAAAAAATGCTAAATGATAGGATAATCTTCCCAATCCATCATTCCACATGGATTGCAAATATAGTGCCTGTAAGGAAGAAGAATGGAAAAATTTACCTTTATGTGGATTTTAGGAACTTGAATCAATCATTTTTAAAGGATAACTACCCTTTGCCTATCATGGACCAAGTGCTTCAGATAGTGACTAGTTCAAAAATGTTATCAATGCTAGATGGCTTCTCAGGATACAATCAAGTTGAAGTTGGTGAAGCAAACTAGCACAAGACTGCTTTCACCATGCCTTGGGGCACGTTTGCATATAGAAGGATGCCATTTGGTCTGATTAATACTAGCACCACTTTCTAAAGAGCAATGGACCTTAATTTCAAGGATGAAATGGGTTAGTTCATTTTATTTTATCTTGATGACTTGAATGTCTTTTTTAATCATTGCCTGGATCATGTGCGACACTTGAAACAAGTGTTGGTACACTACTGCTAGAATGGCATTTCCTTAAACCCCAAAAAGTCTATTTTTGGGGTAATAGAAGGGAAACTTCTAGGACACATTATGTCCAAGGAGGCATAAATATTGATTTAGATAGAGTCAAGTCCATCTAAGAGCTCAATTTGCCCACAAGTAAAACTGCAGTTCACTCTTTCTTTGGAAAGGTGAATTTCTTAAGAAGGTTCATCCCTAAGTTTGCTGAGAAGACTCACCATATTATAAACATGATGAAGGGTAAGACCATGTTCAACTAGACTGAATAAGGCAAATTGGCATTCCAATATATTAATGTAGCTATTGCCCATACCCAAATTCTGGTTTGTCTAGACTACAACAAGGAATTCACCATATACAGTTATGCTTCTGAACACATGCTTTCAATAATTTTGGTTCATTACAATAAAGAAAGTATGGAATATCCCATTTATTTCATGAGTTTTCCTCTTAAAGCTCATGAGCTAAAGTATTCAAACATGGATAAGCATGCTTATGTTGTGGTCAAGGTAGTGAAGTATTTTCACTTTTACATTCTGAATTCCAACACTACTACCCTAGTTCTTGACACCACAGTCAAATCCATATTAACTCAGTAGGAGTTTGGGATGAAAAGTGTTAATTGGATTACTAAAGTCTAGGAGTTTGATCTAGTGATCAAACCAACTAAACTGGTATGGGGAAAAGGCCTATGCCAATTAATTGTTGATAACAAGCCAGGAGGAACAGAGCATGAAGAATCAAAAGAAGAAGACATGCCAACAGTCTTCTTTGTCTCCACTACAAATGAGTGGTATTCAGGTATTGCTCATTTCCTTACTTATGGTGAGTGTATTTCTCACCTATCTTATAAATAAAGGAGGACCATCAAGTTGAATGCTGCTAATTTTGTCCTCTGGAACAATGGCCTGTACAAGAGGAGCCTTGATGGAGTATTCATTTGCTATGTGGACAAAGAGTAGAAGAACCAACTTCTAAAGTCCCTATATAATTTGGCCTATGGAGGAAATTTCTCTACTCCTATGACTACCCATAAGATTCTATGAGCTAGGTATTACTGGCCAACTCTCTTTCAAGATGCATACAAGTGGGTAAGGAAATGTGAACTATGCCAACAGTTTGTTGGGAGACCCAAGTTAGCTTCCCTACCTCTCAAGATAGTGGTCATAGAGGAGCCATTCCAATAATGGGGAATTGATTTCATTAGTGCTGTAGACCCATCTTCTAGTGTTGGACATGATTATGTTCTTACAGCCATAGACTACTACACAAAGTGGGTGGAAGCAATTCCAACCAAGCATGCTACTTCAGAAGTAGTGTGCAATTTCCTCAAAGAGAACATAATTTCCAAGTTTGGGTTCCCAATCAATATTGTCACTAAAAATGTAGCTTATTTCACTTCCCAAGAGATTACTCAGTTCTATTTTTACTATGGGATCACCCTCTCTCACTCTTCTGATTACTTTCCACAAGGGGATGGACAAGCTGAATCAAGCAACAAGAACTTGGTGACAATCATCAAGAAGCTGGTAGATGACAACCAAAGGACATGGCATAAAGCATTGGTTGATGCTCTATGGGTAGACATAATTACACCAAAAATGACAATTGGAATGTCTCCTTTCCAACTTCTTTATGGACTCAATGCTGAGATACCAATCACTCTAGAATTGCCAGCATTAAAATTGGCTAAGGCAATTGAAGATCAAACATATGAAAGCTCCATTTATAAGAGGATCTTGTGCTTGACCAAGCTAGATGAGTAGAGAAGCATGGTAGTGGACTGAATTACTACCCATCAAAGTTTGGTGAAGTTCTTTGACCAGAAAGCAAAGAACCATGATTTTTAGATCAAAGATCAAGTCCTATTGTGGGATAGAAGGAGAGAACCAAAGGGGATGCATGGGAAGTTTGATTCCCTTCAGAGAGGCCCATTTATTATCCATTAGCTCAATGGTGAGAATAACTTCTTTTTTAAGTATCAATATGGCACACTCTTTTCTCTACCTCATAATGGGCAGCATCTGAAGAACTTTAACTCTTAAAGTATCTGATAAGTTCACCTGTATATATGTATATTTATATAGCCTTTATTTCTATTGTATGTTGTTCTTTTTATAACCTTGTATTTTTGGGTATCATGACTCCATAGCCCAATGGCATACTTCAAGGCACTAGAGATTTAGGTTTTTACTCCCCTTAACTGCTTCAAAATCTTAACTGAGGGAAGTTCCCCAACTAGAGCTAGCTGTTGTCCCCAAAAAAATGTCACTCATTTTTTGGGACAACATATGAACTATTTTGGTCTTGCAAAGACCAAAAATTCTCTCTTCCCTTTTCAAAAATTGTTATGATCCTTCAAATTCTCTATTTTTCAAACTTTTTTAGCTAAGGGACCCTACAAGCAAGAATCTACGAATTCTGCAGGCTCAAATCTATGAACTCTATAGGTAGGTTCATTTCTATGAAATCATAACTATGGACTCTATAGGAAAAACATAGGTTCAACACTTAACCTTTTTTTTTCAATCGAGAAATTCAAAGGGGTCTTCCAAGAGCCTGAAGGACAAGTGCCCTTATGGAGGGTGCTTAGCTACCAAAGTGAACCATTTCAAAGGCCGAGCAAACAGGGAATTCCTTCAAAAAAGTTCCCATGGCAAAGTTGTTAAGGACCATTTCCTTTAGACAAAATGTTTGAAGGAATTCCTTCAAACATTTTATTCAAAGGAATTAGATCCTAAAGAAACCTAAAAGATCAAAACTCAAAGTTGAGTGGAAGTTGCCAAGTGTCATCTATCAGGACACATTATAATTTGTCTTTAAAAGTAGCAAAATTTGCCACATGTCCCTTGTAAATCTTGATAGAAGCTGACAAGTGTCAACATCCATAGTTTCTTACTTGTGTCCCATTATAACTCAGTAGAGCACAACAAGTGTCTGCATCTGAGTTTCAAAGCTTCTTTCAATAAGCTTCCCTCAGAGTTCCACGAAGGGTGCTAAGTGGTGGATGTGGAAGGTTTTAATATGTTTTTCTAAAAGTAGTAGAATGTGCCACGTGTCCCTTGTAAAGCTTGGTAGAAGCTGACAAGTGTCAACATCTATGGTTTCTTCCTTTTGTTTTATTATTGAGTAAGGACTGTGGTGGGCCCTGGGTGAGTTGCTAAAGAAAGTGGAGAGTGCCAAGTGTCATTGTCCACATGAATCCAAATGAGTCCCAAATGTTTCTATAGTGATTCTAAAGCTTAGCAGAAGCTGCCAAGTGTCATATTCTACAAGACTCTCAAAGGTATCTAAAGCTTCTATAAGTTAAGCAGATGTTTCCAAGTGTCCTCACCTATTTCATAGTGGAAGGTGCAACGTGTCACTTGTTAAGATTAGTGGAAAGTGGCCAAAGTTAGTGGGAAAGACATGAAGGAATTGTTAAGGAAGATGATGGGCCCATAACCATCAAATTAGGGACAATCAACTAGCCATTAGCTTTTAAATGATGATGGACCTGGAGATGCCAAATTTGTAGAAATAAAGTATGTATTGATCTTTGCAGGCTTAAACATGGACCTGAATGCATTCAAAGGCCTTAAGGCTAAGGCTGAAAGGAAGAAACACTGAGAGGAGGAACCAAAAGAACCAAAAAGAGGAAAAGATAGCCTAAGGGCTCAAATTGTAGCAAGAAAGAGGGAAGACTAAAATATCTATGCAGTAGTTATTCCAGTAGGTGGAATAGTTCACCAGGTAGATATTTAAGCTTGCAAATATTGAAGGCACAACCTATTTGTCTCATTTGGGGTAAAGGCAAGGTGGACAACTATGTAGACATCAGGTGATAGACTAGATAACTCAAGCCCAAGAGGAGACATTCAAGATGAATCAACACACCATAGTTAAGGTGGTTACCTTGTTCCAGCATGGCCCTCTTTGACAAAATTGAAAGTGTATTCAATGAATTGAGTGCGACATGGGCTGTTCCATGGAACAAAGTGCCAAGCCTTTCTTAGATGTTATATATTGTATTCTCTTATGTCATTTGAAGGGAGATCTCTCTGTTATAGAAGCAAAAACTCTATCAAAATTGAAAGGTGATTATTGATACTTTGAGCTTAGATTGTTAATCATATTTCTTTGTTTAAATGAGAAAGCAAGTTACTTTTAGACATTATGCTGTTATAGCTTGTGTCATTTTAGGATATTGTTCTTATGTCTATCTTCTAAATGCATTCATATCTAGTTAATGAAATAAGTAGAACTTGTGGAAGTAATTAGGAAGGTGTCTTGAAGCCAGTTGTGGGAAGACTTTGTGTTGTCTACAATTGCCTTCAGTGTGTTTGTCTATTTTCTATTCCTATGTAAAGGACCTTGGGATGAATTTGTGCCCTCATTATTCTTCATATTTCACTCTTAGGCAATTGAGGTGGAGACTTTGTGCTACACCTCAGTCTGCTGGTTATCATGCCCTTGTTACTAGTTACTTGTCACTACCTAAAAGAACTCATGTTGTTTCTTGCAAGACCAATTCTAAAAAATGAGAAGTGCCTTTAGTGTCTTCACCAAGATTTCTCTTTTGCTTGTGAACATCATCTCTGAAGAAAGAGAGATGGATGGTGGTATCCTATCCCTGAGTGTTATTTTCTCTCTCTCTCTCTCTCTCTCTCTCTATATATATATATATATATATATATATATATATATATATATATATATATATATATATATATAGCTCCTCATAGTTATAAGGGAACCTCCCCTTGATGAGAGGAGAGATTTGTCCCCTTTTTATGTGGTAAACTTGCACATCTAGATGACCAATCTCCCTATGATGTGGTTGAAGAGACTTATTTTTCTCATCAGTTAGCTAGTGACAAAATATTCACCCAACAAAGATAAACTTAATTTAATGCCAAAAGCATCACATAGACCTTAAACTTGCTTATTGTTGAAATATTTTCCATTGTCAGTGATGATTTTATGGGGAACTCTAAAGCAATAGATGATGTGGTGAGTGATGAAATAAACAATATTTTTAGCTTTGGTTGAGATAAGGGGGATGGATTCTACCCATTTGGTGAAATATTCATTTGTGGTAATGATGGATTGGTTTTAAGAAAGAGGATTTATTTCCCTAATAAGATTGAGACCCCATTATGAGAAGGGCCAATAGTCTTCAAATACTCAAAGGCCATGGGCAGGTGTGTGATGTAAATTAATGTTACGTTGACATTTGACACATTTATTTACATAATCATAATAATATTGATTGAGAGTAGGGTAATAATACCTAAGGTGAAGGATATGTTTAACGATGGCTAGGCCACTTAAATGTCCCCCAAATATTCCATCATGTGTTTCCCTGATAGCATGGTGAGCTTCATGACTATGTAGACAATGAATAAGGAGGGGATAAAAGCCACATTTTAAAAGGATTCACCTTAGTATGGTGTAATGAGAGGTACTTTTGACAAAGGCTCTTTGGGCATTCCTTGAAAGGTTAGGAGGAACAATGCTAAGGTTAAGGTAGTTAAAAGTTTGGTCATACCAAATGTCAAAAGGAGATGCTTCCACACTAAAAATGCTAGGAAGGTTAGAAATGATATATGAGGGTGTGATAAATTGATGGATGGTGACAAATAGTTTAGATTTGGTAGGTTGTGATGGGATTTGGGAAGCTAGGGAAGCCATCATATGTACAAATTTGTTGGTAGATCAAGGAACTAATTGGGTAAGGTGATGATCAAATGATGCTATGAGTACATATATGAGATGTTTGTATTTCAATAAGACATAATTTTTAATTTGATAAGATGAATTGACCCAGTTGATCAAAAGTCAGGAATCACTAAAGATACTGATTGTTTTGACTCCCAATGCTAGAGTGGTTTGGAGACCTATGACTAGGGCTGCATACTTGGCCACATTATTGGTGCATTCAAAATCAAGATTAAAGGAAAGAGGAAGAGGTTCACCATTAATGGGAATGATAATAACTCCACCACCCCACCATGTTGGCATTTGAAACCATCAAAATACATGGTCATTCGATAGGTGGGTTCTTCTTAGGAAAGAGTTATGATGGACTCATCAGGAAAAGTAAGATGAAGTGATTGATTATCTAGTACATGATATTTAGTTAATTGGTCAGTGATGACTGTATTTTTTTTGAAGGAACTCAAGATCAAATTTAGCTAAGAGCATGAACCACTTAGCAATCCATTGGTTTTGGTATGGTTTAGAGTGCATGTACTTTAGTGGGTCAATGTTAGTGATGATATAAGTTTTGTGATTAAAAAGGTAATGACTGTGATCTATGAATTTGACTCAATAGAGGATGGTTAGTATGGTGTTAGTTCCAAAATGAAAAAAAATGAAATAAACACACTAATAACATAACATATATAGGCCTAGACACTAGGGAGAGATTAGTTAACAAAATTAAATGACAAGCACAACTAAAAATCAAGGGATGAAATAAAAGCATTCTTCCACCTTCCTTAGATGTTCCAAATGCCTTTGTAGTAGTGGCTTGCTAGGATTGTGCTCATGAAGTCCTTAGCAATATAAGTTTGGCTACCTCCATCTCTCCTTAGAACCTTTAGCTTGTGGCTTGGCTTGGCTTGGAATCAATTTTCCATGGTAACACTAGTTACATGAAGCTTTTGCAACTAATCCTGCATTATAAATTTTGCACAAATTAAGTTTAGAAATGATATTGTGAGGCCTCCTATTTATAAATTTTTGGATTTGATCAAAATCAACCTCAACCATCCATCTCAAGATTGAGATGTGTTGTTGAGGATTAATTTAATTTTTTGAATTAAGTTTATAATTATCCTCATCATGACATTGAAAAAATGGGGAATTAAGAGGCATGGAGGGCATCATGGAAGGCATTGATAAGGCATGGAGGGCATGAATCCTGATATTTGTGGCATTTTTGGCCTAGGGATGTCTTCCCAAGAAATGAGGTCACTTGATGATGTAGATATTCAATATTCATTTCCAAAACAAAGTATTCAACAAGTTTCCATGGAATTCTTAATTAGGCCTTGATTTAGATTAATTAGCTCTTAAAAACTATTAAGCACTTTATGCACAAATTGATCAAAATACCTTGTTATTGGTCTTAAATGTCATTGGACTAGAAGTATAAGTCACTATCAGATGCATTGTATACATATTCTAATTTAGGATGTTGCCAAAAATAAATAACAAAGGCACAAGTCTTGTGCAAAATATTTGATAGGAAAGAGCATTCCAGAGCACGTGGGTGCAAAATTGGCATTTTGACTTGAAATGAACTAGTCAAAGTTAGATAGCCCATAAATTACATTGCCCCATTTAGTGATACCCTAGACAAAATTGACACTTGAATATGTCAGTTTCACATCATTTAGCATGTTTTAGTGTTTTTAGGCCAAATTGTGCATTTTGGGTAGAAATTAGCCAAAACCTTGATTGGAGGTTATTAGTGACTAGTTTTAGGTGTCTATAGTTTGCCCTTATTTGGGAAGGCATTGTAAGCTATAAGCATAATAATGTCTTCTCAAATAATGAAAAGGTCTTGTATGCCTACAACTTCAAAGATGATAAACTATTTGTATGATACCCCCTTGAGGGAACAATTGGCACAAGTAAGTTAGCAAAGGGTCCCTCAAAAAGAAAGAAGTGAAATGAGGGGATGAAGAAAAGGAAAGATGATGGGGTGAAAACATAATGATACTAAAAAAGTAGTCAAAATCATTGAGAATATAAGTGGGATGGTGTGTACTAGTTTTCCCAAAGGTAGTTATAAGCATCATACCTTGATAATGGTAATGTGGTATGATAACACAATGATTTTGCCAAAGGTGGTTATAATCATTGAGAAGATGGAGCTGCCCTAGTTATGATAGACAAACAAGACAACATGCCCCTATATAGGTAGAAAAAGTAAAGTGGTAACAACACAATGATTTGCCCAAAGGTGGTTATAATCATTGAGAAATGTAACTGGGATGGTGTGAAATGAGTTGCTCATAGGTAGCTATAATCATTAGACCCCGATTATGGTAAACATGATAAACTTGGTCGAGGAGAATGATAACTTAAAATAGATGGAAATAATGAATTAGAACAACCTACTAGTAGGGAAATGCTCATTTGAACTAATAAAGGTTGAAATTCTTTCATGGTCAATTACTCTATTTAGGATATGATTGGGAGTGGAATCAAGAGGTCAGTGTCGAAAAGATGTCACCATTACTAAATAGAATTCTTAAACCTAAGGTTTATTATAGCATGTCTTGTTAGGCATCATGATATAACATCATGAGGACTGACTCCCATAATCTAAGACTCAATAAAAACAATGCACTAATGATAGAAACCATGATGAAAATGTAAACATATGAATATGAATGGATTCAAGTGTAAGTGTTGGCAACGAATCACCCAATGAACACACATAAACTGAATCAAGGCAATAGTGTTGAAAGTAAACAAATAGATAGACAAACAAAAAAATAAGTAGAAATAGACAAATAAACAACACAATAAAAACCCTATGAATATTTCCCTTAAAAAAAGGTGATATCTTAACAAATGAACAAAATGGGGGAATAAAATAAAAGGAAGGTGGTGAACAAGCTTTCTCCATATGCACTAGGCAAGTGGACGCTACCTACATAATTCCATAGATGTAATATCTAATAAAAAGACTTTAGGCCAAATGTAGTTCTCCCAAGGAATGGGAAGAATGTGATAACTGAGGAAAACAAACATAATGGATGTGATAGAAGAAGAGGAATGGTCCTGAAAAATGGCAATTGTGTGAGAGAAGAAGGCCAAAAAATATGGGGAAACTAAATGATAAGTGATTTTCCTATAACTTAGTAAGGTTTCCTAGAATCCTTAAGGCAAAGAAGTGGTCAATGTTTTTGTTTTTTTCTACCAATTTTTCAAATGTTTTTGGAAGTGTTTTGGAGTGTCATAATTTAATTAAGAATGATGAGACACTAAATGGTTCAAGATTTTAAAATGGAAAGATCATGGCTTAGGATACTTTCAAAATGATGAGATCATTCAAACTTAGGTTGCTCACAAAATGGTGAGAGCATGGCTTAGGTTACTCGTAAAATAGTGAGAGTCTAGCTTAGGTTATTCTCAAAATGGTGAGAGCATGGGGAAAAGAGTGGTTGAGTTAACATCAATATGTATTGAGTGCTACCTACATAGTCCTAGAGTAAGACCTCAAGTCACTATAGTTCTACCATTTTAGTGGAGGAATTTGACTAGTGCAGTAACTGATTCAAATAAAACAAGCATAGTTGGTAAGAAGACATAGTATGGTATAGGAAGTGGCAAGTTTGTACATCAAGGCTTATTACTACCCATATTTATCCCATAGGTGGTTATAAGTAGGACACAATGGCATAGATCAATGGTACTAATTTTCCTAATGATGGTTATAATTAGTAGAAATATTGTGGTAAGAAAGGAATAACAAACAAAGTATGTAACTACCAAAACTTCTATCACACTATTCCAAGATATGCTCCTTATCTTAAATACTTGAACTAACTGATGAACTAATCAGATACCTCAATGCTAAAACTACGTAATTAATGATAAAAACCAAGGTTAAATGGGCTAGGCTTTATAACATGCTAGATTGATTGACCAGAAATGGAAAGTAGATATAGGAAAGAGGATGAACAAGGGTGGTATGTGTACAAATAATAATAGTGATAAAATGGTATAACTAAAATGGTCCTTATAGAAAATAAACCTTAGCATTCAATCATAGTACCACTTAAGATGAATAACATTCATTGGCTCTAGAAGTTCATCATCATCTAGTGTGGCAAGCATGTATGCTCCTGATCTATAATCTACAATGATGATGAAAGGCCCTATCTAGTTTGGTTTGAATTTCCTTTTATGTTTCTTCTCAACCATGGTATTTTTTTGGTTTTATTTAAGAACAAGATCACCAAGTTCAAATTTTCTATACTTCACATGATGATTATAGTGGCCTTTGAGTCAATTTTGATATGCTTGAAGATTATTGATCATGGTTGTGCATTTTTCATCAAGTATATCCAGCTCTTGTAGGCAAGCTACTCAATAGTCATGATCATCTAAGACATGCTTGAGTACAGATTCATAGTGAAGGCAACTTGACCTCAATGGGAATGATGAATTTAGTACCATAAGCAAGTGAGTATGGAGTGGCTCCTATGGGGGTACGATGATTGTTATGGTTTACCCAAAGGGTAGGGAATATTTAGAGGTGCCAATCATGATTGACATCATTGAAAACATTTTTGAGAATGTTGATAATGGTTTTGTTAGATGCCTCAGCTTAGCCATCACCTTGAGGGTAATATGATGTAGAAAAATATTAGGTGATGTTGTATTCAGTACATAACTAGTATACATCTTTTTTCTTGAATGATCCTCCATTATCAAATATGATGTCAGAGGGGATACCATAACAATAGATGAAATGGTTGAAGATGAATTTGGAAATTCACTTTATAGTCATGTAAGTGAGGGGTATATCTTCAACCCACTTAGTGAAATATTTGGTGGTAGTAAGGATATGTTTATGGCCATTAGATGAAGTGGGGTTAATCTTATGAATTAGGTCAAGTTCCAATGTACAAAATGGCCATGGTGTCAATGTCAATTTTAGAGTTTTTTCTAGGGCATGAATCAAATTAGCATGTCATTAACATTTGTCACATTTTTTTATATATGTAGTGGCATCTATATCCATTATGGGCCAATAATAACCAGTACACAAGAGATTTTCAGATAGGACTACCCTACTAGAATGGGCTCCACATATTCCTTCATGAACTTCTCTTAATGCTAGCATAGACTCTGCTAAAGTTAAACAATGAAGCAGAGTTCCATCAAAACTATGATGGTAAAGAGTGGATCTAAGTAAAGTATAATGAGTTTAATGATTAATGAAGGCTTTGGTTTGTTTTTGATATAGGCTAGGTGGCAAAACCTGGTCATGAAGGTAGTTGTAAAGCTTTGAGTACTAAATGGAATTAGGACCAATAATATCACAAATCATGGAAATCATTAAAGGTTCATGAGTTGGTGATAACAAATTCTCTATGAGAAACTGATACTATCTAGATTTATCTATTTTTTGAATTAGAGAGCCAATAATAGCCATGGTATCTATAGTTATGTTACTACCACTCGGTATACGCTCAAATTGAATGTTGGTAATTTGATTTTTAAGAGTGTCAACCATGGCTTTATATGGAACCAACTTATCATCTTTGGTCTGAAAATGATATGTGACTTGATTGATGATTAACTAAGAATCACCATAAACTTAAAGATGAGATATATTCTAATGCACTACTTGTTGACATCCTACAACAAGTGCTTCATACTTAGCCATGTTTTTTATACAAGGAAAGTTGATTCTAAATGATTTAGGGATTAGATCCCCCTGTGGTGTAATAAACAATAGGCCTATCCCTGATCCATGTGTAGTGAATGAACCATCAAAATATAGATTCCAGGGCTAGTCCTCAATGGATGTGTCCATAATGGTCATGATGGATTCATCAAAAAATTGAAACATGAGTGGTTGGGTGTCTATGAGAGGTGTTTTAGTAAGTTGATCTATAAGAACATGTCCTTTGATTTTAATATGATTGACATACTCTATGTCAAACTCCCTGAGAAGCATGATCCATTTATCCATTCTACCTTGCAAAGATATTTTAGATAGTAGATACTTGAGAAGATATACTTTTGAAATGAGCATAGTTTTATTATTCAATATGTAATGACTAGTTTCTGAGCTATGAAAACTATGGCTAGACAAGCTTTTTTAACATGTGCATAGTTATGTTCATATGTAACCAAGGTATGACTTAGGTAGTATACAACATTCTCCTTTCCTTTGTCATCATGTTGAGCTAAGAGTATCCCTAGAGCATAATTAGTAGTTGATAAATATAATAAGAATGGATTTCTTGGTATAAGAGGCAATAAAATAGGCAGATTGACAAGATAATCTTTGAGCTGTTGAAAAGTTATTTGGTAGTGATTATTTCTATGTGAGATTTCACTTTTTACATTCAAGAAAGGAAAGATGAGAAACTAAGAAGAATGGACGAGGGTTTGTATGTACCCAGATTGTGGACTTGTGCACCAAAATCAGACATTGTGAGAACACTTTGGTTGTGGAGGATGACACCTAAAAGAGAAAGAGACTAAAACACAAAAATCATTAGATGACAAGAAGGTGGACTGCCAAGTGAAGGCTTGGTCCTAGAAGTGAAAAAGGCTTCTCGGAGGATGACAATCCACTATTAAAAATAGAATGTAATCAGAAACAAAAATGAGAGATGATAAAAGACTAAAAAGAAAGAAACTAAAAGCAAAAGCATACCTGATATGTGGCAGTCTACTTTGCACAGTCGTCGACATCGGTGGTTTTGCTAGCATTAGTCAAAGAAGTCACCGACATCGATTAGGATGCTGATGTCGGTAGGGGTAATGGTCGAGGATGGTTGAGGTAATGGCCTGGGACAAGTTTAGGTCTAGGTTTTTGGTCTGCAAGGTGGACTATGGTTTTTGTCAAAAGGTCAAAAAGACTATTTGAGGGTTAGAAGGATTGTTTGGGGGCCTGAGGGACTATTTTGAGGTCTAAGGAATTGAGAATATTGTTTGGGAATGGACTGAATGGGTAACAAGTCAAAAGGAGGATGAACGGGAGACAGGGATCCAAGAAGGCTTTTCAGCCTCTCAGGGAAGGACAAGGAAGGTTGTGGATAGTGGGTTGGATTAGTAGGTAAAACCAAATAAGAAATGAAATGAAAATAAGAAATTGCTTACCTCCTACTTGATGAAGGAAGAATGGAGGAAACCTGTTGTTGGAGATGTTAACGGTCCTGCAAGTGCCAAAAACCTAAGACTATCTCTGTAGGGTACCTATAGCTATTGGTGTTGCTATGTGAGAGGGGGAGAGAGAGGAACATAATGCCAAAGTGCCAAAGAGAGTTCACATTCATGAGGGGGGAGAACAATTTCAAAAAATGGTTTTGAAGGCAACTGACACCGGTAAAACCGTTGACATCGGCCGCATAATGACCGACATCGGTGGCAGAAGAATGGGGGCAGAGGCTAAAATTAGCCTTTGTCCATTCTTGCATGCTGTCGGGTCAAAACGGTCATGGGAAAATGGTCGAGGAGGGTATAAATGGATGCGGGAGGAAGGATTAAGAGAGGATTTGGGTAATAAAGGCTAGGAGAGAGGTGGGGGCATCGAAGGAGGGGATCCAAGGTGGCATGGGTGAGGTGGAAAGGGGGCCATCAATTTAAAATATTTAATTTATTTTAATTTAAAATTGAGGGGACTAAGGACAAGTGTTAGGAAATAGACCAAGGAGGCCAAGGGGGGAGGACGACCTAGGGGGTAGACATGATTTCAGTGTCTACATTTGCCCCGTTTTGTCTTGTTGGTTGTTCTTGATGAACTGCAAGACAAAAACAGGAGTTGGTTGCCCCAAGTATGGGATGAGGTGTTCCCCCCTCAAAGCGGGAGTCGAGGGAAGGGAACCTGAGATCGAGTGTCGATTTGATAGAGAGATGGATAGAGAGGGTGACGATCAAGTGTGAATGCTGTAAAGGGTGAGATTGCATGTGTACCACACCACGGGATGGTCAGGTCAAATTGTCACAAGTCGATGGTCAAGGAGTGCTAAAATTGAAATAACTGGGCCCCAGCATTTGGTCGTCACTGATCGGGTTATTCAATCTAAGCTAAAGCTCCAATGGTCATCATGTTCCAGGTATCCCAGGCTTAGGAAGTGCTCCTAGAAACACGAAAATGTCACAAGTAGTGGGGATCAACCGGCTTGCGATCTTATACTTATGAAGGTCATAAGTAGTATGTGCACAATTTTGCTAACCATTCATGAGGTAGCATACATGCAAAAACAACCAAGGCAATGTTTGTATTAGAAGTGGTCAGAGTCAGAAGAGATGGTCATGATCTCCAAGGTCTGGTGGTCGAGGCAGGCAGAGGCAAAAGTGATCTCAAGGGTGCCCCAAGGGGCTAGGATGACTTCTACTAGAGAGCTGACTGATTAGGGGCATGATTTTGGGGCAATGAAGAAAAATTAGAGGGTTGAAAGCCGCTGACGTCAATGATAAAACTGACATTGGTGGAAAAGAGGGACTGACGTCGGCAGAAAATGGCTGACATCGGTGGCCTAGGGCACGAAGATGCCGATGTCAGCGGCCTACCAAATCTAACAAAACCAGATTGGTGGCCCACCAAAAGTCATTTGCTACTTGTTGACTGAGAGAAAAAAGAGCTTTGGAGTTGATTGAGTGAAAGTGACCCAGAGTTGACCGAGTGAGTGGGGTGAGGTGGTAGATAGGCATTGGTGGAGAGAGGGAGCAAGTTGGATAGTGATTGGAGGATGCAAAGGTGTTTGTGAGCTAGGGGAAGTATGAGGGCAGAGAGATACATTGGAGATGGCAGAGGGGAGTAGAGGACCCACGGGAGGTCCACCACCAGCGGTACCAATTGTGCCACCATGCTGATGATGTCAAGATGAGGTAGGAGGCCCCTAATGAGCTCAATTGCTTTGGTTTTAGTTTTGTTTTGGTTTTTGAAATTTTAGTTGTTTTAGGTAGAAAAAGAGGGGGAGGGGTAGCTAGGAAGGTGGGTGGGGGGTCTAAAATAGGTTAGGAGGCATTAGGATAGATTGGGGGTGAAAGGGGGGCTAAAATGGGGAAGCCCTAATTTTTAGGGCTCACCCCATTTATCTCTAGGGACAAACCAATCACTGACGTCGATTGATTCACTAGCATCAGTCGACCAGTGGCCAGCATCGGTCACTGTTCTACCAGTGTCGGTCACTCTGTGACCAACATCGGTAATGTAAGTGTTGTCATCAGCATGTAAACCGATGTCAGTGGATGCCTGGTCGGAGAGAGGTTATAAAATTTCCAAGTCAAGGGGTCAAAGTTGCACCAAGGGCTTCTCGGGCATCAAGATAGCCAGAGATAGTCAGGTAGATGGTCAAGTTGGTTGACATGAATTTTGGGTGGATGCAGGTGAGGTAGACTCTAATGCTATGGGATCGATTACTGACATTGCTGATGCAGATGCGTAGAGGTGTGATGGTCGAGGAGTGGGCACAGATGAGTGCAGTTGGACTAGGCGGGCTAAGATGCTACTACAGAGTGACATGGGATGTGAGCCTCATGGTGGCATTGATTGAGTAGTGGGATAATGCCACTAACACCTTCCACCTGCCCACAGGTGAGATGATAGTCACGGTCAAGGATGTGTACCAAATTTTATGGCTGTCGGTACACGGAGCAGACCTATATGTGTGCTCGAGAGAGGCACATGATATACACATGGTGACATTTTTTGGAGAGCATGTAGCTAAGGTGAGTTATCACTCAGCCAATTTTGTTTATGAGCCATTATATATGGTAGACGAGGATGCACATCAGCTAGTGGTCTTGATGATGATTGGGATTACAGTGTACGCACTACCAAATGCAGAGGGAGGCAAGTTTTTGGTCGCCATGACCAGAGTTTTGATAGAGATGATTGAGTGGTAGACAGTGTTCACCTGGGCACCATTATTTTTGGCTCAGGTTTATAGGGAGCTATGGGGCATCAATCGGTGGCAGTGATATAGTCTGTGTGTGGGCCACCTGCTACACTACTGGGCCTATGAGTGTATCATGGTGACATGTCCTCTCAGCCTCCTAGTGGCTATCTAGGCTGGATTCAGGGTCAGATTTAGGTGATGGCATGAGGTGATGGCACAGATGCGGGTGGATGGAGTGGTCAGGGATATTGATCACTACTGAGGGGTGCTAGAGGCCCTGATCCTAGTAGACATCATTTGGAGACTATACTTGGGGTATCCAACATTCATGGATTAGGCAAAGAAGATGGTTAAGACTCAGAGCATGCGATGGGTCAGGGGCAGGTGAGCCGGTGAGCTTGAGAGGATACCAGTGGAGAGAGTGCAGTGCCAGTATGGGTTGTTATAGGATGTGCCACTTGCATTTCCATGGTATAGGTAGGATGACATTAAGGTGCCACTCCCACTGCCAGAGGAGACAAAGGAGCCCAATTTTGAGGAGTTGTCGGTAGGACCTGGGGTAGCCAACCCAGGGTGTACAGAGGCTTACATAGCATGGTGGATAGGGCAGTACACAGGTATATAGGTGGGTCCCTGGCTTGATTTGCAGACTGTGATTAGAGATAGGGATACGATTAGGCAAGAGATGGATGCTGCCAGATAGGAGAGAGACACTGCCATCTAGGAGAGGGATGCAGCATGAGGATAGGTGACCATTTTTTAGGGACAGGTCATAGTCTTATAGGGGCAGCTAGTAGGGGTGACAGGATAGGTGACTAAGGTGACAAGTCGGGTGGCAGTGCTGATAGGATAGGTCACTCTGTTATAGGGATAGCTGGCCACAACCCAAGCACAGGCAGGATAGGCAGGGCAGGGTTTGATTTAACATCTACCTCAATAGCCCGTTTAGCACCCAACACAGTCAACATCAGTGTAGCCATAGCCACAGGGGTTAGTGCAAGGCATGGTGTCAAGATTGATGGGTCTGTTGCAGACTGTGCCTATATCCAAATACAAGACTGCTTTGGCTGAGATCACCTACTATGAGGGCACTATTATGGAGTTCCCTTAGATATAGTGGTATTCAGAGATGAGAGAGGAGTAGAGCCGTCAGAGATCGATGTCCCATGTGACTACCTTGGGTTCCCACAGATGGCGATGATTAGAGGGTGGGGACAATACATCATCTTCACAGCTGCCGCCACCACCACCATAGCCACAGCCTTGAGGGCAGATTTTTGACATGATGTATATACTGGTCTGTGTGCCAATGATGTGAGATGTACTTGATTTTTTGAGAGAGAGAGAGGCACAGATTGTGCAATTGTATAAAACTTTGAGATATATATGATGATCATTTTGAGCATTGACATGAGTTATGGATGTTGTTATGGATGTGTTTAATGTTTATGGCACTTGGATTTGATGCATGTTTTGATATGATGTGTATGATGATAATGAATGTGATGTTTAATGAAATGGTTATATGATGATGATGCTTTGATTTTGTTAATGATTATGAAAATAGGTGATTGTTTATGATGTGATTGGCAGGTGATGAAAAAATGTGATGGAAGAAATGTGATGAAGGAATGGCTGAGCTAACCTCAAAACACCCCATGTCAATTGAGTGCTACCTACATAGCCCCTATTGTTAGGGCCTCAAGCCAATGGAGTTCTCCCAAAAAGGGAGGAAGGGTCAAAGTGGTCAATGGTCTTGGTCAAGGTCAAGTCATGGTCAAAGGAGAAGAGTATGGTTTGTCCATCAGGTAGATGAACAAATGAGGGTGGTCGAGCTAACCCCAGAAGACATCATGTCATCTGAGTGCTGCCTACATAGCCCTGGTCTTAAGGCCTCAGACCAATGTAGTTTAGACTAGTTGAGAAGATTGGTTGATGATTGATTTGGTCATGTGTTGAAATGATGAGGAGAAAAAGATGTTATAGCCTTTTCCAAATGGTGTATGCTGTAACATTGGTTGAGGGGTCTTTCATCTCTAGCAATTTTCCATATTCATGACAGATGTATGCTAAAAATGAATTGAGGCCTATTTATGCTTCAGCAAGTATTGGTTTATGCTTAACATAAATTGTGTAGTCCATAGTTTCCATGTGTATTGGTGTCCATAGAAACTAGTGTGAATAGGCTATGTGAGTGGTCTAAAAAGAAATTGGGTTGAGTTGGTTCGACAAATGATGAAGTTTGAATGTGACCAAACTGTAAGTAGAAAGTGAAAGGCATAATCGCCCTTTCATTGATAAGGACTAGAATGATAGCATAGATAGGGGTTGTTAGAACAAAGAGCCCCATTCATGCATTGCGTCATTGACCATGGTTGTGTTAGAATGGTAATCAAATCATTTTGACATTAAAGTGAGCTCAAAGTCCCTTGAGCAGGTGTTATGATAGGTGAGGATAGGGTAACCCATTTTAGAGTAGAGATAACCTTGCCCTTTTTTATAGGAGACCCTGAGACAAGTATAAGCCAAGTCCATGACTCATTTTTTTTGGTGCATACTGATCAATGTGGGAAGTCTACATAGAGATGTCATTTTGCTTTGATGGTCATTTGTGAAGCTGATCAATGTGGGAAGCTTCTAAGAAAGTGTTGTTTGTAGCAAGATTTAGTCATAGCCATCCTTTGAGGGAGTGGTCTATATTTTTGGTTTATATAGTTGAGGTCTTTTGAATAGCTGTCCTTCGAGGGAGTAGTCTATTAGATACAACAATGATAGTATAGCTGTCCTTCAAGGGAGCAGTCTACTTTTTGATTTGATTTGGTGACCTTGGATATTTTGACATCTTGATTTATTTTTGACAGAATTTTGAGTCATGGACAAGACTATAGAAGTTCAAGGGCTCCCTTTTATTAGGACAAAGCATCCATACTTCATAAAAGGGTTATAGAGGATTTGAAAAGGGGAATAGGGTTGAAAGAAATGAGAATTAAGAGGATGGGAATTGCTCAAGGGATGAGCTCAAGTTAAATGTCAAGTGAATGAGTACTCAACTAACAGTAGAATGGTCGTAGATGCAAGGCATTAAGAGGCTCAGGTTCTAGCCATCTGTCGAGAGAGGACAGATGATAAGTCCCTGGCCCATACTTGTGCGTGATGATGAAAGGTCTGAGCCAATTAGGGGCAAATTTGCCTTGTTTACTTCACTCCATATTGGTCACATGCTGATTTTCTTTAAAGATGAGGTCTCTGATGTTGAATCTCGTTCTCATAGATTTTTGTCATAGGCTCACTTGATGCGATTTTGATAGACATGGAGGTGATTGAGGGCAGAAAGATGATGCTCATCAAGTAGCTCAAGTTGAGCTAAGTGATCTTGATGAAATTCATCATTGGAGAGAATGTCATGTAGAGAGATCTAGAGAGACAGGATCTATACTTTGAGAGGTAGGACAGCCTTTGTTCCATACACTAGAGAAAAAGGGGTAGCACTCATGGAGGTTTGGATGTTAGTGTGGTAGGCCCACAAAGTAAAGGGAATGTGAATGTGCCAATCCCTTCCAGTGTCGTTAACCACCTTCATGAGAATTTTAGTCAGAATTTTGTTGGAAGCCTCGGCCTGCCCGTTTGCTTGTGGGTAGTAAGGCGAAGAGAAACTGAGCTTGATGCCAAATGAGTCACAGAGTTTTTGGACAGTTTTGTTTTTGAATGACTTGCCATTATTGGT
Source organism: Torreya grandis (assembly GCA_037957365.1). Classification (NCBI taxonomy): domain Eukaryota; kingdom Viridiplantae; phylum Streptophyta; class Pinopsida; order Cupressales; family Taxaceae; genus Torreya; species Torreya grandis. The sequence goes on from JARHVA010007872.1 coordinate 138,102, forward strand.
GATGATTTTGTGATGAATAACGAAATGACAGATGATGTGGGTGCTGATGAAGTTGACAATTTTGTCAGCTTTTGTGGAGACAAGAGGAATGGCTTCCACCCATTTAGTGAAATACTCAGTGGCGGTGATGATGGATTGATGACGAAGAGACGAGTGAGGGTTAATCTCACTGATGAGATCTAAGCCTCACTGAGAAAGAGGCCAAAAATCCTAAGCGACTTGTAAGACATGGCTAGGTAGATGAAGCAAGTTAGCATGCTGCTGACACTTGATGCAATGTTGAACATAGTCACTATAGTCTTGATGAAGAGTGGGCCAATAATAACCCAGGTGAAGGATGCACTTGGCAACCGAGTTCTCACTAAAGTGTCTGCCACAAATCCCATCATGGACTTGTTTAATGGCATGCGAGGCTTCAGTGGAGGTTAGACAGTGAAGAAGGAGGCCGTCGAAGCCTTGCTTATAGAGAAGACCCCCTAGCATGGTATATCGAGCTGTGCATTTGATGAAAGCCCGTTGTGCATTGCTAGAGAGATGGGGAGGAATGATAGAATGAGATAAGTAGTCCACAAGTTGGTTATACCAATCATCTCATGGGCTAGAGTCTATGGTGTTGACATGGTTGATGTTTGTAGAAATGTATGAAGGCAATGGCACATGATGCACCGTGACAAAAATTCTAGATGAAGACGATGAAGATGGGATATGCGAGGCAAGAGAAGCCATGGTGTCAGTAAACTTATTCATGGAGCACGGAAAATTCTATAAGAGGTAATGGTTGAAAGAGGCCAGAAGAGTGTCAACACAGTTTTTGTACCTTTTGCAAAATTTCATTTTTACAGAGGTATGAACTGTTGACTTGATTGATGACAAGTTGTGAGTCATCGAAGATGTTGATGGACTTGATGCTGAGAGAAAGGGTGGTTTGAAGTCCCAAAATTAAGGCTTCATATTTAGCCATATTATTGGTACAATCAAAGTTGAGCTTGAAAGATAGAGGCATGGGCTCACCTTTGAGTGGGATGAGAATAACTCCCACACCCCCACTGAGTTGACATTTGGAGCTGTCAAAGAACATGGTCATTTGATAGACAGTGTCATCAGAGGAAAGCACGGTGATAAATTCATCAAGAAACTTGCACTGAGAAGGTTGATTATCAGGAAGGGGGGCATCTGCTAGTTGGTCAACGATGGTTTGCCCCTTGATGGATTTCTACTAGATGAACTCGAGGTCAAACTCAGCAAGCAGCATGAGCCACTGAGCCATACGTTGATTTTGATATGGCTTGGAATGCATGTATTTAAGAGGGTCAGTGTGAGAGATGACAAAAGTCTTATGGTTAAGAAGATAATGGTGGAGCTTAGTAGTGGCAAAGACTAATGCCAAATAGAGTTTCTCAGTATGAGTATATCAAGTTTCATAGTTGACCAGTGTTTGGCTGATATAGTATACCGCTTGCTCACGGTGATGCTCGTCTCAGTGCACGATCATGGCACCTAATGAATGGTTGGTTGCTGAGATGTAAAGGTAGAAGGGTTGGTCATCTTTAGGTGGAATGAGGACTGGTGGAGAGACCAGATAGTGTTTAAGGGCTTCAAAAGCCTCTTGACAATCCTTATCCCATTTAAGGAAGATGTCCTTCTTAAGGAGATGATGAAAAGGTTGGCAGTGGTCAAAAAGCTGTGAGATGAAATGGTGAATGGACTGGAGCTTCCCTTGTAGGCTGTGAAGTTGTTTGAGATTGGTTAGAGGTGGCATCTTGAGGATAGCGTAGATCTTGGCAGGATCTATCTCGATGCCATGAAAAGAAACTATGAAGCCGAGGAGCTTGCTTGAGAAGACCCCAAAGACACATTTCTTGGGGTTAAGGTGAACATTATATTAAAGAAGGTGAGAAAAGATAATTTTGAGGATGGTCAAATGGTCATGGCAAAGCTTGGACTTGCCATGTAGGTCATCCACATAGCCCTCCATGATTTTATGGAGGAAATCATGGAAAATGTAAGTCATGGTGCGCTGATAAGTGGCACCTGTATTCTTTAAGCTGAAAGGCATGACCCAATAACAGAAAGTCCCCATGGGGTGATGAAGGTAGTCTTGTGTTGATCTTCCAGTGCAATCAAGATTTGGTTGTATCCTGAAAACCCATCCATGAGAGATAGCATCTCATGACCGGTCATGAGATCAATAAGTTGGTTAATGTTGGGAAGAGGAAAGCCATCCTTGGGACAGGCTAAGTTGAGGTCGTGATAGTCTATGCAGATCTAGATCCCCCCAATCACCTTGGTGACAAGGATGATGTTAGAGACCCACTACGAATAATCGATGGGTTGGATGAAAGAGATGAAAAGAAGGTGTTGAAGCTCCTCTTTAACAAGGAGCATAATGCGAGGACACATCTTTCAAAGCTTTTGCCTAATAGGCTTAGCCTCTAGTTTGGTGACGATGTTATGGGTAGCAATGGTGGAGTCAATGCCAAGCATGTCACTGTAGGTCCAGGCAAAGGCCTTGCTATTATTTGAGAGGAACTGGGTGTAGTCAAGCTGCTCCTGAGCATCTAAAGATTGGCCAATATTTAAGACATGAGGAACATCAGAAGAAGCGAGGTTGATGTCAATGGTTGATTCATTTAATATAACCTAGGTCTCAGAAGGGAGGGAGCACTAGATGAAAGATTCATTGGTGCCCATGTAAGATAGAATGGCATCGTCGTCTACATAGCGGACAGTGTGAATGGTCATCGACTCATCCTCTATCATGCTAGGAAAAATGACAGGGAGAGACCTAGACACCCCATTTAGCTGATACGTCAAGGGTTCTAGGTGGATGGTGTTTATGCAAAAAAAAAACTAGGAGGGATGGAAACCACTGACTCCGTAGGTGAAGGGGGAGAAATGGGTGAGCTTGGAGGAGATTGGTCAGTGGTGGGCTCGAGACAGAGGTCTACAGAGGCCTGAATGGGGTCTTGGTATCCTAGGCCATACCATTTCTTGGCATCATCATCGTTGAGAGGCTTAATAGGCTGATGGGAGCCTTGCTCATAGCGTCTAAAACTAAAACCCTTCCATGCACACTTGTAAAGGTAAGTGTGTGTAAAGGCAGGGTTGCCAAGAAACGAGAAGTCTGATGTGAATGGTTGGGGTGAAGAGAGGGGGTTCCCATTAGTAGGAGCTTGATTGAGCCCCCCATAGATGAGATTGGTTCGAAGATGAGGAGGACCATAAGGCATGACCATCCTGATCTGATGGTCATAACTGGGGCTATGGTGAAGGCGTCCATACTCTTGTGGAGTTTGAAACATGTCTAAGGTTAGCAAGCAATATTCCCCAAGTGAAATTCATTGGAAGATGTCTTCCATGGGGTCTTTGGTTATCACTTGAAGAGGTGGGGTGAGGGAGACCACCAGTTGTGAATTGGTTGAAGCTTCCACGGATGGAAGCGGTGTCGGGGTTGATGGCTTGATAGGAATGAGGATGTCGTTTGGCCGATAGGTTGTGTTACAAGTTTTGAAAGGTGATGAATCAGTGGGAATGGTGTGGGCTTGCCCGTCATGCTCAAATTTCACACAACGGTGTAGGGTGGAGGGAACATAAGCCATGGCATGGATCCAGGGTCAGCCCAGCAACATGTTATATTGAAACTCTCCATAGAAGAGCTTCGAGACTGTGTGTGGGCCAACGAGGATGTGAAGGATGACTGTGCCAATGGTTGTGGCAGTGGTGTCATTGAAGGAGTGCAAGATTGCATCAGTTTTGGATACACAATTCTTGGGAAGAGCTAATTGATCAAAGGCATGGGTGGAGATAATGTTGATGCTAGCACTTCCATTAATCATAATGCACTTAATGCATTTCTGATCAACATAGGCAGTGATGAAGAGAGTAGCATCCTAATCTTCTCTATTAGATGTAGGAATCTTAGAGTCACTGAATGTGATGGAGGCAACAAGAGACAAAGAGTGGATAAGGGCAGTGAGTGGTTGGGGGTCCTTGGGTTGGACCTCCGCTGCCTGTAGGGCTCTGATGAGGGCTTGACGATGCTGGGGTAAGGTTTGAATAAGGTCATAGAGGGTCATCTTCACAGGCGTCTAGTGAAGCTATTTCATCATGGAGTCATGGATCACCCCTGAAGAGGAAGAAGAAGAGGGTTGAGATGTGCCAAGGATAGAAATTTTAGGCTTTGGCAGTTAAGGCAGCTTGATGAAAGGATAGGTCCAAGGAATGGTGGCTTTTTCTTTTGCCTTGTCCTTTTGTAACCTAGTGGTTATATGGATAGCATTGATTTCGAAGATAGGTGGTAAAGGAGATGAAGGGGTCATGGCCTACTGATGGGATGTTGATGTGGTTGAAGAGGTTGGAGGGATGTGGGAAGGTGTCGGGGGTCAGTTGACAATGTCCTCAAGAAGAAGAGTGTCTTTCTCCATGTAGTGGTGAATGATGGCCTTGAGGGCATAGAAAGCCTCGGTATCATGTCCTGGCGTATGATGATATAGGCAAATCTTCATATTGTCAAACTAGGAGGGCTTAGACCCGAGAGGTTGGAAGGCCTAATGGGTGAAAGGGTTATGCTAGAGGTCTACAAAATTTAGTGTAATATCAAAGAGTATGAGCCCACTAAAGGGTCCATGCTAGTTGATGTGTGCGATGCTGGTGACTTTTGCTTGGGCAGAGTTGGAAGAGGCTTTCATACCACCTTTTGGGTTGATGGTGCGGTGACAAGTGGAGACGACACTTTCTTCATGAGAAGTACCATCTTTTTGGGAGAGGGTAAGCTAGAGATATGTAGAGGAAGCAGCAGAGGCAACTAGTTTTGATTAGAAGTTAGAATGGGGAGGACTTTGGTCAAGGTCGAAGGATGAGGGCCCAAAATGGAGGGCAATGGTGATGGGGGAGGAGGAGTTCGCTTCTATGGTTTAGAAGTCTTCTTTAATTTAGGTTGAAGACTATTATTGGTCAGGGCCTGGTCTAAGTCCACCTTCACTTGCGGATGAGTGAGGTTAGAGACAGGGTGAACGCCAAGTGGCTTGGTTGGCTTTGATGGGGTAGATGTGGGTTTTGGTCCTGATGCAGTTGGTTGAGGTTTAGAAGGTCTAAAAGTGAAATTTTAGTCTTGGTTGGAAGTCTTGGGAGATTTTGCCATGGGAGGATTGGTAGCATGAGATGAGATGGCACAGGCATGCTGAAGAGCTTTAAGTCGCTCTCACAGTACCTGATGCTCCACTTTCCTTGAAGGGAGAAGTCTGAGTTTCTCCACTAATCAGAAAAATGTCTGAGAAGACGTTGGATGAGATTTGGGTCCTTGAGAAGATGTTGATGGTTATGGGGCCGAAGATGAGATTGATGTAGCAGTCTCAGACCCAAGGCATGATGAAGTCATGACAGGTTCGTCTTTGGTTGGAGACAGAGGAGAGACAGGTTCTTCCCTAGGTGGAGAAGAAAGTGGAGAATGAGGCTCCTCAAGAGGGTAGAGGGCAGGAATGATTGCACCCTCCACTTGTGGTTGAGGAGTACAAAGGGTTGGGTCCTCCATAGGTAGCAAGAAGGAGGATGGTGAGACCAGTGGTGCCGGTATGGTCGAGGTGTCCTCCAATATAAGAGAGGTTGATGGAGAACTAACTGGAGAAGGAGGTTCATCCACATGTGATGGACTAATGGATGGACTAACCTCTTGAGTTGGTGAGAGAGGTTGGTCGGGGATGAAGGGCGAGACCGTATTGACTGTTTGTATATTATGTTCGTGAATGTCGTCAGTCATGGTCTGGACATTGTTTTGGGTCAGAGGATGATTGGGAAATGGTTGCTTGAAGATGTCAATGCCTTGATTGGGTGGTGTATTAGGATTGTCAAGGACGAGGTCACCCTTTTTAAGCATGTCTCGGATGATGTTTTTAAGGGTCTTGCAATTTCCCATGTCATGGCCTTTAACACGGTGGTAGTTGTAGAAATCATTTTCCCTATACCATGCAGGGATGGCACGTGAGGGATCAAATTATGGAGGCAGTCAGATTTGGGGGAGATTGAGAACCCCCTGTTTGATAATTTTTTCAAGCACAGACGTGTATGACTCTCTGTGTGGGGTATACTGTCATTGTACGTATCTCTACTGGAATTGGTGGGTGATGCTTTGGGATGTGGATGGCTCAGGCTGGTTGGTTAAAGGTGAAGAGGATGAAGGTCTAACGACTACAGTGTTTGCTGATGCCTTAGACTTAGGATTAGATGAGGAATGTTTAGAAGAAGAGGAGTCATTGGTCTTAGAGTTGGGGTTCTTACTCAACAACTTGACTTTGTTCTCCTTGATGGCATGTAATTCAAGCTTGTGGGCCATCATGAAGGCTTCGTCGAAGGTGTGGAAGGTCTAAACTCATAAGGTAGAAGAAATATGCTTGGCACAAGCTTGGGAGAATAGTTTGATAAGTTTGGGTTGGGGTAAAGAAAAGGAGAGCTGATTGATGAGGCCTCTCCAGTGAGCAACAAAATTGGCTATGGATTCATCCTCGAACTGCTGAATAGAATAGAGGTTTGTGATTGAGACCTTTTTGGTGATGTTGATAGAGAAGTGATCAAGGAAGAGTTGGGCCAGTTGGGTGAACGTGAAGAGAGAATGGCTAGCGAGAGAGATGTACCAATCAAGAGCAGCACTAGAGAGAGACATAGGAAACATGTGTAAAAGTAATGCATCATCATGGGCAATGAGATAATAGGCATGTCTGAATGCCCATAGGTGCTGTTGCAGGTCTTCCTTGCTCTAGAAACAAGAGAATTTAGGAAGCTCCCATTGACTGGGGTACGGTCTGATCAGGATGAAAGGATGGATGGGTTTATTACAAATTTGCTCGTATGAGAGGGCATTACATGAACTAGAAATAGAGGTCTTGAGACTGGATATTTTGTCCATCAACATTTTGATGATGTCTGCTGACGGATTGGCGGGTGGAGCACCCCATAGATTATAAGGCACTTGGAAGGTATTGAGAGGGGCATATTACGTGGTTGGTTGCATTTGTGTAAATGCAACATATGGGTAGCTAGCCATCGCAGTGGAAGTTGAAGCCAAGGGCACTTATGTTATGGGGTTGGTAGGTACAAATTGGATAGGGGCCGTCAAAGATGGTTGAGGAGTGGCCACACTTGTTGAAGGGTAGACAATTACTCTTGTGTTGACAGGTGCAAGAGTAGGGGGATAGAGACCACTAGGTTTTGGAAAGGTGTAGGATTTGGTTGAGTAGTTTGAGGTTGAGGGGGTACCGAAACCCCCATGGAGGTAGGTCTAGAAGGAGAGGCTGAATTTTGAAGGTAGGACATGGTCGGGTTATTAGTCAAGGTGTTGGCTTGATTGTCTATAGGTTGAATTGTGGACGTTGTTGATGTGATCATTGTCTCGACTAAGGAAGTCGACATCCCATAGATTGGGTTGCCTAAGGAGTCTCACGTTCAGCTTCGTGCGAGATAATGTTGAAGGGCTCTGCCATTGAGGTCCAAGAATCTTTCAAAATCTTGGTCCCCTTTAGGGACAATGAGAGACTGAGTTGGGGTTGGTCGAGTAGGAGTTCTTTCAGTCTCCGAGTGGAACTCCATTATAGGACTGGTTATGGATGGGGAAGGTGGAAGCAGTTGATGCCTCACTTGGTCAAGAAGAGCCTTGGTTTGACTTCATGTCAAAACCATTCAAGGCGAGAAGGGGTAGGTTTCAGAAACATTGTTTTTTTAATTTCAAAAATTCAAAATGGGGTTTTGGCAGAAAAAGGGTCAGGTTTTAAGGCTGCTATTTTTGGAAAAAAAGGATTGTGATAGTGACTGACATCAGTTAAAAAACTGATGTCGATGAGAACAGATGGCTGACAGTGGTCAGATAACTGATGTCAATGAGAAAAGGTTATCGACGTCGGTGGTAAAACTAATGCCGGTGACTGTGTTTTCTAGAAACCCAAAAGATTTGAGAGTTTTTGGAAAAAAGGAAGAAGAACGTCCTCACTAGCTCAAACAAGCAGATAAGAATAGAAAAGATGAAGAACACAAGTAGATCCTAAGCATTAAATCCCTAGGAATAAATTATTAATCTCATGGTGGCTTATGCCTTAGAATGTGTTTAGGAAGATTGGAATTACTAGGTGTGGACTAAGAAATGCAAGCAAGCAGAAATGAAATGCAATGTGTTTTAAGCCCAAGTCAAAATATGAGTTCAAATGAAAACAAGTTGAGAAAGGGTTGAAGAATATGACTTTTGACTAGTCTAATGATGCAAGAAAAAAAATAAAGGTTATTTTTAATTCTGCTTATGATGTCATTTAGAAGAGAAGAAAGAGGTGAAAAGGGAGAAACCTAATGCACCTAAATGAATAGAAAGAAAAGGAACCCAAGGAAGACCCTAAGGTCCCACCAGGCGTGCCAAAATGTTTCTATATGAGATTTCACTTTTTACATTCAAGAAAGGAAAGATGAGAAACTAAGAAGAATGGACAAGGGTTTATACGTACCCAGATTATGGACTTGCGCACCAAAATTAGATGTTGTGAGAACTCCTCTTTGGTTGTGGAGGATGACACTTGAAAGAGAAAGAGACTAAAACATGAAAATTGTTAGATGATAAGAAGGTGGACTACCAAGCGAAGGCTTGGTCCTAGAAGTGCAAAAGGCTTCTCAGAGGATGACAGTCCACTGTTAAAAATAGAATGTAATCAAAAATAGAAATGAGAGATGATAAAAGACTAAGAAGAAAGAAACTAAAAGCAAAAGCGTACCTGATATGTGGCAGTCTACTTTGCACAGTCGCCGACGTTGGTGGTTCTACCGGCGTCGGTCAAGGAAGTCACCGACGTCGGTTAGGATACCGACGTCGGTAGGGGTAATGGTCGAGGACGGTCGAGGTAATGGCCAGGGACAAGTTCAGGTTTGGGTTTTTGGTCTGCAAGGTGGACTGTGGTTTTTGTCAGAAGGTTAGGAAGACTGTTTGAGGGTCAGAAGGATTGTTTTGGGGTCTGAGGGACTGTTTTGAGGTCTAAGGAACTGAGAATATTGTCTGGGAATGGATTGAATGGGTAACGGGGCAAAAGGAGGATGAACGGGAGACAGGGATCCGAGAAGGCTTTTCAGCCTCTCAGGGAAGGACAAGGAAGGTTGTGGATAGTGGGCTAGATTAGCAGGTAAAACCAAATAAGAAATGAAATGAAAACAAGAAATTGCTTACCTCCTGCTTGCTAAAGGAAGAATGGAGGAAACCTGTTGTTAGAGCTGTTAACGGTCCTGCAAGTGCCAAAAGCTTGGGACTATCTCTGCAGGGTACCTATAGCTACTGGTGTTGCTATGTGAGAGGGGGAGAGAGAGGAATATAATTCCAAAGTGCCAAAGAGAGTTCACATTCATGGGGGGGGAGAACAATTGTAAAAAATGGTTTTGAAGGCAACTGACGCCAGTAGAACCGCCGACGTTGGCCGCATAATGACCGACATCGGTGGCAGAAGAATGGGGGCAGAGGCTAAAATTAGCCTTTGTCCATTCTTGCACACTGTCAGGTCAAAACAGTCATGGGAAAATGGTCGAGGAGGGCATAAATGGACGCTGGAGGAAGGATTAAGAGAGGATTTGGGTAATAAAGGCTAGGAGAGAGGTGGGGGCATCCAAGGAGGGGATCCAAGGTGGCATGGGTGAGGTGGAAAGGGGGCCATCAATTTAAAATATTTAATTTATTTTAATTTAAAATTGAGGGGACTAAGGACAAGTGTTAGGAAATAGACCAAGGGGGCCAAGGGGGGAGGACAACCTAGGGGGTAGACACAATTTCAGTGTCTACAGTGATCATCCCAGTGGAATGCAACTCCTTTATTTAAAAGGTATTTAAATAGATGGGACTTATCTACTAATTGAGAGATGAAACATTGGATTGATTGGATCTTACCCTATAAACTATAGAGTTGTTTTAAATTGGTTGGTGGTGGTATCTCAGTTATATCATGGACTTTATCTAGTTTGACTTCAATACCTCTATGAGACATGATGAAGCCAAGTAATTTTCTTGAGGTTAAACCAAACACACATTTATTTGGATTTATTATAACTTTGTACTCTTTTAGTCTTTTAAATATCTTGCATAACACTATTGGATGGTCGGCCCTCATTTTGGATTTTCTTAATATGTCATCGACATAGTCTTCAATAATATCATGTATCATATCATGGAATATGATAGTCATGGCCCTTTGATATGTAGCTCCAAAATTATTAAGGCCATATGGCATAACCTAATAGCAAAATGTTCCTCATAGAGTGGTGATTACTATTTTATGCTAATCTTCTAGTGTTATTCTAATCTGATTATATCCTAAAAATCCATCCATAAGTGAAAGCATTTAATAACCTACTATGGAATCAATGATCATTTAGATATTAGGAAAGGAAAAATAATATTTAGGATAAGCTTTGTTGGTGTCTTGAAAATAAGTAAAAATTTTAATCCCTTCAAGATTTCTACTAACAGGTACAACATTAGAGATCTATTCAGAGTAGTAAATGGATCAAATACATCCTAATTCTAAGAGTTTTTATAACTCTTTCTTTACCAATACAGTAATATGATGATGCATCTTATGTAGCTTTTGTTTTACCAATTTAACATTAGGATTAACCATAAGGTGGTATAGAACCAAGGTGAAGTCTAAACCTAGCATGTCAGAATTGGCCCATGCAAAAATATCCACAAACTCTCTCAACAAAGATGCAAAGTCATCACATTCCTCCTCAGTGAGAGACCCTCCTAATTTTATCCATTTTAGGTTTGATGGAGTCTTGATATTTACCTCCATTGTATCTTTGACTAGAACGGTTGAAATATTTTCTAGGAAAGTAAGCAATGACTTGAACTGTTGGACTATGTTAGGCTCCTCTATTAGGACTTGCTCTTCAACTTCTCCTAGGCATGATGAATCTAAATCTCCTAATGGGATATCTAGCCATATAACAAAAATATTCATACATTCTTTAAGTATTTTATCATATACTTGTTACTCAATGTTGAACTTTGATCCATAGGCAAGTTTATCATTGGTGGTCTCTTAGTCTAAATTTAAAGAAGAATAAACACCCCCATCTAATGGCACCTGAAATAGGTTTTCACCACTAGACTGGACTTTATCTTTACTTTTTCCCTAGTCAGAAATCACTTCAAATAGGTTTTTGCTTTGGGACCTCAATGTTTTAATTTATTTTTTAGCTAAGGGTGTTCACTCACCTACCAAAATAGGTTGTAGGATCCAATGTGATTGAGAATCTTAATTTGTGATCTCCCAATAGAACATTGTCTCCAAGGCCTAAGAAATCATAGAATGCATCATCATTCTAGAACTCATTAATCAATAGACTAGATTCTTTTTGGTCCTAATCTATGAGTTAGGGATATACAATGGCAATGGATTATGATGAATGCCTTGGGTAAGGGTACAAATGGCATTATTATCAAATAGGTTGGTTTTAGCTAGGTTATCAAAGGTAAGGGTATGGTCAAAATCTACTTTGCTATCAACATCATCATCACTAGTCCCTGGTAATGGAGTTTGAATAAGATATATGGGATTACCCCTAGGTAGTTTAAATCCAAGTCCATAAGGCCTTTCATACTTAGTCATGAAAATTGGCTTGATGGTTCCTTGTTGATTTTATTTAAGGCCTCTTCATTCATAATTGTGATGCTCTATGACCCTATTTGGGATATGATACTTTGCATTTTTATAACAATCAGCTTGGTTGTCATTATATAACCATGATTTATCCCCTTTAAGAGGGTCAGGTCCTAGGCTAGATGTTGGTACAAATGTGATAGGTCCCTTATCTTTGTTCTCTCATTATCAATGCACATGTGAGATGACCTTAGGTCACTCAAAGGTTTTTAGATTTTGAGGAAGATTCGCAATATAAAATAAATCATGGATCACATATTCTCTCAGTCTATTATCTGAAATGGTAAAATGATTAGAAGCTTCAGGAGGTGGCATGTGGGAAAGGGAATCCAAGGTATTAGGACCTATGAAATTATCTGATGAAGGATCAATAAGTATATATTTTACTCTATCCTACTTAGAACTTGGATTCATACCACACTAATAATTATAGATTTGAAATATGGCCTCAAGATGCTTCTAGTGCTCATATGGGTGTAAATCTCCTAGAATATTCACTTCCATCCCTGAGTGGGAAAACTTGATACATTGGTGCAGTGTTGATGGGACTACATGAATCTCATGTAACCAAGGCCTACCTAAAATCATATTTTATGATAACATAAGATAAAGTATATGGTAAAGTGTATCATGGGTCAAAGGCCCAATGATAATTGGAAAACTAATGGTGCCTTATGACTCTCTTTCCTAATTATTATAAGCTTTAATAGTTCTTATTTTGGGTAAAGATCTATCATTATGTACCCAAGAAGCTTGATGAGATTTAGAGACACTATGTTAAGGCTAGATCCATTATCTATAAGGACATGTTTCACTTTATGTCATCTAATACAAACCTCAATGTATAATGAGTTATTATGGAGTAGGCCAAGGGAAGACATATCACTTTGGTTTAATGTGACTTATTGGGTTGGAGCTAAGTGTTCAACCAAAGCTTGAAATTTATCAGGGGATATGTCACTAGCAATAGTGTATTGGGTCAAAAACTCATTCAAGATGTTCTTATGTATTATTGACATCCATAACAAATCTAAAATAGAAATTTGTGCTAGTGTCTTCTACAATTATTCTACAATATCAAACTTCTTATCTTTGTTAGTAGTGAATGGCTTATTCTAAGGCTAAATGATTGGGTGGATGACATGCAAAGTGTTGGATGGTTATGGGACTAGGATAATAATCTTCAACATCTGAGTTTTGATTACACAATCAAGATTAAATACAAGACCATTATTTCTAATTGATATTTGGAATGGTGTGGGACCAGATAGGACAAGTCTTAGTTGCTAGTGTAATTATATGTGGTCACATGGTAAGGACAAGTTGTCACTATAAGATCCAAAAGGGGAAGTCCTAGTTTGCTAGTTTTCTTATATGCACTCCTAGGTCAAAGAAGGATTATCCATGTGATTTGGTTGAATATTATTGTTTAGTAATGGTCTAGGCTAATTAGTGTTTGGTCTAGGATTAATGGAGATGTTATTAATGTTACCCCTATAATATGACCTATAAACCTATTATAGTCATGTGCAACTACATGGTAGGTTTGTTGGTTATTACCATTTTGAACTTGGTTTTGTCATTATTCTATCATTATGGGTTCTACCACTGATTTTATTGGTTCTATTAGATCGGCCTTTGATTTTGATTTTGTTAATTTTATTGTTGCACTAGTTGTTGTTATTATTAATTGTTCTACATCTATTGATTGTTATGTCAAGGAAAGGGGTTTTGATAAATCCCAAGAGTTTGATTGGAATTGGAAGCACCATTATCTAATTTTATCTCCCTATTCTCTAACATATTCTTTATTGAATGCTTGATTTGGACACATCTTCATAAATTATGCCTATTGACTCGATGATAGTCACATAATTCATTTTCATGGTACCAATCAGGATAAGGAATGCCTTGAAAATAATGTTTTATTATAGACCAACTAAATATATTTGTAGTATAAATCTTGAAAAATATAGACTTAATAGGTTCTCTTAGGTCACTAGAGACATGACACGTAGGGACAATTCTTATAGGAAAAGGGGTTTGCAATAGTAAAAGCTATTGTATTTGTTGTGCAAGTCTTGGTTTTTATGCTTTTAAAATTTGTTGGAGAGGTTTTATGGTAGGAGTAAGCTAAAAAGGTGGTGTATATGATGTATACATAGTTTTTACATGATGAGATTTGGTTACCCCATTTCCCAAAATATTCTTATTGCAATTAAATTGCTTTAGTATTTCATGGTTATTGGCCTATGCCAGTTGTGATGCTTAAACATAGATGGGATGTTGGTCATTTTCATGATTGTTACCTTGATTTTTATTAGTTTAATTAGGATTGATTACTCCTTTATTTATGATCACTCTCTTGATCAACAAACCTTTATCAATGATCTCTTTGAACTTGTGTGCACATTGTAGTTCTAGATGATAGGCTATCTCACTATGCAATTTTTTAGTAAACACAGTGGCTAATTATTTATTTACTAAAATATGGGTGAAATATCTTACAAGGGCTTTCCATCATTGTAAATAACTCGTAAAACTCTCCCCATCTTTTTACTTTGCTTGTGTTAGGTCCACTAATGAAATCTCGTGTTTGAGATTATAGGAAAAGTGCTACACAAACTTAACAAAAAGATCATCAAAATCCATTACTGAATTTTTAGGAAACTTCAAAACCCACTCCAAGGCTTTTACAACCAAGTTCCTTAGAAATAAAAACAAAACATGTATGTCATTCTATGTCACTAGTTGACATGCGACAAAGAATTCAGTCAAATGAGCCTTAAGATCACCTTTCCCTTTGAATTTATCAAATTAAAGTGGTTCATATCCTAGAGAAAATGGTATCTACAAATACTTAATATTGAATGGATAGGAACATATGTCATCCAATTTTAATTTTTTGGTCTGCTTCCTAGCCTGAATGGCAACAATTGCATCCTTCATCTATTGCAATTCTTGGGATAGGAAACTAGATAGAATATTGATTTGAGGGATAATTTGGGTTTGGATAGGTGGTTGGGAGGTCAAAAGTGGAACACTTTATCCAAGGTATGATGGATATACATAGTGGGGTATATTGGTTTGGTTGGGGAATGGACTAAGAATATGCATACATGGATTGGGATGTACTTGAAATTACACATTTAGCTATGTGATATTCTAGTTTAGATTGGTGATAAAGGTTTGAATTGGGTGATTTTATGCTTGGGATGGAGATATATAATTATATTGTGCCTACTATGGTTAAAAAGGGACATGCTACCAACTAATAAAACCTTGATGTTGAGTAGGAACTTATGGACTAAGACCTTGTTTCTAGATTTGTGGCATATTTTGAACCAATGGTTGTCTAGTAGGTACTTAAGAACCATGAGGACCTCTTTGTTGTATGAATCCCTTTGAGGATACCAATATTTTCACATTTTTGACTAGTCATCACTTGGTTTTAGACTATCATATTAGTCTATGATTGAAAATGTATGTTTGTCATTACCTAGTGGGGTGGAATATTGGTTGCCCCTAATTGAGGTGGCAATGCATTTGGTTTGTTGCATTGATACACTAGATTGTGTCTAATATTGTGGAATACTACTCACTACCTATTAAAGGGGAGTAGGATTCATCACATTTTATCATTGAGGTGTGATATTGGCCATTATTTCATTACCTAACCCTATAGGTTGTACAATTAAGGAAGCAGTTGGTTGGGTTTGGGGTGAAAAAACTCCTATCCCTTGGTATGATGACCTATTCATAAGATTAACTATAGGAACATGTTGTTGGATAGTTGTTTGTGTATTAGTGCCACTTTGATTAGGATTGAATGTCGTTTACACATTATATACTACATTTGGCTCACTATTTAGTGGAGGTTGAAGACACTTCTTCAATAAAGGGCATATGTATTAGGTTATCTATTGAATAATTTTTTACAAATGGGTCAAAATTCAAATTCTCTTATCCATTTAACTCTATCATCACTCTTTTTGAAGTAACTAGGTTAATGAGAGGCTTACTTACCATGTTCATCTGATTGAAATCATGTGCTAGATTCAAATATGTTTGATATGCTATCTGCATTTGGTTAAAGTGCTCTTCCATGATGCTTTTGCTTTGATAAGATATATTAGGATCTTGGTACATTATTTAGACTAGAGCCATATGATTTTTAGAATAATACTATTGATCATAAATGATATTATGGGGCACTCTTACTAGATTTGGTAAATTTTCATTGGGGAAGTCTACTAGAAACTTAGCCCTACCTCTATGGCTCTAACCAAAATCTCATCTTTTTTCTCTAATAAATGTTTCTAAAAAAATGGATCATACATGGAATCCATAGTATTAGAATATGACTATTGAAGTAATGAATCATCCACTATAGGTATTATAGCTAAGTATTGCATGGTTTATTCTTGGTCTTGTTTTGTGTAAGGTAGTGTGTTAACTAGATAGTTAGCTAATGGATCTTGGCTTTGTGCCCCTTATTGAATATTATAAGAGGGATAATAATCCATCTCATAAGCAATGTTATCCACATAGGGGTCTTGCACCATTTCTTTCTATGCAACTACATTACTAATCCCTAGATTGTACATGAGTCCACTATGAGTTTAGGAATACATGTTGGGATCCATAGGCAATGCTTTCTGATAAAAGGTAAAAGAGTTATACAAACTCTAAAAAGGATAAAATCTAAAAAAATGATGCCTTCAACTTGGTCTAGATTTGTCAAAAGGATCAAAAGTTTTATGCAAATATTTATGAGTAAATAATATAGTATAAAGTATCTAATGTTTCATAGTTCACACAAAGGTAAACAAGCAAACGGACAAAAAAATTGAAATACCAAACTCTAAGGTTGAAGTGTTTCAAATTAGTCTAATATAGGAATTTAAAAGTTGCTAGGTCTTTTGGCTGAACATGACATCAAAAGCTAAGCTCAAACAAGGCATGTGGTAGGACTCTTGGCCAAATGGCATTAAAATATAAACATTGAAAATAGATGAAAGTTTTAATCTAATGCATTTGAAACACTTCTAACAAACACAAGGCATTCAATTCTTCGACATAAACTTGGTCAACTAGGTATAAGGTATGAAACAAAAGGCACTTTAACTATAGTTTATTTTCTCACAAAAAATGGTATAAAACTTGGTTCTATTGACAAATAAAAGAGACAAATGTGATTAGTATAACTATTTTAGACAAAAGATCACAAAATTACACTTGGATTGGTCTAAAAATATAGGAACAAATTTGAAATTCTATGCAAGAAGGTCTATGAAATAATATTCAAAATGTTTTGGGTAGTGTAATGATGTTATACTACCCAAAAATGTTTGATAAAAAGGTTTGATTTAAAAAAATTATAAGTCAAAGATGTTTTCATACAATGTTGGTAGCATAACAATACCTTTCTTGACTCAAAATGTTGTGGTGTATAGACTTAAAGTGTAAGTGTTTAACACAAAATGGCTTAAGTCTATCAAGTGATGATAATGATTATGGGTCTTAAATGGCCTTTAACCTAAATTAGAAATCAAACCTAAGTTCCCTCAAGTTTAGTGTAAATGGTGAACCCCCTTAACACATCAACCCTATAAACTTTTAAAGGTGTAATTTTGAATTTAAATTATAAGTGAAGGACTTAAAAAACCTTGGTAAAGGTCTAAACTCAATTGGGTAGCATAACTACACCAAAGTGGATGATATGAATCTCAAGTTTTTGATGAAATTTGAACAAGGCAAATGGATGATCTCATGTGGGCATCATAATGCCTCTTTGTTTAAAGGAAAATTTGGACTATGTGTTTGGTTTGGATTGTTTGTTTACACAAAGTTTTTGACTCCACATAAGACTTAAAACTTGGACAAGATCAATTAATTAATCTCCCTTAGATCCTAAATTAACAAGGTCTCTTGGTATTTTTGGAATCCATCAATATACATCATTTGAGAGGATTTTAAGTGTTTATCCAAAAGTAAATGTGTATTATATAGTAGGGTTTTTACACCCCTGCCTTCTATCAAATGATAGTATTGTGACATAGACCTTTAGGTGCACTTTGCACCAATAATAATTATATGGCAAGTGGAGATTTGTCTAATATCTAACAAGTTTCTAAATGATCTAAGGGAATTAATTACACAATGACTTTCATGCCAAATAATGCAAAAGAAAAGCATGGATTTTGGGTCTGTATCACTTAGATTATTGTAAAAAGGTCTAGTCATTTTTGTAACCATTAAATCTTGTTGTTTGCTCAATGTAGTGCAATGTCCAAAGTGCCACTACATCCTGTGTGAAACTCCAAAGGAGCCAAATTAAGTTAATGCGAGGAGATGAAGCCCTAAGCCAAATCTTCTCTAAATAACTTGTGAGAGGTGATGAAGTCCCCCTCCCAAGCCAAGATGCATAAAAAAAAATCATGAAAATAGAAAGACTTTAGGGTTATTTTCAAGTCACCCAAACTTTGATGAGTTTTTGGGGAGTGCTTTAGACAACTCTCTTTCTAAGCCTTGGAATAGGCTATTTGAAATAAGAATAGAACTTTTGATTCCAAGGGTTCCCTAAAGCGGAAAAATGGAAGAGCATACATGTAAAATCCCTCTTCTTGCCAAACAAAAATTAGATCAAACAACTATTGAAGATAAAAATGAGAAGTGTGTTCAATTTTAAGACCAAATGAAATATATGGTGGTGCTCGTTTCACCCCTTGGTCTTAGTTGTAATGTTGAAAACTAATGATAAAATAACTTATTTAAGAACCTTAAATGTTGCTTTAAGCACCAAAATAATTTTCCTAATTCATTTTAAAATCATTCAAAAGGTGGTCTAAAACATGATTTATCAAATTTTAAATCCATTGGTTACCCGTCTACCCTTAAGGAATCACCACAAAAGCAAATATGTTAGATTAGAAACATTTTAAATATATTTTCCAAATTTTGTAAAACATTTATGAAACTTAAAGCTAAACTAATTCCAAATTCTAAAAATTTAGGATTAAACACAGGGTTTTAGAAAAAAAATCATCCAAAACAGAGTCTGTATGACCCCAAACCAAGAATTTTAAAATAGCTCTTAGGTTTGTGTTTTTAAGAAAACATAGTGAACAAAATAAGTTATATAATTGACATCAGTTACACTTACTAACCAATGATGGTTATCTTACCGACAACGGTTACACAAATAGTGATCGATGATGCTTATGCCAATTGATGATAGTTTTAATAATTTAAATTGATTAATGTGTAAACCTATGGAAAATAAAAAATGGTAAAACAAAGTTAGAAAATCAATTTACAAGAGTTTTAATGATTCAAATGAATATTTTAAAAATGCAAAATTATATTCTTTATGTGTGGGATGTGTCTAGTCCCACCGAGCATGCCATTATGTGATCTAAAAATATGACTCAAGTGAGGATGGTTAGTATGGTGTTAGTTCCAAAATGAAAGCCAAATGAAATAAACACACTAATAACATAACATCTCTAGGCCTAGACACTAATGGGAGAGCTTATTTAACAAAAGAAAATGACAAGCACAACTAAAAATCAAGGGATCAAATACAAGAGTTCCTTCACATTCCATGGATGCTCCAAATGCCTTTGTAGTAGTGGCTTGCTTGGCTTGTGCTCATGAAGTCCTTAGCAATGGAAGCTTGGATAATTTCATCTCTCCTTGACACCTTTGGCTTATGGCTTGGCTTTGTTTAGAATCAATTTAGCATGGCAATGTTAGTTGCATAAAGCTTTTGGAACCAATATTGCATTATAACTTTTGCACAAATTAAGCTTAGAAATGATGTTGTGAGGCCTCTTATTTATAGATTTTTAGATTTGATCAGAATCAATCTCAACCATCCATCTCAAGATTGAGATGTGTGGTTGAGGATTAATTCAATTTTTGGAATTAAGTTTATAATTATCCTCATCATTACATTGGAAAAATGGGCAATTAAGAGGCATGGAGGGCATCATGGAAGGAATTGATGAGGCATGGAGGGCATGAATCCTGATATTTGTGGCATTTATGGCCCAGGGATGTCTTTCAATGTAATGAGGTCACTTAATGATGCAAATATTCAATATTCATTTCCAAAATAAAGTATTAAACAAGTTTCCATGGAATTCTTGATTAGGCCTTGATTTAGGTTATTTATTTCTTAAACATGATTAAGTACTTTATGCTCAAATTACTCAAATTGATTAGAATGCCTTGTTATTGGTCCTAAATTTAACTAGATTGGAATTGGATGTCACTGTCAAATGCATTAGATGCACATTCCCATTTAGAATGTTTCCAACAACAAATAACAAAGGCATGAGTCTTGTGCAAATTAATAGGAAAGAGCAGTCTAGGGCATGTGGGTGCAAAATTGGCATTTTAACTCAAAATGAACTAATCAAATTTAGTTGGCCCATAAATTGCATTGCCCCATTTAGTGATACCCTAGCCAAAATTGGAACTTTAATATGTTAATTTCACATCATTTAGCATGTTTTAGTTGTTTTAGGCCAAATTGTACATTTTGGGTGGAAATTGGCCAAAATATTGATTAGAGGTTATTAGTGGCTAGTTTTAGGTGTTTAAAATGATAGAATTTAGAGACCACAAAGACTAAGGTGAGGTAGAATTTCTCAATATGAGTATATCAAGTCTCATATTATATAAATGTGAAAATAATGTAATAGATGACTTGATCTTTGTTTTATTCATCACAGTGAGTGAGCATTACCCCTAGGTAGTGGTTTATGGTGGATATATAAAGGTAGAAGGGATGGTTTTATTTAGGAGTAATAAGAACAAGTGGAGAAAGAAGGTACTCCTTGATTAAATCAAATACCTATTAACAATTATTGGTCCAATTAAATTAGGTATCTTTTTTAAGGAGATGGTGAAAGGGTTGACATCCATCTGATAGTTGGGAGATAAAGTGACAAATATATTAGAGTTTCCCCTATAGGCTATGAATTTGCTTAAGATTAGTAGGAAGTGGCATCTCCGATATTTCTCTATCTTTTTTGGTGTCTATTTTGATTCCTCAAAGAGAGATGATGAAACCTAAAAGTTTTATCAATAAGACCCCAAAAATTCACTTCTTTGGGTTGAGTCTAACATGATAATGGATTAGTCAATCAAATGTGATAGTAAGAATGACTAGGTGATCTTTTCAGTGTTTGGATTGCCCAAGGAGATCATCCACATAGTCCTCTATAATTTTATGGATGAGATCATGAAAGATATAGGTCATGGCATGCTGATAGGTTACTTCAACATTCTTCAGACCAAAAGGCATGACCCTATAATAGAATATCCCCCATGAGGTGGCAAAGGAAATTTTATGTTGATCTTTGGGTGAAATTAAGATCTAATTATATCCTAAGAAACCATCCATGAGGGATAAATTTTCATGTCCAGTTGTAATATCAACAAGTTGGTCAATGTTGGGTAAAGGGAAGTCATCCTTTGGGCAAGTAAGGTTAAGGTCACAAAATTTGATGTAGAGGTGAATTCCCCTTATAGGTTTGGTAATGGGAACAATGTTGGAAACCTATTGTGGATAGTCGATGGGTTGAATGAAGTCAACGGATAAGAGATGTTAAAGTTTTTCTTTAATGAAAAGGGTGATGTGAGGATGTATCCTATGAAGCTTTTTTCACATTAGATTAACCTCAAGATGGGTGATAATGTTGTGGAGGGTAATAAAAAGGTCAATTTTGGGCATATCTTAATAGGCTCAAGAAAATTATATGCTATGGTCATGAAGGAATGAAAGGTAATCTTGTTGTTCCTTAGAATTTAATGATTAGCTGATTTTGATGATATAGGGGTTTTCCTAAGTACCCAAGTTGACATCGATATTGGATTCATTCAACATGGTTTAGTTCTTTAGAGGAAGGGATTTATGGATAGAAGAATCCCCTACACTAAGGTAGGTGAGTATGTAATCATCATCTTAATGTTGTATGGTGTTGATGATAAGGGAATCTCACTCTATCAATTCAGGATGGATGAGAGGAAGGGTTATAGTTCAACCACCCTTTTGATAGGTCAAGGGCCCAAACTAATGATATTGAGACAAAAATTTACATGGGATGATATAAATTATTTATTATTTGGATAAGGCAGGGTTGGTGAGGATGGGACATTCTCTTTTATGGTATCAATGGGTTTTGGTGAGGTGGGTTCTTCTAGTAGTATGAACCCAAGGCCGAATAAATCACGAGGATTTTGAGTTTTGATTATGGGTAACTTGTGAGGACCTTATTCATAATGGCTGAGACCAAACCCCTTCCAAGCACACTTATAAAGTTAAGCTTTAGAAAAGGATAATTTATTAATATAATATAAGTCTTAGGTGAATGGTCAAATGGATGAGGTAGTGGTGGGGTCAAGAATTGGTTGATCGAGTCCCTCATCGATAAAATTTGTTTGGTGGTTACAGAGCCCAAAAGGGATGATTGTTTTGATGTGGGGATCATAAGAAGGGTCATGTTTGAGGTTACCATACTCCTGGGGAGTATGGAAAACATCCAAATCTAAAATGATCTGGACAACAATTCAGATGACAATTTGGGTGATGGGTCCACCCCAATTGATGGCAGAACTTTTGGGAGCCATAACTTTTGCATCATAGCTCCAATTGACTCACCATTTGAATTGTTTGAAAGATAATAATTAGGGTAACATAATGAGGTGGAATTGAGCCTTTATTAATGAATTTTTACCCCTTAAAACCCAATGGAAGTGTCCTAGGTTTTAATTTTAGTAGTGCAGTCTAAAAATAGTAAGTTTCTAAAAATAGTAATTCCTCGAGTTTTATATTGTTGTAAATCATGGAAGTCAAAACAATTCATCTCCATCAATATTTGTGACCTTCCAAATCCTTCCCACACCTTAAAAACATGTATAAATAAATATTTAACCCAAAATGGAAATTAAACATCTCTTCTCAGAGATAGGCATATGTTTGGGTCTGTAATTTTGATAAATAAAACATCTCTTTTCAGAGATATCATTATTTGAATTGCATTGTTCTTATTTATAAATTATCTTTCAACCAAATATTTAGAGTTTTGGATTATAAAAGGTGATATTCCCTAAGGGATAAGCATTGAAACATGGATTATAAGGGGTCCTTTATGGGAATATAGGAAGAAGGGATATATAAGCTAGTTGAAGCATCATGACTATTGTGGATGAGAGTGTTGTTAGTTTAGGTTGGTGGTGAGGTGGTATTGTTAGTATTTGATGGTGAGGTGGATGAAGGAGGAATAAGAATGTCATTATATGTCATATTACAAGAGGCAAAAAGACTCAAGTTAGCTTTGATGGTAACAACTTGACCTTCATGTTTAAATTTGACACATCAATGTAAGGTGGAAGGGATACAACTCATGGCATGAATCTAAGGGAATTTGAGTAACACATTACATTAGAACTTTCCCTCTATATCTTAAAATATTTTGAGAATGGTCTGGGGTCCCAAGTGGATATGAAAGACAACTGTCCCCAAGGTTGTGGCTATGATATCATTAAAGGAGTGAATAAATATTTTGCTTTCTAACATGATGTTCTTGGGTAGCTAAAGTTGGTCATAAGCATGGGAGGAGATAATTTTGATTTTATCCCCTTCATCAGTCATTACCCTTTTGATGTGGGTGTGATTGATGTACATGGTGATAAAGAAGAGAGGATCAAAATCCTTACGATGAGTAGGAGGTATTTCAAAATCCTAAATGGTGATGAAGGTATAAAGTTGGAGGGCTCTAACAAAGGGTACAATAGGTTGTGGGTTACCTAGTTGAACTTGTATAGATTGTAGAGCCTTTATCAGTGCTTAGAGATGGTAGGGTAAGGTGTTGAGTAGTTAATAAAGGCTCATCTTCATTGTTGTATGGTGAATTTGTTTCAACATGATACATTGGATGGAGTCAGAAGGGTTGGAAGGAGAGGCTCCCAAAATTGATACTTTAGGTTTTAGTGGTGGTATAGGTAAAGGTGTAGGTATCTAGTTTTGATCAGAGGGTTGAGGAGTTGAAAATTATGTCCATAGGATGGACACTTTATATTATCCCTTATCCTTATACTAGTCTCAATATTGGGTAACCATATGGATAGTATGGATGGAGAGATTTGTTGGGTTTGATGATTGCTTTGGTTCCTCCTCCTCATTATTGGGTGGGAGTGGGAGAGTAGGTAAATGTTGGGTAGGTTGAGTTGATGATAGGATTGGTAGTGGGGGTAAGAGAGGTTCATATAATAATATATCATCCTCATCATATAGGGTATGAATAATTTTTTGGAGAGATTTATAGTTCTCAATGTCATGTCTTGATGCCCTATGATATGTACATATCAAGTTAACATTTAACCAGGAGGGTTTGGTATTGGAAAGGTAGAATGGTTTGATAGGTTGTAAAATAATGGAATAAGTTTACAATAACCCTTATAGGATGGTTGAATAAGATTTATTCAAAGGTTTTGGAGGTAATGGGTTTAGAGTTTTATGGATGGGGAGACTTTTTAGAAGTAATTTTCACCTTAGAAGCTGTAGGTGGTGGAATGGTTTTAGGTGGTGCTTGGGATTGCTTAGTTATGGTTGATTTAAAGGTAAATGATTTTAAAGTGCAAGATTTAGATGATGAGTGGTTGGATATAGGTGGTAAAGTAAAGGTAGATAAGTTAGTTAATAATTATGGGGAACTAGTTGGTTTAGTGGGTGTAGGTTGAGGTAAAGAAAAAGGGGATGGCTTAATAGAGGAATAATAGGTAATTGGGATGGTATAGGGATGGTGTCTTAAAATATAAGGTAAGTGAGAAGGAGGTGGTATGGGTCTAGTTTGAGATAAATACTTGGGCAATTCTACCTTATTAATTAGTTTGGTTGGGGATTTCTTTGTTGGGATAGATGGAGTTAAGTCCAACTTCAAACAGGGGTGAGTTTGACTAGGTGTGGGAAGAATTCCTAGATTCTTGAAAGGTTTCGAAAGACAGGCATAAGGTGATTTGGAAATGTTAGATGTAGGTACTTTGGATGGTTCTTCTATGATTTTGGAAGAAGAGATATTGGATGAGGAGGTAAGAATGGGTTTAAGCAAGGATTTAAGTGAGGTTAAAGATTTAGAATTATTTTGGTAAGGGAGCTCTAAATGATGCCAAAAGGTGGATCTATCAAATTTGGGTTGAGAAGTGAACTCTAGACTTTAGACTTGTCTATAAAAGGGATTATAGATGGGTTTGGTTCCCTGGTCATTGGTTTCAAATATTAAGCCCCTAAGTGGAGAATAGGGAATGGTTCCTCAATCTTTGTTCTTGATGAGAGGTCCCAAAATTAATGGTTAGGTGGATGAGGTAACTTTCTCTTGATGCATGGTTTCCAAAGGAGTGGATGGTTCTACGATGGGGGAGGTAGGTATGGTGTCCTCAAGTGTAGGAATAGACATGGTTGCTTCCTTTATTCTGGTGTCTAAAGGAATGGAGGGAAGTTCTACTACTTTAATAGGTAGAGTAAAAGACAAAAAAATGGCTAAAGTAATGGTTGTCTCCTTTGGTGTTTTCATAAAAGGAGAGGTGGATAAAGCCAAGGTCTCATTAGGTGAAGAGAGAGGGGTGGTTGATTCCTTCCTTTGGTATCTAAAGGAATGGAAGGTGAGTCCACTACATCCATCAGTGAAATAAAGGTAGTAGCAGTTGTGGTAATGGTCTCCTCAATAATGGGATTACTAATAATAATGTTGATCATGTGTGCCTCATAAGAGTGAGATGATTTTGGTTTGTTGTCATGGTGATGGGTAGAAGGAGCATGATTGGGAAAAGGTTCATGGAAGATGTTAAGATATTCATTAGGAGGTGCATTAGGATTATCAAATGTAAGTTATCCATTATAAATTAAGCTTTAGACTAGACTTTTTAAGGTATTGCATGTATTGATGTCATGCCAAATAACTTGGTGAAAGGCACAATGGTCATTCTCATTGTACCAACCAAGCATAGGGAAAGAACCATCAATTTTTTGGGGTGGTTTGATAGGTGTAAGTTAGATGAGGTTAACATTGAGAAATTTTTCCAAAACTATAGCATAAGATTCCCCTATGGGAGTATTTAATTTTGGAGGAGCTCAGTTTTGGTTTCAATTTTGTTGGTAGGTAGGGTTGGAAGAATTAGCTTGATGGGGTTGGTTGGCAGTTGCTGGTGGGGAAGGATTTAAGAAAACTAATTTTGTAGATGCTTTCACTTTGGATTGGTTAGTATTTTTGGTGGAGGGAGGATCATTGGATTTGAAGCTATAATTCTTATTTAATAGTTTCAATTTCCCTTCATCAATGGCTTAGTTTTCAAGTTTACATGCCATGGTGAATGCCTCATTAAATATTTTGAAAGTTCAAACTTGGAGAGTTGGGGAAATATGTTTAACATAACCCAAAGATAAGAGCTCAATAAACTTAGGCTAGGGTAAAGAGAAATAAAGTTGGTTGATGATACCCCTCCATCTAGCTACGAAATCAGTAATTGATTCATCATCAAATTGCCTAATAGAATAGAGGTCAGTAATAGAAACCCTTTTAGATATATTTACTAAGAATTATTCTAAAAATATTTGGCCTAGTTGGAAGAATTAATAGATGGAGTGCTTGGTAAGGAAACTATACCAATCAAGGGCTGGTCCTAAAAAATACATGGGGAAGGTATGAAAGAGGAGAGAATTATCATACGTGATCAAATAATAAGAATGATGAAATGTTATCTAATGTTTTTGGGGGTCATCCTTACCTTAAATTTTGGAAAACTTGGTTAATTCCCATTGAGGAGGATAAGAATGGATAGGAACAAATGGATGGATGGTAAAATTACAAATTTTATCATAGGATAAAAGGTTATGAGACCTAGAGATAGATGACTCCAGGTTGGTTATTTTATCCATTAACATCTAAAATAAATCCATTTGAGGCTAGGAAGATGCATACTAAGGTGGTAAGTTTTGTCGAGGTTAGGTGGTATAAATTTATGGATAAGTGATAGAGGGTGTTAAAGAAGCCACTTATTGTTAAGTGGTCATAGGAGGTTGAGATAGTGCCATATAAGGGTTAAATAGAACAAATGGTTGGGTGCAACGTGCTATGTATCCTTATGGGTTAGAAATATATGGGTAAGATGTTATGGGTACTTATTTAGGGGATGATATGGGTTGTGTTATAGGTATGTTTGGGTTGGTGGATAATGGAATTGACATAGATTGGGTTGGGGGTATGAAAGTGCTAGGTTGTTATTATTGGGTAATAACTCTAGTTTTAAAAGGTGGGAGGGTTTGAGGTATGGAAATTACCAAACTCTAAAGTGGGGTAGAAGTTGGTGGGTTAGTCAAACTAAGTGGAATGGTATAAATATGGGTAGAAGATACCCCCATAATAGAAGTAATATAGGTAATAAGAGGTAAATTTGATCTGAGATTGGAGGTATGTGTTGGGGTAGTAGGTGTTTGGTTACTAGTTGGGATGTTGGATGGAGTTTGGGGAGTGGTAGTAGGTGGGATATTAGAAGAAGAGGCTTGGGTGAGCATGGGTTGGGTTTAGGTAGTACCCACTAGAAGATGGGAAAGCATACCATAGGGAGGATATATAGGAAGAATTGAAGCAAAAGGGGTACTATTAGATAAGGTGTTTATGTAATGCTTAAATCCATGGGGTTGTTATTGAGGAAGCAAACGAAGTCAGGATCATCATCAACAATGATTAGAGGCCTAGTAGGAGGGGGAGAAAAATGAGGGGAACCCTTAGCATTAGAGGTATATTTCATGGAGGAAGAAGAAGAATGGGGTTGTTGGTTGGTTTGATTCCTCAGCTACTATCTAGTAAAGACCATGAGAAGAAATAGAAGATAAAATGATGAAACTCACACCTCAAATAAGAAGCAAGAAAAATAAAAGAACATAAATAAATCGAACATATACTAAAGTTCATTTAATAACCTAGGGTTATTTTTAAATCCCTTTTGTCTTATGCCTTAGAAAGTGTGAAGAGGAAATTTGGTTTGTAGATCAGGTACTAAAGAGGAAATCTAAGGTTTGTTTTAGGTTATGTTTAGGTGGTCAAGAGATAAATATATATTGATCTTCAATATGTGGCTTGTTATTTAGGAATACATCCTCACTTCACACACTATAACAATAAGGGTGTCAGGTGCTTAGCCAGAATATACCAAATCTCAGAGTTTATACTCAACCAGAGAGCTAAGTTGGTTCTCCCCTTGGTAATGACCTTTAAGTAGGGTTAGGAAAGGGTAAGGTTTACTGATAGGTGATGAAATCCTAGTTGAACTTTGTCTTAGGTATGTTTTGATGTCTTTATTAGTTATGTGTTTTGGCAAAAGTTATGTGATAACAAGAGTGAAATCTATGATTAATTACTGTGCATTTAAGTTACTAGATAAACTAAAACAAGCAAGCAATCAATGTATGCAAAATATTTATTTTAATCTCAAAAGAAATTTTAGATTTCATTCAATGAGAATACAATAAAGGAGCAAAAAGGGATGTTATGTCCCACCAGGCATGCCAAAATGTTTCAATTAATTTTTTCTCATTTCTTAATTTGGAAGCAAGTAATGAAACTAGTAAAAGGGGTGTGTAGAAGAATACTTGGTAAAATACATGTGTGACTTAGAAAATAATGAGAACTCCTCTTTGGATCAAAATAAATAACCTACAGATAAGAAAGACACTAGGAAAAGGGGTTGTTAGATGGATGGTTGAGATGACTGCCTAGTGTGAGTTAGATACAAGTAGTATATGCTTGTTAGGAGGTTGTCACTCCACTGTTTATAATAATTAAGTTGATATAAATGAAAATAAATAATACTTGTATTAAATAAATATAAATTAAATGTATGTAAGATGATATGAAAGTAAATTTATTATTAAAAAAACACTAAATATAGGAAAAGTGGGTCAGCACTCATGCTAAGATAGTTAGGGTCAGGTTTAGAAAATTAGAAAAGTCTCTATGAATAGGTAGGAACATGGAAAATAGGGTTTAGTTGGGTTCAAAGGGGTTAAAATAACTTTCTATTATTTATAACATAATGACTATCAATGGTTGGGTTAACCATCGATGGTTGGGCTAACCATTAGTGGTTGGGTAACTATTGATGGTTGAGGGGACCATCAACAGTGGAGCTAACCATCAACAATTGCCTATGTGATTCTAAAAATGATTGTAGATTGGATAATTAGGCAAAAAAAGGTCTGTTATGGATCATGGGAATGAAATATAAAATACTAATGGGTCTAATAGGGCTAAGAAGTTAGAAATGGAATATAAATTAAAAAACAAGTAAGAGATACTTGTAACATGGTGGTGGAAAGCTAAATTAATTTGGCTTGAGTGATAGTTATTTGGTATTCAAAATTAAATTTGAGAGAGATTTGGGTCTTCATTGATACTGCTTGTTTTTTGAAGGGACACTAAATACCTAGATGCAAGATAACTTGGACATAGATTGCTCAAATTTTGGATCTATTTATTCTCCTACTTCTCTCCTTTTATAGGATGATTTTACTAAATGTGTAGGAGTATTTTGTTAATTTGATAACTAAGAAAGTTTCTAATTAAGATGCTTTAAATTTGGTTTGCATCACAAAATAGAATTTGATAAATCTATCATGGTTATCTTGTATGGCTGATAATGATTTTAAAGTAGGCTTTGAAAGACCTAACCATCAACAATCAGGCTAATCATTGATGGTTAGGATAACCATCGATGGTCAAGGTTGTAGAGGAAGATGGGTTAAAAGGGGTGAATTAAAAATTTAAGTTAGCAAATTGATAAATAGTCTAAGATAACTAAGTGGTCAACTAGATTTATGGTCAGGTAAGGGTTCTAAATGCTTCAACATGTAAAATTGTGTAGTTTTTGAGTGTTTATAGGTTGTGTTGTACACCCATCACAAGTTGGGGAGGGTTATCTCATAGATTTTGATCTAGGGTATCTTGTTAGGAATCAACTCTATGTGATTATTGGGGGTATTTATATGATCTATTTTACCTTTTATAGGTGAATATACTATTGGATATCTCACAAGTATCATTCTCCATTTGTTTCTAGAGACCTAAGACGTCATTTGTAAACCTCTACACCATATGTTGGATAACATCTAACTCATTCTTGGTGGACTCTTGGGGTATGATTTGAACATTATTCATAGTTGCCAATGTTTCTTGGTATTAAAAGTGAGGAACTATTACCTTGATAGTCATAATATTAATAAAACTTAGGTGTTGGTTTAGTTTAGTGTGCCACTATGGAAGTTGGTTATTTATGGGTAGTGATTGAGATAGAGGCAAGTTAATATTTGCATTAGGGATGATATTTAAGTCTATCATGTTCAATAAGGCATTAGGAATGGGAGACATCATCAAACTTTATGGGTTGAGTTGTCTTACAACCTTTATGGATTTAACATAATCCAAGGGTAGATCTATTATCAAGGGATCTCATCTAAGAAACATGGCCATCTAGGGATTTAGGGATTTTTTTATACATTTCAAGTGTTAGTTGAGCATTGGGTTGATAAATCATGGTGACCCAAATATACATATTTTAGAAGCTAGCATTGAAATTTATGATGGGATCATTTGGTTCCCTTTTAATATATGAAAAAAATTACTAGGGTCAATGAGTTTCCTAAACTGATCTAGGAAGGTGTTGCTAAATTGTTCCCACCCTATGATGGAGTTTTTAGGAATATAAAGGAACCAATCATAGACTATGTCCATCGGAATATTTTTCAAGATACATCCTTATGTTTCACATTTATGAGCCTTAGGGTATTCCTATAGGAAGTTACATTCTCTTCAATAGTCCACCCCACACTAGGTGTGAAACATGGAAGGTATCTTTTTAGTTTTTTGGGAAGGTTATGGATAACTTTGGGAAAATTGATAGTTGATCCAGCTAACTAGGTCATGAGGTCATCCATTATGAGTTATATATTTAGGGTATACTAAGAGGATTAACTAATGGGAATAACCATAGGTTAATAATCCATGTAGTAGGCTCTATATTGATAAAGGGTATATTAGTGGGTTAGGGTATCTTTATCAAGCCATCCTTCTAGTTCCCTCTATTTTAGATCTAAATTCCCATCCTAAGACACTTATAAGTTTAAGTGTTTATGAAGTTTGGGAAAATAAGGTACTTTTGTCCTCCATTTTATGATTGAAACTAGTTCATTCCATGTTAGGGTTTCATATATTGGATTCCACAATATAGCCTACTTAAAATTCATCTCTAAGAGACACAATATGACCATCAGATATCTAATACCAATTTAAGAGAAATTTTAATCTTCACCTTGCTCAACTAATTCCAATCATAGGCACCATTGGGTTTTGATTTAAAATTGTATAAATTAAGAGGATGGACTTAGTCAAATTCATAAAACAAACACAAAAAGGGGATTAGGGTAAGGTAGAAAAGGATATTTCTAGGATTATAAGGGTATTAATGCTTCAAGAAATGAGTTGTGTTCCAAGCCATAGTTAAACCACTATGTGTTTATCTTCACCAAGGGCTCAAACTCATCATCACAAATATAAATATTCTAAGTACATAAAAGGAAATTATTAATTCATGAATTCTTCACTAAATATAAACATAGATAAGGGCATATATTAGGTGACATATAGGATCTTTGAATATAATATGTAATGTCAAGTATGCATATTAAAAGAGTTGCAAATAAAATGAGAAAAAATCATAAATGAGTTAGAATAACAATACACATTTTAACTATTGCATTCATTATTTTTTATTTGATTGGTAGAATTTAGGTTTTACAGGGACCTAAAACCACATTTCAACATGAAATACAACTATTAAAATGAGACAAAGTAGTATCGGGCCACATCAGCGTAACAGATGTTAAATTTCAACAAACTTAAAGTAAAAGATAGGACCTAAAGAAAAAAAGACTAAAAACTAAAACAACTACTATATTTATTTAGAAGGAGCCTATTTCTTATTGCCTCTAGCCTTCTTATCATTATAGGACATGCTTCTAGTTTGAGTGACATGTCGTTTACCAAAATTTTCATATTCTCCACCAAACCTTTTTCCTTCTCATCTCTTGATTTTTATTTCTTGGTATTGGAACTTCTTGGGTTGATAGTGATAATGTCCTTTCCTTTCTTGTCAGGGGTTTCCTTCGGCCTTACTCTACTACCTTTTACCATATTTAGGTTACACATAACTTCCCTCATTATATCCACTTCCTACTTTAGGTTATTTCATTACTTCATCAACGGGACTGACTATCTTCCCATTTTATATAAGTTTTCATGAAATTATTCTAGCTTTTGCTTAAACCCATTTGGAAAGAGTGTCGATTCATTGTCTTTGTTCCTCTTCCAAACTTATGTTGCTTTCATTTGTAGATTTTAAAATTAGGATTTTCAATACCATAAGATAACTCTAGGATTATTGTTACCTTTTCTCCCACACTCTTGTCCTAGGTAGGAGAGTTACGAGACTTCCATTTTTCCTTCTTCCTAACCACTTAGGGGTGAGAAACTTGCTAGGGGGTGAATCTTCATCATTACCATCATTTTAAAAGCTGTAAAGGGCCTCCCCAAAGATATTATCCTTTTTATTATCCCAAATATTGATCTCAATGTTCCTCACAGGTTTCCGTTTCTTAGTAAGCATAAAAATCAACCCTTGGTGGATTAATTTGGAAGAGGTCTTATCTTGGAAGGATGAAATAGAGGATTCTAGTGGAATAAGAAGGTGGTATGCGAGTCTTATGTGAAGACATTTGAAATTATTTTAAAATATAAAACTATGTGAGAATATATGTGTAAAATTTCCATCCAAGATTGGATATCACATTACTTGAAGGCATATATCAGGCCATCTCCTCAAAAGATCAGCCCTAGGAAGCCTTTTTCATTTTAAAACATAGAATCTATCTAAAAAAATGCTCACATAAGAAACTAATTTTTCATTTTATCCTTTAAGTATTTTTTTCCTTCATATGACATTCCATTAATATCTTGAACTAGTTCTTTAGAGACTTCTACCCTAATGTCCTTGAAGGTAACTTTTCACTATTTCCAACCCATAGCAAAATCCCTTACCAGCATATCATTATGAACTTCAATTCAAATCATATATTTATTAATTAATCCCTTTTATATTCCTACAAAATTTTTATCTTGTCTAGGATTCTACACAAGATATGGGCTCACACTGATTCCTATCTTGCCCATGAAACTAGTTTTCCTCCAGCTTGAATGTTGAAAGTTATAGAGTATTGAATAGTAGTTAGGGATTATATTTTTTTGTTTTATCCAACTAATATTATCAATAATATTTTTTAAATGTAATAATTAATCCTTTAATTTAAATTTAGTGTCATAATCATGGCACATAATGTGACTCAAGCTTTACTTAAGCATGATCACCTCTCACACATATATCTCCACTGCTTGGTTAAAAGGCTTAAATTTGAAAGTAATGAATGATAAGGGGAGAGATATGGGGGGATATTAGAGGATCCAATCCACATGGATAAATATAGGATAAAATTTCTAATGTTTGCAAGAGCATCAATAACTAGGTTACCCTCTCGATAAATGTGGGTGATCGAACACTCATTTGTTAACCAAAAGAGACTGATGACATCAATAATGATTTGACTAACAGTGTGGGAAGGGTTCACCTTGATAAAAAGGGTGGTTAATATTTTAATATAATCCCCTTAGATTACCAAATTGGTGATGTTGAGTTGGATTACCAATTAGATGCCTCATAGTATAGCTTTAGCCTTGGCCATGTGGTTGGTTTGAACCCCCATAAGACCTACATAGGCTATAATAACAACTCCTAAATCATAATTAATAAAACCACCTCCACCTAATTTTCCTATATTACCCTTGGGTGCACCATATAAGTTTAACTTCATCTATCCTAGGGGGCATTCCCATTTCATGAGGCTTTTGGCCACATTACTCCTAGGGGGAGGGTGTATGAGGTTCTAGTTATTGAGGATAACTTGCTATACCTTAGTAGTGCCAAACTTATTATCAAGTATCTCTACATTTATAAACTCAAAAATAAAATATTTTAAATTTTGGAAGGATATCTAAGGGTTGAAACTTTTATAATCAAAGATGCATGCATTATTGGTAGACTAAATTTTCCAAAAAAAATGGGAGAGGGCTAGGGACCAAAAGAAGACCAAGGAGGGGAGATTTTATGGAGTTTAAAATAGGTCATGAGATCAATAATTAATATTATATTTACCCAAGACATGTTGAAGAGATGGTATAGACTAAAGACCTAAAGGGGTAGTGAAGGAAAACATGGGTCACATACTCTAGTGCATATTTATAGAGGACACACCTATTCAGGATAGTCATTTTGTGTTTGGCTAGGTTGTTGATAGTAAGGATTTTATCCTAATCCATGATCTAGAAAAAATATCAAACTTAGAGGTGAGGTGCTTAATCCAAAGGTTTCTCTAGTAATTTTGATCCTCCTCCTGATCTAGGTTTATAAGGAAAATTGACTTCATCGTGTACTCCCCACTATATTCTATTGGCTAGAGAAGAGTGTCTTCCTTTGGGAACACCAAAATATGGATTTTATAAAGTTGATAATTTGTATTTTGAATTTATCAAGAAACTTGAATGTTTTACATCTCAATAGAAAAGGACTTAGACTTTGTTCTTCCTCTCAAGGTTGTCTAGTAGTCCTTAACCTTATGGCCTATGGATACTATGAAGATATACCTTATAATATTTTAGGGGGTGAAGAAGCTAGGGGAGATATTCTAAGCTATGGATCCTCCAAAAATCAAACATTTTTCCATTACCAACCTACCATATGCACCCCTCTTAAATAAGGATTTTAAACTTGAGATGACTTTCTAGAAGGTAGATCAAATAGGAGGGTCTCTTCTTAAATAAGTCTATCTATGTCCCTACCCTATAGTTACTTTGATTTGATAACCTTGGTCTAATGGTTATCTTATTTCATAATATTCTACCCAAATTTTTTAATGATAGATTGATTCATGCATTTGATTCTTCTTATCCCAAGTCTTATAATGGCCTTGGGAAGGTAGAAGGTTTCCCAAGCCACTAGTGGGAATCTAAATCTATCTTCCATTCCCCTCCATATGATTTTTTTTATTTTAATTGATTCTCTCCATAATATTTATATTTATATGGAATAGGGTCGTGAATTATATATGAATACTTTACAAGGAGTTTTTGATAAGTAGGCACTTGCCCACCTATGAGATTAGGGTTAATTTATAGCCTACCATATTTTATGGATTATATCTACAAATGGGTTGAAAAATTCCATGTTCATCTTACCTTCAAATAGAAGCATGCTAAGTTACGTTGAGGGAAGGTTGATGATTTTTCATCCCAAGATGTGTGCCAATTGTTTTTAAAGGGGAGGTAGGGTATTTAGGAAGTATGCAAATCTTTTGTTGAAGTTGATGCATGATCCTAATGCCCATTTGTAGTTCACAAGAATGGATTTGAGGGATTGTAATTTTACTATTGAATCATGTCTGATAAGAAATGTTTCATCCACAAACTAATCATGGGTGACCAAGACTATGTTTTATGCTACCCTTATCCCCTTGATTAATCTTTATTCTTTGGTCGCTTGTAAAATTCTTCCTAGAGTTTCAACCATTAGAATGAATAAATAAGAGGAGATGGGATCATCTTATTTAATGCCCCTATTGGCTAAATAGAAAACTTTAGGAAACCAATTAATTATGATAGATTACATGGGGGTGGATATGCAACTGTGGACTAATCCCCTAATATCTAATTCAAAAACTATCTTATTAATCACCTTGCCTAGGAAGCTCCAAGACACCCTGTCATAAGCTTTATTCATATCAATTTTGAGGAAAATATCAGCCCTATTGAAGTTGGCCACTGAATTTATAGTTTCATGAAAAATTATGATTCCATTAGTGATTTATCTACCCATAATGAAATCACCTTATTGTTCTGCAATGATACCTTCAAGTATGGGTTGGAGATTAGTGATGAAGGTTTTTGTGCATATATTGTAAACAATAAAATAAATACTTATAAATATAAAATATTTTATTTGATTTTCTTAGGGTTTTATAGGTATGAGGACTAGTAAATTATTATTCATCTCCTTTAGGATAGTTCCTTGATCAAAAAAATTATAAACAAGTGCCTCCACATTCAATTAGATGATGTCTTAGAACTTTTGGAAGAAGAGAGGGGGAAACTATCTGGGCTAGGGTTTGTGTTTCCTTTTATGGAGAATACCAACTATCTAACCTCCTCTTGGGAGGGGGGTTTGTGTATTTCATGATCACATACCTAGGATATGGTAGAGGGAAGATTTTGTAATAGATTGTCCTCTATTTGAAGGTCAACAGAGCTAATTTGCTTTAACAAGATTTTAAAGTGGTGAATGATTTGTTCATTTATGAATTATTCATCTCTACTTTTAGTTTTATCCTCTTGGAGGATTTTAGTGATTTTATTATAATTTCTATTTCTAGACATAGTTTGGTGGAATATTTTTTTGTTCTTATCCTCTTGCTTTACCTAGGTACATTTGGACTTCTACTTTTTGAATGATTCCTCTTTAGTCTCCAAGTTATGGTAGGAGCTTAGGAGATTGTTCTTAGTGTTGGATAGGTTTTCATTAGATCCATGTATAACCATTCATTCCTCTATAAAGCAAAGGTCATATAGTAAGGTAATATTGTGGATGAATTTATTCCCAAAAACGATTTTGTACCACACTCTAAGTTTTTCTTTAATAAACTTGAGTTTTTTGGCTAGTATGAACATATCCATGCCAAAAACTAGTTCCCTCCACCATTCCTTGTTTCAGATATGGATATCCAAATTATGAAACCACATGATCTTAAATCTAAAGGTTAGTTTTGTGACTTTTTAAATCCTTCCTCCTTCATAGATAATCAAGTTGTGGTCCAACCCAATTCTTGGTGGGGAAGAAAAAGAGTTGGAGGACTGTAACTCCCAATTAAGCGAGACTAGAAATATATATAATCTTAATTGGAAAAGATCCTCCCCAATCATTATATTGGTTTATGTAAAAGGTTTTCCTTTGAGGTTAAAATAAACTAATTTATCACTTACAATGAAGTCATATAAATCAACCATATTTCTATGAAGTCTAGAATTCTAGCTTTCTTTTTTGACAAATTTAAAGGTGAGTTAAAGTCTCCCACCATAATGTATACCCATTCTCTAAAAAATATCCTAAAATACAATAGTTATTCCCACAATTTCTTCTACCCATATGTATTTTTTAGAGCATATATGTTGGAGAGGAATATTATTCCTTGTTAGTTTTGTCTTTGAATAAGATGACTATGTGGTTATTAATAATAGTTATAACTTCTCCATCTAGGCACTGAGTGTTCTAGAGTACTACTAGACCTACTAAAGCCCCTAAGGAGCTCATGCTATTATTGATTTAAACCATAATTTTGATAGGACCTAGGCTCACAAAGCTCTGATACTAATTGTCAGCATCTACTGCCCACTAAGGGCACACTTGATTACCTTTGTATTAGCAACTAAACACAGAATTTAACCAGAATGATAAGTAACTAGAAATATGAAACAACACAGAATATGAGAGACAATACCCAATTGTATTAATACCCATCCAAAAGGAAATACAACAAAGAATATGCCACAGTCTTCTTCCTTACACACCTCTAGAGCTCCCACACTTCTAGGGCTCACCAGTAATTCTCCTTTAACAGTTCACTCTCTCAATTACGGTCACAACAATCAACTCAAACACAGAGTTGTTGTTCACCTCCACCACTCAGTAACAACACTGCCAGTACACCAAGTACACAACTATACTCCAAGTAGATCTCCCTACTCTTACATCAACCTGCAAATCACCAGACCTTACTTACCACGTAGATATCTCTACACCCTGAAGAACCCTTGTCCTTGCCTCACCAAATCCTTATGATTCTTCAACCAGTACCCAGTGGATCTTCTACCAGAACTTGCACAACCAAACTCTCCCTGATCATACACACTTGGTACCCCTTTGGAACTAGGAGAAGCTAATCCCTGCTCTCTTCTACAAGCCCTCTTAGCTATCTAGCACTCTTGCTCTCTCTCTTCTGAAGGAGCTAATCTTTGCTCTCTCACTCTAGTACAATTTAACAATATAGCCCATGAGTCTGTTATATAGATCTCATGCATACAATAATT
Source organism: Torreya grandis (assembly GCA_037957365.1). Classification (NCBI taxonomy): domain Eukaryota; kingdom Viridiplantae; phylum Streptophyta; class Pinopsida; order Cupressales; family Taxaceae; genus Torreya; species Torreya grandis. The sequence continues at coordinate 176,074 of JARHVA010007872.1, forward strand.
AGACATTCTTAATTACAATAATTAGAAACACAACTCCAAGACTAAAATAAGTATTTACATGCAAACTGACTATCCAAAAATAGACTAGTTCTTGACCTGCATGCAAACACATGCACACATAGGTTGCCGATGTTGGCTCCTTCCTGACCAATGTCAGCCGAATCATAACTGACATTGGTTTCTTTTGCAATGTAATATGACCAACGTCAATTGATCAGACTGATGTCGATTGCCCTATAACTTGTTTTGCAACTCAGCAACCTCCGTAACTCCTCCTGTTCACATCCTGGTGAAGCTTTTAACTCCACAACCTAACAATCTCCCACTTGGAGATAAATAGTTACACTTATAACTATACTTGTACACTGTCTAATTTGTTTCTTGGCTTGTGTCCCTCTTCAAGCTTAATCCTGAAGACCAACCACCACACAACCTATGGTGCACCTCCTGTCATCCAAGTAACCTTCCACATCCAAACCTACAAACCCATGTAGTGAAGTCCCTGACCCTGCATAACATGTTAACCTACTGTTAGTCCCTCTCAGATACCTGAGAATCCATCTTCCCTGAATTGGCTCCAAACTCTCTGACAACTCCCACTGCTTGGGAAAACTTAGGTCTACACCAGACCTCATGTGATTTCAAACACTGTTCTAAGCTCAACTTGAATTGTCCAGCCCTCGGTGTGCTTACTAGTTTTGCATCCTACAAATTAACCCTTGCCAACACCTCCTTCACATCAGCTCCCTCTAGAGACAAAATCAACTTGTGATCTTCCATGTCTCTTATGCTAAAGAATTTCTCTGCACCCAAATTCTTCATGACATACCTTTGAACTAACTTTACCTTTAGCTCAAAAACTCCCTGCATATGTGACCCTGCAATAAGCAACCACACCACATACAATAACAGGATAATGTTGCAACCATTATCTAACCTAGTAAAGAAAACACAATGATTACATTGACCTTGACCAAAGCCATGCTTTGTCATACACCTGTCAAACCTGTACCACTATCCTGCAGCCTTCTCAAGACCATATACCTTGGCCTTCTATCTCACATGGCCATCCACTCTCTTCATTAACTTGGGAATCCATTCATCTGTCAGTGCTTTTATCCCAATTGGCAACTCTACCAAAACTCCTGCTTGGTTCTCTTCTAAAGAATTCATGCCATGCTCCCACTGTTTATTGGATTCTACCTGCATTGCCTCTTCACGTCTTCCTAGTTCTTGACCATCAATGAGCAATAAGTAGTATAAAGAAGGTGAACAATGAATATGAGGTTCACTTACCCTTTTAGTCCTCCACATGGGCATTTGAGACTCCTTAACAGCTTGCTATCTGCCCAACATCCATTCCAGTGACTGATCTTGGCCATCTCCTAATCTGCAACTGATTGACGTCAATTCCCTACAACTGACCCTAATTGTCGATGTTGGTTTCTCCTGACCAACATCAGTTTGCACCTGCTTGACACCATCGACTCTGCTAGTCTACACATGACCAACATCGATACTTGTCTATTTGACGTCAGTTTCTCTTGACTGATGCCGGTAACTGTGTTCCCATGTGAGTGATGACTTTTTACCTATGAGCTCCCCTTGGATCAAAACCTTGTCCAAATCAACACAGCCCTACTCAGAATAATTTAGTCCCCTCAACTGATCTTTGTTTATCATCTCCTTCATGAACACCAAAGCTTTCTAGTTCTTAGGTTTATCAAAGATATCTATCTTCCACTTAAGAACATGCATTCCCTTCTTACATATGTGACCAAGCCTACAAAGCCACATCTCTACAACAGAAGGTGAATCAGTAATATAAGTAGATAGATAAAGGATACCTACTTTCTTACCACTATCTTATTCAAGTGCATCCACTGTGAGAGTTATTGTGCATCTCTCATCACCCAACTTTCCTAAATAAATTAGACTCATCTCTAAGACTGGTACCTACATCACCTCATTCAACACCCATGTGTTATCTGTCTACAATTTTAGCTTCACTTCCCCTTTGCTAATAATCTGACAAGGCTCACCAACCCCTAAATAAATCTCTCGAAAGTCTCCCTAGACATACTCATGAAAAGATGCTCTATTTTGGGCTGCATGGAAAGAGGCAATAGAATCTATAGACCAAGATTCTACTTTATCCAGAGCATCTTGTGCAATAACACCTGCAACATCTGCTTCTTCATTTCCTTCATGCTGATCTTCTACCAACCAGCAATCTTTCTCTACCTGCTCTTTCTTTCCATCAAATAGTAATTGACCATTCATGCTATTTATTTTCTCTATTTGTAGCTTACTTTCTTCTGCCATTGCTATACTCCCACTCAATCAAAAACCCCTGTGAGTGACCTGTAATCAACAAAACACTTAACACACTCTGACCACCTATTAGTGTACCTAACCATGATTTGATGAACCTGCAACCTCACTCTGATACCACTTGATAGGACCTAGGCTAACAAAGCTCTAATACCAATTGTCAGGATCTACTGCCCACTAAGGGCACACTTGATTACCTTTGTATTAGCAACTAAACATAGATTTTTACCAGAATGATAAGTAACTAGAAATATGAAACAACACAGAATATGAGAGACAATACCCAATTGTATTAATACTCATCTAGAAGGAAATACAACAAAGAAGATGCCATAGTCTTCTTCCTTACACACCTCTAGAGCTCCCACACTTCTAGGGCTCACCAGTAATTCTACTTCAATAGTTCACTCTCTCAATTATGGTCACAACAATCAACTCAAACATAGAGTTGTTGTTCACCTCCACTAGTCAGTAACAACGCTGCCAGTACACCAATTACACAACCATACTCCAAGTAGATCTCCTTGCTCTTGAATCAACCTGTAAATCACCAAACCTTACTTACCACATAGATATCTCTACACCCTGAAGAACCCTTGTCCTTGCCTCACCAAGTCCTTATGATTCTTCAACCAGTACCCTGGTGGATCTTCTACCAGAACTTGCACAACCTGTAACTCTCCCTAATCATACACACTCGGTACCCCTTTAGAACTAGGAGAAGCTAATCCCTACTCTCTTCTACAAGCCCTCTTGGCTATCTAGCACTATTGCTCTCTCTCTTTTGAAGGAGCTAATATTTGCTCTCTCACTCAAGTACAATTTTATAATACAGCCCATGAGTCTTTTATATAGATCTCATGCATACAATAATTAGACATTCTTAATTACAATAATTAGAAACACAGATCCAAGACTAAAATAAGTCTTTACATGCAAACTAACTGTCCAAAAATAGACCAATTCTTAACCTGCATGCAAACACATGCACACACAAGTTGTCGACGTCGGCTCCTTCCTGACCGATGTCAGCCAAATCATAACCGACATCGGTTGCTTTTGCACTGTAATATGATCAACATCGGTTAATCAGACCGATGTCAATTGCCCTGCAACTTGTTCTGCAACTCAGCAACCTCCACAACTCCTCTTGTTCCCATCCTAGTGAAGCTTTTAGGTCCACAACCTAACAAATTTATCATTGTAATTATTAAGGATGATCTTAGATGTCTTAGTTTCTTTTAATAGGAGTACTAAAGGGTTGTGTTTATTTCTCATGTTTCTAACAAATCTTTATTTTCTAGGGTTATTGAGCCCCCTTATGTTCCATGAAATGAGATTAATTTTTTAAACTTATAAAAATGGCCTTTCAAGGTATTATTATTTCTTTTTTCTATCTCATTAGTAGTTTCCTTTTTCTTAGCTAAGAGGTTAGATACCCTCCTTGGCAATCTTGGTAATTCATCCACTTTTATTTTATTTATTCCCTTTTTATATTTAATTAGATTCTATTAATAATATTATTATTTTATGGCTAGTTTTTCCATATAGGAAGTAGAGCATTTCCCCTACTCTTTAGTTCTCTCCACACTAGTTGTGTCTTTGGGTATTGGAGAAAATAGACCCATTGGGGGAAGGGATAGGTTGGCCAAGTAAAATCCCTTCTCATATTTGCATAAGGGAGATAATATAATAAAAAGTGGGTAATTTGGGACACAACCACTACCATTTACATTATATCTAGGGATGGTCAACTCAAAACTTCCCAAGTTAAAAAAAATAAAACATCATGGGGGGTAGGTTCAACAATCAATCTTTCCACTAACTTCCCATTTAGGGAGCCTAGGATAAATAGACTATCCTCTATAAATCTAGTGGGAGGAGATAGGGTTAGCATTATATCACTTAGATGGAGTTTAGGGGGGCTAAATTTGAAAGTGGAAAAAAAGGGGTGGGAAGGGCTATAAGGGTTATTGGGGCCTCTGAAGTGGTTTGGGTCTCTAGAAAGGGGGATGTAAAGGATTTGGTTGGGGAGATAATGGTTTGAGGGGAGTGGGAAGTTGGTCCCTTAGCTAGAGAAGTGGGTGTAAATGAGGAGGGGGCTTCATAGACCATAACACTTTTAGGATATGGGGTTGGGGCTAGGCCATAGGACAATCTTTTCTATATTACTCAAGATGTTACATTTTTTTCAAAATAAAGTAGCATTTTCCTATTCAATGGGTTGAGACCACTCATTGTACTTGGATTTGATCTTAATTTTGTGAAGGATTGGTTTGTCTACTAAGATGAACACATGGAATTGCATGAACACTATTCTTCTCTAAAATTTGGTGATTGGGTCAATGGTTATGAGATTTCTTAATGCTTTAACATGCCCATTATAACATCTAGTTCCCAAAACTCAAGGGGGAGATTAGGGAGAAAAATCCACATGGGAATGTCATCGAGAGTTAAAATTTTGAGGTTAGTTTGTGCTTTCCATTTATTGGTGATTACATTAGATTTTCCCATGAAATAATAAACTTCCATAAGGAATTTGAATAAATCTTTCTAAAGATTGAATTTGATGAGGAATAAATTCCTTAATATGGTAACTACCTATAGTTGGCCTTTGGGTCTCCACTTATCATTGGCCTACTTATGAAAGGAGTTGATGTTAGGCTAAAAACCGTTGACTTTAGTAAGAATGGAATTCGCTAGCTTAGTGTCAGTGTTTTCCTCCATAATGTCTAGGATGTTGATGTAGGTTTCATTATTTTTAATTGTGGGATCAATGCAGTACTTAGATGATTATTGTCTCTTTCCCACGAATCATTCTACCCAAAATAGGTTTGGGGGGATTATTTATGTATTGCATTATTAGGAGGGTGGTTAACTGAACCCATATTAACCCCATCATTTTCACCCTTATCATATTCTCCTAGTGGGGATGCCATGTTCCCTATGACCTATTCCTATTTTACACACTCAAACCCTACATCAAAAACTTTAATTTTTCCCTCTCCTATGATCCTTTAGTATCTTCCATTCCTTCCACATTTTTCTCCTTCTACATTCTATTCCATAAATCAATTACATTGAAAAATACTAACCTATAATTTAATCTATATATGAAGTTTAATGGGGTGATCTTAGGTCCATAATGTACACCAACAATCGATAATTGAATTTCCACATTATGATCTACATGGAACATATGGATAAGTTTGAACCCTACCTAAAGGTGTCCCCATGGCCACTTTAGAGTTTAGGTGATGTGAAAATGGCCCACTCCACACACCATGAGTAAATTAAGGATTGAAATTAAGACCTGGGTGACCTAAGTCATTACTCCCATTTACTCAAGTTAAATACTTGGGGGATAAAATTTAGTCTACATCTAAATTTTAATGGGGGTGGGCTTTGGTCTATAATGTGTGTTAAATGATCCACATTTGAATTGTCCCACTATGATCTATGTAGAACACATGGATAAGTTTGACCCATAGCTCAAGGTGTCCCCATGACCACTTCAAATTGTAGGTGATGTACAAATGCCCCACTCCACACACCATAGGTAAATCAAGGATTGAACCTGAGACCTAGGTGACCTAAGTCATTGATCCCATATATTAAAGATAACCCTTGGGGGAACAAATGCATTAATTCTTATTAACAAATCATTTGACTAATAATTTAGCACTAAAATTCCTTCAAAATAATGATGGACCAAATTCATAGATAAAAAAACTAATCTAATAGAAAATAGGAAAATTATAATTAATTTTAATAGATTTTATTTACCTAAGAAATGTTGATGATTTGAAGATAAATTAATTTAAATTTTATAGAAAACATGGGACTCATTTCTAATTAGCATGAGATTCCTATCCTCGGGCATGATGGCCTCCCAAAATTATTACAAATAAAATTTTTTAAAACAAATAAAATATTCTCCACTTCTAAAATATGCCCAAGGGCCCACTAAATTGATGCACTAATGAGATAGAGAAGAATAGTCCCCTAACTACTTGGGTTGTACCTCATTGGTAGCTAGTGTGTCTACCACTAGATAAAACTCCATATTTATATTGGATAAATTCATGGGAGGCTCTTCAAAGATCACCTTTTATTGGGATAGTAGTCTTTTATGAGCCTATAATGGGGCCTCAAGGGAAACTTCCACCTCCATCACCTAGATGATACTAGTAGTGGATTGGGTAGAGAGATCTAGAATCACCTTGGCTCAAACCTTATTGGCATTTTCCACCCTCCTTATCATGACCTAGTCTAAGTGACCCAAGTGGACCTAAAATTCTCCTATATATAGTAGAGTACCATCTAGGTGGAATAACACTATGATGTTAACTTCTTTGAAGAAGGTGAACATCCACTCCCTGATTTCTTATAGAGGTTCCATGACCATCTATGACACAACCAATTATTCCTTATTGAAGCTCTTATGCTCATATCATAAGTCTAATATAGATTCATATTAGAGAGAGGAATTAGTTTGAGCTTCTTAAACATGCACTTATTAATAACCACAATGATATTTTTACACTTGTTGTCTACATGAGTGATCCTATCCAAGTAATTTTGGGCTCACTCGAGGTACTCTCTACTCATAGTCAATGTTATGACTAATTAACCTAGAGATATGAAGAGATGAATAAGGTATTACTTGAGCATAATAATACATTTTTTTAGGAAGGTGCTCTTCGCATATACCTTGAGAACCCAAATTTGTTACTTCATGTCATCCATAAGTTTGTCAAATATGTCATGAGTTGATGGAACAAACATACGAGATTCTCAGCCACCCTCTCCTACATAATGGATGTTCTCACTTTGGTGAGGGATTATATTTTTTTCTTGGTCTAATAGACCATTAGGTCTCTTCCTTAAGTGAATATTTTATGAGAATCTTCCTCATGTCCCATGACTTCTTATAAAACTCCCACTAAGATTATAGATTATAATTCAAAATCATCAAGGGCCTCTATGATCCTATGGAAAATATTAAGGTATAATGGGGTGAAGCTCAGGTGGCAAAGGTAGAGGTGAAAGGTAGAGGCATGGTAGGAGGAGGATTGGATGAAGCATAAGTGAGGAAGGAATAGATCAATGGAGGAGGAGTGCATGATGTGGTGGGAAGGATGGAAGAGAAATAGAAGAGGAGGAGGAGGAATGAGGGTGAAAGGGGGAATGATAAATGGGGAATCACATGGGAACATCTATTTGTCCCAATATAATTAGGTAAAATTAACATGTAGGCTCATGGTTTTAGGGAGAGGAGTGTTTGTAAAGAATGAGGAAATTAGCTAGTTAAATCTAAATCTTTGGGCACCCAAGACAATGTAAAAGGGACACAAAGAGAAATAGGGGTATGAGGAGTAGGATTTAACTTTTTCTTCTTAGTGGGCCTCTTACCCTATTAATATTATGATGTAGTAGTGGAAGGAGTGGTGGTGGTGGGAAGGGATAATTATGGAGTCTCTAGACAGACTATATGTGCTACTAAGGTGGATGGAGATAATGGAATTATGCACATGTGTGCACTAATTGATGGGGTCATAAATATTTTAATTTGTGTAAGTATATTAATAACCACCTAATATGCACTAAAAATGGGGGCATCAAGGGCCAAGTAAATATAGATTTTAAAGACCAGGGGTGAGCCATAGGGATCCCTACTGATGGAGTGGGATGAATGGGTGGAATTTGGGATGATGGGATATTATACATGGCATAATTTCAAATTAATTAAGGGAGTTATGAGGGGGTTAGAATCATAAATAGGGGATGCATCACTTGAGTAGGACTAGTATGATAAGGGAAACTAAGGGGTGTCATACTAGGTTGTAGAGGAAAAATAAAAGGTGGAGAAGGGATCTATATGGATGCCTATTATTGGTCATGTTTTTGGCTTGAATCAAGGTTAATTATGATTTTGAATCATATCCCCTATGAAAATTATGGATAAATATCCTAAATTATAGGAGGTGGTGAAGTTATATCAGAGACTGAAGGAGGAAAAATCTATAGAGGGGAGAGAGATACGACCCCCTATATGATCTTTCTTTAAATTTGGGGTGTTGTTTCTTAAATATATCCTTAGGACTAAGCTGGTGTAGATGAAGCAAGGAATATCTTGGTGAATGTCATGGGCCAAAAAAATTTTCCATTCCTTTCCTTCTCCTTGATCTTGGACATCACCTCCTTATCATTTATAGGGTTGAGGTGGATCTCTTCATCTAGATGAGGCATGTGGCTATAAGAGATGTTAAGACAATATTGATATCTTACCACATGATCCATAATTACACCATGAGGGTCTTATTATCTATGATCTAATCTACCTATGGAATATGAATCCATACTCATTTCTATCTTACTTAATAGAGGTAGACACTAATATATATTTTGGACAATAATGATAGGAAAGGTTGGACAAGCCATCTATTGTTAGTTGAGATAGTGGTAAAATACACCTTTTATCATCTAGTAGGTTATCTCCCACTTGGATAGATATTTTATAACCTAATAGGATAAGTGGAGGGGGATTTGTAAGTACCTATCACCTAGATGATACATTTATACCTATAGAACCAATAATGGCTAATGGAGTCAAGAGATTACTTGATTTAATTTGAGATTTATGGCATTGATACCTCATTAATGTACATGTAGAACACTAGGTAAAATGACTCGTATATTTATAAAATGCAATTTTGGTAATGGTGGCTATATAGTTTTTAGAACACTACATGTACCACTAAATCCCTAGGAGTCAATGATGGGAAATTAGAAGGCTTAAACATGATAGTGGCACAAATGATGTCCACTAGGTAAATAATCATGTAAAATTTACCACCCTCCTAAGCCTCATTAACATGGTTCATTAGATATAAGTTGTTATTTCGTATGAAGTTTTGGATTTTCTCTCCCTTGAGGACGATGCTAAATAGGGGTACCTAGAGAAAATCAACATGCACCAAATTGATTTCCCAAATAAAGTTATTAAGAATGATCATACCAACATATACCCCTTCATTGAAGGTGTATATAGTGTAGGAATTAATGTTCTATTTTTTTACCATTTAACATCAAGTTTAATCACCTAGTCCTACAAGACCTCATATATTTTATAGGTAATTGCCTATGCATCCATGGTATCCTTGTCAAACTCTAGGAGACTGTTGTATGTTTTGAATGCACCTCCTAAAATTTCCACAATATTATGTCTAGTTCATGTAGAGTACACCATATCTTGGGCTCCATCCTAAAATCATTTGGATGTGAGGAGCATATTGTTTAAGAGGTTGCCATAGGGTAAAACATCTATCTTGGTGAAAACCTTGTGTAACCCACATATTTCATATGATCTAAGGGCATAGAGTAATTTAACCTCATATTCATCATCACGCGAGGAAAACTTGGGCACAAATTCAATCACTTTGTATATTTCATTATAGTTCTTGAAGTGAGTTAATTTATTTGGGAAGGTGTTATATCTATACTCAGAATCAATCTTAGAGTTGGAAGATGAATTATACATGGCAAAAAGGGTGAAATATTGATATCATCTAACTCTAATAAATGAAATAATAGAGGGCATTAGAGTGAGATTAAAGTGAGGAGGAAAAATCTAAGTAATTGATAGTGAATAATGCTAAATTAGTATGCCTTAGGTCACTTATAGGGATACACACATATCTCATACATGTATGATGTTTGGAAGCTCACCCAATATGAATTAAAATTTGAGTTGGTTGTAGGATCCAATTATTCATTTTTTATCTATAATTAACTCATGGATTTTAGATATAGACCACCTAAAATATTTGGTGACCATGGTGAGATGTTTTAAATTATCCAATTAGGGCCCATTTTTCCATTTAGTTAATGCAAGGAGTGTGGTAGACACATGACTATATTTACTACTGATGCAAGAGATTGCACCCTTGGCAGGAGGCCGAGCTCCTACCTTCTCTTCATAACTATGGAAACTCCCCTCTCACCTATGGGACTAGTGAAGCTAGAGGGGAGAGTCTATAGATAAGGGCTAGCTCCCTTTGATGCATCATGTTTGTTCCAGCAAGTGCTAACACATACATATATATAGATATACACTTGGGGATGAAAATGGAGAAAGATGCAGGAAAACAAACTACTCTAAAGAGGTGATGCACCAAAATAAGTCAACCTTCTCACATCCACTCTTAAAACTAGACAAATGCATACATATGCTTTAGACTTGGTAGAAGGACTAGGTTGCAAGAAAATGGCAATGAGGCTCTCATGAAAACCCAAAAAATAGAGACTTACCAAGGTGCTGTGAAATGCACACTGTAAATAACCTCTTCTATTCTGAACTTCTCAAATACTGCTCTTCTCCTATCAACTATAGAAATGGCACCTTGTAGACAACAAATATGCTGGTGTTGAACTTGTGAGAGCATCAAGAGATAATGACTGAACACAAATTAACACTCAAGACATACACAGAAATATCTATCCAAGATGGAGGTAAAACTATGTTTATTGATTCAGGTGGAAATTTTAGCAGGGCTGTGCCTTCTAAAAATGTGGAAGATCCCTTTACAAATGACAAGTTTACAATATATATGAGAAGCAAGGAGGCCCATTTGGCACTCCTTTTTTACAAGTGGCCTCTTATGTCCCTTCATTGGGAATATTAAAACACTGTTGTCGATGTCATCTTTATAGAAGAGGCCTTCTGTAACCATGTTGTATAATCACCGAATTTGACTTTGGCATTCAAGCAATAATGTGAAACATAGGCTGTGCCTCTTTTCTATAAACAGATTGAGGTTTATCCCCTTTTAAATGCATGGGCCATGCCATTCACTATTTTCACCATTTGGGGATTATCAGGCAATAAGTCACCTTCCCCTTGCCACTTGGACTGCTTTGTCCCTTCCTACACCCTGTCATTCTCCTACTTTATCACCTGTGATTTTGTCCTTTTTCCTATTTTGTCTCTTCTAGCTCCTTTATCCCATGGGGGTGAACATTCTAGTGGGTCGATACATTCTAGGTTCTTAGTTAGCACTCTTTCATTTGAAGGCAAATAACTACTTCACTTTTCTAATTTTGACATCCTCCGAGATGTCACCATCCCCATCACAATGTCAGTCGGGCTTTTGTTGGCTTTTCAAGCACTTCTTTACTTTCCTCAAAAACCATCTTAACATTTACTTGAGGGGAAAGTGACCCTCTGCCCCTTTGAAAGTGTCCCTTTTGTGTTGGCTGAGAGTCCCCCGCAAGGGCACCTGCCCTTTGAGGTCCTTCGGTGGGACACTCTATTACCTTGGTTTGAATGGATTACCCCCCGAGTTCCCATGGACCTTTGTGTCTATGGAAAATTTCCATGTAGACAAAAGTCTATGGATGATTTCCTATGAACATTTGTTCACAGATATCCTACCCAGGCCATTGCTTTAACTTTGGACTACGCCTGAATTCCTTTAGACTTTTTGTTTGAAGGAATTCCTTTAGGCAAAAAGTCTGAAGGAAATCAGTGCTTAAATAAATTTAAACTTTAAAAAATGTTGGGGCCTAATCATTCTTTTCCATTAAAGCACCTACCCTCCATAAGGGCATTTTGAAATTTGAAGACTCCATTTTGGCCATGGACATACCCTTGAACCAAGCCATTGAACCAAAATTAGTTCAATGGTTCAATGGGTTCAACCATTACACGCTGATGACAAATGAAATAAAGTTGATGGACTTTGCACTGATTGAACCAAACTAATGAAATTCTTGCTTTGAACTAAGCCCATTAAACCAAACCCATTAAACCAAAAATGGTTCAATGGTTTAACTATTGCGTGCCGATGAACTGTTGAACCAAGTTGACTGATTAAATTGATCTGATGAACCAAGTGTTGAACCAAACCGATGAACTCCTCTATTGAACTTCTCCATTGAACCAAGAATGGTTCAATGGTTCAACCATTGATGAATCAAGATGTTGAACTTGAAGATGGAATTTTGAACCAAAGGTCTCAGAACCACTTGAGCCAGACCATGGACTTCTCATTGAACTTGTGTAACCTAAAAATGACTGTCATTGAATAGTAAGGGAAAAAGGGGAATGATTTTGGCTTGTGGGAAAAATTGGTCAACAAATTGGTGACTCACAGGGGAAGCATGCCTACTATGCTTAAAATCTAGTTGCCTTGTAGTCCATTGGGTGTAGAGTCAGATGCAACTATGAAAGAATTAGAAATAGCCCCAAAAGATCCGAGAATCAAACATGAAGCTTTTACCCCACATGTGAAGGGAAACACACAAGGCTAAAAAACACTACCTGTGCAAACTACACTTAGGGAAAATAGGAAGGACAACTAAAAACAAACTATTATATACAACTAACTAGGAATGTTTGCCTCCCTCCTGGATCAAAGGGAAAAATTCTCAAGTCCCCTTCCTAGAAAGAAGACTTATGGTGCTAGGAAAGTAGCTGAATGAAAAAGAGAGTTGGTGACCTACTCCTCTTTCCCATCACACGAGTTGGCTTATATCTGAGTGGATCAAAATCAAACATGATTCTAACATATATATACTTTGCTTGCCCTTAGAAGCCTATTGAATGTTGATCCTTCATATTGGTGCTCTTCACCAAGAAATCAATGGCTATTGGCTCATCACCAAAAGCCCTTTGTTCTACACATTCCTTCTGCAATGTATCATGGTCTGATTTGTTTCCTTCTACCTCATTAAAGACTTTGTCAGACTCATCCTCTACTTCCTTTTGGCCTTCTTGGAGAAGGGTGACTATGGTGATGTCTAAAATGGACTCACAAAATGATTGCTCATCCCATAAAACATCACCTCTCTATTCAATGCTCTCTTCTTCAAGGCATTCTTTCAAGAAGATAGACCTCTCTTTTTCCTCCTCAAAGACCAAGACCTCTAGATTTTCAAAAATATCCTCCTGATCCTCCTCTAACTCAGGCTCTTCAATGTAGTCATCCTCTTCATCAAAATAGTAAGGAAGTTCATCAAACAGAGGGGAAGAGAGCTCACCATGCTTTTATTCCTCCTCATATTGCTGGAACATCTACATATATGCAAGACTTGCATCTTCTCCATTGCTGATAAGATCTTCACAAGGAGCATCAATGATGATTCCACCTTTATTCTCAGTCATGAAAACCTCTTGAAAAACTGCAGCTTGGATTTTCTACTCCTCACTAGCCTCTTGCATAATAGGTTCTTCCTTGAGAAGAGGTGAAGTGGAGAAAACATGTGGAAGAGGAGGTAGTCCTTGAGCTAGAATCGAATGGTTCTCCTCCTTCCATTTGATCAGCACTTCATCAATATCAGGTACGGCCTGATAACTCTCTTAGAAATGTGTAGGTGGGGTGTGTTCAGACATAGAATGTGTTGTTTGGTCTGAGCCATCCATCACACATTGGTTGAGGAATCTCTCTTTAGATTCCAACTCCATAATTCTCTTGGCTAGATCTTCTTGGAAAAGCTTTTCCTGGAGGTCACCAGCATCATCATCAGTAGGAGTAGCCTCAGCTTCTTCAAGGTTTTGAGAGAAACCTTGCTTATCCTCCTTACTGCCCCATGATTCTATTGTTCTTTCCCAATTCAGGATCTCAGAATTGGGACTTTGCTTCTGTAAACAGGCAACAACTTTATTTTCTCCAAGGTCCTAGGGATCCTCTATAAGGTCTGAAGGTTCTAACTCTCTTTCAAGAAGCAAATTCATCCTAGCCTCTAAATCTCCAATTTGTTTGGCTAGGTTGTCTTGAAAGAGTCTTTCTTGGAGGTCACCTGCATGATCCCCTTCAAAGCTCTAAGCTAGTCCCTAGCATTCCTTCCTCTAACTCAAAATCTGCACATCGTGATGAAAAACCTAGGGAGGCTGAGGAATGCAAGGAAGAGACTGTTGATGCACTGGAGGATTATTTAGAAGAGGGACATGATAGCTGCTTATATTCCCCCCAATGGAAGATTCACAATATAGGGAATTTAGAAGGTTCATCTCCATGGGGGGTTGTTCTAATGTCTTCTGGTGTTGCAAAGCCAGGTGCACGAGATTGAGAGTGAATGTATTTGATGAGCTAGAGTGAGCAAGTGCAATATGATAGAAAGGATTTGGTGCAAAAGAGGGGGATTTTTTTAGGATAGGAGGGGGCTCTCAAGGCTGACTACCTTGAGTAAATGGATTTGTCCATTCTATTGCCTCCTCCACCATGGATTGTAAGGCATGTGCTTGCCTAAACAAACACTCCTCATTATACATTAGCTCATGCTGATATCTATCCTACTCTTCTAGTCTATTAATCTCCAATTCCAGGGCTACTTCCCTTATCATTGTAGGGAAACTAGGAGAGTTACTTGAGGGGATTGCATAAATATTTGGAGCCTGATCATAATCATAAGAAGGAAAACAAGACCCATGATTTTGCATAAAGGAAATATACATACAAAAAATGATTTTTGATGGCACCAGGTTGCTTAACCAGCAAATTTAACTCAGAGTCACCAAATGCTAAAAAATTTGATTTGCTATAATAGGACCAGCATCAATCTTATCACCTACTAAATTATCAAACTGTGTCCCACCGGGCATGCCAAAACTATTAACGCAAGAGATTACACCCTTGGTAGGAAGTCGAGCTCCTGCCTTCTCTTTGCAACTATGGAAACTCCCCTCTCACTTGTGAGATTGGTGAAGCTAGAGGGGAGAGTCTCTAGATAAGGGCTTGCTCCCTTTGATGTGTCATGTTTGTTCCAGCAAGTGCTAACACATACATATATATATAGATATACACTGGGGGGATGAAAAGGGAGAAAGATGCAGGAAAACAAACTACTCTAAAGAGGTGATGCACCAAAATAAGTTGACCTTCTCACATCCACTCTTAAAACTAGACAAATGCATACATACGCTTCAGACTTGGTAGAAGGACCAAGCTACAAGAAAATGGCAGGGAGGCTCTCATGAAAACCTAGAAAATAGAGACTTACCAAGGTGCTATGAAATTCACACTATAAGTAACCTCTTCTATTCTAAACTTCTCAAAAACTGCTCTTCTCCTATTAGCTATAGAAATGGTGCCTTTTAGACAACATATATGCTAGTGTTAAACTTGTGAGAGCATCAAGAGACAATGACTAAACATAAATTAACACTCAAGACATACATAAAAATATCTATCCAAGATGGAGGTAAAACTGCATTTATTGATTTAGTTGGAAATTTTAGCAGGGCTGCACCTTCTAAAAATGTGGAAGATCCCTTTATAAATGACAAGTTCATAATATATATGAGAAGCAAGGAGGCCCATTTGGTGCTCCTTTTTTACAAGTGGCCTCTTGCATCCCTTCATTGGGAAGAGGAAAACACTGTTGTCGATGTCATCTTTCTAGAAGAGGCTTGCTATAACCATGTTGTATAATCACTGAATTTGACTTTGGCATTCAAGTATTAATGTGAAACATAGGCTACACCTCTTTTCTATAAATAGATTGAGATTTGTCCCCTTTTAAATGCATAGGCCATGCCATTCATTATTTGTGCCATTTGGGGATTATCAGGCAATAAATCACCTTCCCCTTGCCACTTGGACTGCTTCGTCCCTTCTTGCACCCTGTCATTCTCATGCTTTGTCACCTAGGATTTTGTCCTTTTTCCTATTTTGTCTCTTCTAGCTCCTTCAGCCCATGGGGGTGAACATTCTGGTGGGTCACTGCATTTTGGGCTCTTGGTTAGTGCTCTTTTGTTTAAAGGCAAATAGCTACTTTGCTTTTCTAATTTTGACATCCTCTAAGATGTCACCGTCCCCATCACAATGTCAGTTGGGCTTTCATTGGCTTTTTGGGCACTTCTTTACTTTCCTTGAAATTCATCTTAACATTTCCCTGAGGGGAAAGTAACCCTCCACCCCTTTGAAAGTGTCCCTTTTTTGTTGGCCAAGAGTCCCTCGTAAGGGCACCTGCCCTTCAGGGTCCTTTAGTGGGACACTCCATTGCCTTGGTTTGAACGGATTACCCCCTGGGTTCTTGCAGACCTTTGTGTTTGCAGATAATTTCCCCATAGACAAAAGTCCATGGATGATTTCCCATAGACATTTGTCCATGGATATCCTACCTGGGCCATTGCTTTAACTTTGGACTATGCCCAAATTCCTTCAGACTTTTTGTCCAAAGGAATTCCTTCAGGAAAAAAGTCATAAGGAATTTGGGGCTTAAATAAATTTAAACCTTAAACAGTGTTGGGGCCTACCCAGTCTTTTTCATTGAAGTGCCTACCCTCCACAAGGGCATTTTTAAATTTGAAGACTCCCCTTCAGCCACAGACATACCCTTGAACCTAGCCATTGAACCAAAATTGGTTCAATGGTTTAATGGGTTCAACCATTGCACGCCGATGACAAATGAAATAAAGTCGATGGACTTTGTGCCGATTGAACCAAACTGATGAACTTCTTGCTTCAAACCAAGCCTATTGAACCAAACCCATTGAACCAAAAATGGTTCAATGGTTCAATGGTTCAACCATTGCACACCAATGAACTATTGAACCAAGCTGACTGATTGAACTGAGCTGATGAACCAAGCATTGAACAAAACCAATGAACTCCTCCATTGAACCAAGAATGGTTCAATAGTTCAATGGTTCAACCATTGATGAATCAAGATGTTGAACTTGAAGTTGGATTTTTGAACCAAAGGTTTCGGAACCACTTGAACCAGACCATGGACTTCTCATTGAACTTGTGCAACCTGAAAATGACTATCATTGAATAACAAGGGAAGAAGGGGAATGATTTTGGCCTGTGGGCAAAATTGGTCAACATTTACCATGTGGCATCTAAGGTGAATCTTTATTGTTCTATGTGTCTATCATTTGTTGGTCTTGCTTGAGTTGGAATACTACCTAAGTATTCTTGGGCATAACACTTTACATGTCAGAATAGTTGGAATCAATCACCTAGAGTAATAAAGTGACACATGTCATCCTATTATTGCTTTATAAATCTTATTATACCTCTTCATAACCATATAGGGAATCCTCTTTTCCTACCTATTTTTATGGAAGTGAAATGTGACATGGTCTAATAATTATGGCTCTATCATGCTCTAACATCTTTGACAATTCTAGGAGACTAATAATGTTAATATGATTAACATGGTGGTTTCTTATTCAATCAGGGTCTTTCAAGCTCTGACATCTTTGATAGGTCTTAGAGACTAACAACTTTGAAAAGATCCACATGGTGTTTCCTCATATAGTCAGGCTCCCCTAGGCTATATCATATCTAACAGGTTTAGGATATTGATATCTATAATATGATCCATGTGTTAATATTCCTCATTCAGTTAGGTTCTCCCAACTTTAACATCTTTCACAAGTCTAAGATACTAACAACTCTGATAATCATGATATGTGGTGCTTCCTCATTTAGACAAACTCTCTTAGGCTTTGACATATCTTATAGGTTCATAGTACTATCAAATATAATAGCTAGGCCATGTGGTGCTTCATCATTTAGTCAAGATCTCTTGTGATATTTCATTAAAGTTACTAAGTTAAAAAATAAAATACACATAATTAATTAAATCTCACATGTTTATGAACATAGCTTTATGAAGTGCTTAGTATGATTTCAAGAGACTATAACTCTAAGAAAACCACATGAGTCCAAATATACAAAAAAAATAGTGTAATAATATATTCTAATTATGAAAACCCTTTGTTCTTTTAAAACACAACAAGGACTTGACCATGTTTAATCCAAAAGACTAAATGGGTCTTTAACAGTTACAATAGTGTTAAACTCTTGACAATATAGGTTGGAACAAAGGTTTGAGGATTCTTAGGGTTTAAGGTTAACATAAAAAGGATTGAAAATCTAGGAAACCTTAAGTTAATAATTTTTAGAGGTGTCACCTATTTTTTGAAGAAGGGTATTGTGTTTGCCACAACACTAGGCTTAATTTTTGAGTAATTTAATCAAAATTTTAATAAGGATAAGACACACTTAATGATTTTTTATGGATTAATTCATAATATTATTAATAATTCATTGAAGGGAAAATAAGAAAGTATAATATGTGAAATTTAATTCATGAAATAGACATTGTAAATACAAGGTACATATACCAAATGGCAATGATACATGGGCATGATGACAACTTATAACAATGTTTGGTGATGCTATACTACATTTTTTAGTGTTGTTTCTTATTCCTAATATAAGGATTAGTAAATTAATTAAAATGAAAATAAATTTGTATCTTAAGTTGAACCATTGTAACTACACATTAATATATATTTGGTTAAGGTATTTACCTATCGATAATTGGAAATATGATTGAAATACATTAAATTTGATTAATTTTAAGGTAAATATTCCTTATAAATTTATTAAAGGAGCATGAGTTAAAATGAGAATGAAAATATCTAAATTATTACTTTGTCTTATTCAATGGCATATAAAAGCCTTAGATACTATTTGATGGTCCAATGATTAAGAAAGATCATAAAATTTGAAGAGGCGTCTCCTCTAAATAACAAGTAAATGCATGCATCCTAGTGAGGAATTCACTAAGGTAAGATAATTAATCTAGTCTATGAGGATAATGGTGAAATATTTCAATGGATAATTGAATAGATTAAATGGAGAAAGATATTTAAGGAATCCTCATAGTAATGGTAAAGTAAAATGCCTAAATGATAAGGAATTGATCCTCTTGGCCATAGTTATAATATTAAATTATTATGGGATTCTTTGGAGCTATAAACTCTTTAAATACATACTATGATTATTATTTGATCTAAAATTTAATGTATCACGTTTTACAAGTGTTAGTAGTAAATAATACTATTAGGGATTAGAATGAGAATTCACCAATTTTGTTTTCAATTAAAATATTCATAAACTTGGGATTGGTTAAGGATAGAAGGGATGGTAGCAATGGAATAACATAAGAATGGAGGTGAGTGAGAAAAGAAAATTTAAAATTCTATGTTTGAATGGGATAAAAGCAATGTTGATGGGGACAAGCCTCTCATGTGGGGTAACATGAATGATTCCCTACAAGGGAACAAAGCTCAGATAGATGGAATATTCAAGGTGGTCCTAGTAAATTTGACAAGTATATCTCTAGAGAGGCACCAGGTAAGTTGTCTTAGATCTCTAAACTTATAGGATCGATGGATACATTTTTTTTCTATTTAATAGATTAAAATCATTAAATATGGAAAAAAATGATATCCAAGTCACACCTTCTCTCATAATCTGAGCCTCATCCAAAATGGAACATGCCTTAGTGGGTAAGTTTATGTGAGCTAAACCTAATATTGACACTTTAAAGGATTTGGCTAGAGAAAAATTGAATCCCAAAGGTTATATGAACATTCTAGCTAACCAAAAATATTGTGCTCATATTTTAGTATGGGGACCCTAGTTTTATGGAAAATTGAGCCTTTTACTGAAAGTATGGCACTTGAGATTTTCCCCATATATAGAAAATATAAATCTAATGCTAACATGGGTATGTTTCCATAGCCTTCTAATTG
This sequence comes from Torreya grandis, assembly GCA_037957365.1. Lineage (NCBI taxonomy): Eukaryota > Viridiplantae > Streptophyta > Pinopsida > Cupressales > Taxaceae > Torreya > Torreya grandis. Next base: position 195,968 of record JARHVA010007872.1, read on the forward strand.
TATGTTGGGAATAACATATCTTTTTAAATATTAACAAGACTTTTATTTATTTGATAACTTTTGATTCAACCACCAAAGCCATATCTATAATGGTTTATGCTAGATTATGTGTTAACACCTTCCTAAATCAATAACTTATCCAATCTTTATACATAATCGTTTTGGAGTTAGAAATTAGAGTATTGAATTTCAAAAATCAGAATTCCTTTGTGACAAGTGCCATAAACTAGGACATTCCTCAAGAATGTGTCCAACTACTTCTAAATCAATGCAGGTTAAGCCTACCTAGAAAAGGAAAGGGGCATCTACTCAAGGAATATGATAAATCAATGGAGATAGATAAAAATAGCTAGGAAAAATAAAAAAACAAGTGTAAGAGAAGTTAATATTCAAGATAATGTGAAGTTAATAGTAAATTCAATGAGGAAATGGATGCTTCTTCTAAAAAATTAGAACCAATGGATCTAATTAGGATGTTCATCCAAGGTAACTAATGAATTTTTAAAAGGATGAAGATCTAATCATATTTTAGATTGACAATAAGGAGCAGTACAATGAAAATCTTGTCATACTAAAGTCTCCCATTCAGTTCAAATTTCTAGCACAGCTAAGATAAGTTTAGAATTAGGATCTTTACATGAATAGTTCAAAGGATTTAAACAAATATTATTTTCTCAATCATCGTATAGATGCTTCTCCTAAAGGATCTCAACAAGAATTCAAATATTATCAAGAGATCTTATTAACACCTAAGCACAAAAACAAACCAAAGTTTACATATTTTGTTACCACCGAGAGGGGACTTAAAGGCCCTACATATAATATGGATCCTAAAGTTGGAGAAACCTTCCAAAAGGAAATGTTTAATAAACTTACTAAGGCATAAATTATATATGGGATCAAATGAACACTTCCATTCAAGGGAGGCTCTCCTTTACCATTTAGTTAATCTTGCTAATGTTTTAATGGAATATCAAAACAATGCATAGTTTCTCAAATAAAAAATTATTTATATATTTTATAAGGACTCATAAACTCATTATTTTTGCTATATAAGAGTCTAAAATAGAATAACCCTTTTTTTTAATCATTAAAATTATTACTAGAAAGATGATGGAATTGTTTTTACTAGTTCTTCAAGAGAATTTGGAGGTATCATCACCTTTTTAGATACTAAATTTTTTATTGGGGAATCTATCTTCAAGTCCCAAAATCATGTGTTAGTTCTCTATATTGATGTGATTGATCATAATAAATGGATCTTCTGAAACATCTATGTACCAAATTCTTTAGATGATCGTATAAAGTTATGGGAAGATATAATAATTTTTAAGAATACATACAAGGATTTCCTTTGGATCATGGCTAGAGATTTCAACTCTCATTTACATCCAGAGGATAGAAAAGATGGGAATAAATTAATTTTAGATAATATGGAAAATTTATCTTCCCTTATTTATGACATGGGGCCAATATATGTGGAATTAAAATCCATTAAATTTACTTGGAGCAATAGGATATTGGGTGAAAACCTCATTCAATACAGGCTAGATAGTATTTTTATTTCAATAGATTGGATGATGAATATGGATGAATTTAAAGAGTATTCATTGGGTTAGATCGAATCATAATCCTCTTGAGATGAGCATTGTGGATATTTACACAAATGAAAATGGATACTCATTTAGGATTAAACACATATGGTTTTCTCAGCTAGATATTCATTATATGATTCTAGAATGGTGGTATCTAAATGTGAATGGTTAATTTATGTTTAAAATGGCTAAAAAAAAGAATTTTTTTAATAAAAATAAAATAGTGGAATAAACAAGTATTTGGTAATGTTCATTTGATGTAGCAAATAATAAAATTAGAAATCTCAAAAATTGAAGATGAGATATGTTACCCTTGTATTTACCCTTATTAAATTTGTCATAATTCTTCTTCAAGCAAGCATTGATATATAATTTTACTTTAATTGGTTAGTATGTTCACTCTTGGAGTCATCCCTTTTTTATTAGAAATCATTCACTTATTATCTTGGTTTTTGAAGGAATTTGTTATCTTGAACCACTGAACTTGAACCTTTTTCAAAATTTGATAGTTCATAGGTTTAATGTTCACTATTCTATATTCTTGAAAATCCACTCACTTTTGGTTCATCATGATAAATTTTGTTAAAAATATGTTCTTATGTTGATTCTTGTTTATTCCCTTAAAAATTTTGTTGAGTTAAAATTTGTGAGTATAAAAGAATCGATAGAAACTGAGCTTCAACCCATGTACTCTTTTGGTTGGGATAAAAAAGTTCATTGTTTATGAAAGTATAAAAGTGGGAAATAAAGATATAGATAATTAACTATAAAATACTATATTTAGAACATTTTATAAAATTAAAAATTTTAATTCATGAAAATCAAGGGTAATGATTATACATTAATGTTGAGTGTGAAGATCACTTGCAATTGATGCATGTGTCAAAATTTACATCATATCAAGGGAATTCAATATGAACATATTGATTCAGTAATTATTAAATTAGATTTTGTGCCCTTATAAAATAATGTATAGGCTAATTTGAAAAAATAAAACACAAAAGGTGCCACGAAAGGAGGATAATGCTAGAGGCATCAGATTTGCTTGCTCAATTTGATAAAGGATTCAGATCTATTCAAAGGTGAATTTTGAATTTTCTCATAACTATTGATATTTATTTTTCAAAAATAAAAGTAATTTTGAGTCTCCGATATTGTTAAGAGGGTCAACCATTTTTTGTTCTATTTATCCAAACTATAATCATGAAAGTTGCATGCCTTAGTTCTGAACATGGTTAAAGTATTGTTTATTCTTTACCTAAATATGGGGATACATTTTTAGCTCAGTATGATTTGGAATATTTTAAATATAGAGATAAAAATCCTACATCTAATCTCACATTGGAGAAGATAGTGTAAATTAGTATAACTGAAGCCAAAACCTTTCCCACAACCATACAATGCCCTAAATTAGTCCTTGAATGCATGAACAAATATGATCCACATGATAGATGCATCATAAATATGATTGGAGATGTACTTATACCTATTATTAGAGGAACCATAATGGCTATAATGGAAATCCCATCCAATGAACCGTGTTCAGACCTTAACATCTCTTTCTCTTATAATTATTTTTCACTAAAAAAGGCAAATTATAAGAGTATAATCACAAGAAATTGGCTGCTAAAGTTCCAAAAGGGAGGTTCAAGATTACCCAGACCTTTAACTAGAGAACATATGATATCATAAGTGAAATATATTGTCATGTTGTTACATATACTTAAAGTTAGTTCTCAAGCATGTTTTTGGGAGGACTGGATGTACTTCTTTATTCAAGTAATTCTTAGTGGAGAATAATATCTAGATTGGGTAGAGATCATAGCAGAGTGCTTACATGAGGGTTTAAGCGATCTTTTGGAGAGTAAAAATATTTATATGTATTAATATATTTTCTAATGTTTTTCATCTATAAAATAATGGATAGGGTTACCTCATAAACCTTAATTGAAGACATCAAAATTTATGATTATTATCCTCATTTACAAATGTAGAAATGTTATGAAAATTACAAAAGGGTTAATGATGTTTTCACTAGTAGAATGGTTCATGAACTAATAAGGAATGTTAATAAAAGGATGTCTAATGAATCTATGCAATTGATTAGCATATATAGTATTTATTTCATTCAATTTTCCAAATTCACCTATATTAGAGTTGGAGGTTTTGAAGATGAACCTATGAAATTACCCAGATATGCCTTTCATCACTTTATGTTAATTGAATTATGTAGGTAACTAGATCATATAGACAAGAAAATCTTAATGAAAAGAGATTCAGGTATATATTTTCCTATTAAACTTGGTCATTATATATGCTAATCAGTTTTTGATGCCTTAAATCTAGAAGTGGGTGTTAAAAAGTTTAATTTTTAGTATTATAAGGCCAGGCCTAAATTTGATATCAAGGGTTTTGATAAAGATCATTTATATTTTGGAAATTTTTTTTCACACATTCCCCAAATAGAAGACTATTGGGAAGGTTGCTCAGATGATTTTGAAGTTAGAAGAAGACTTTGGTGCATATTTTCTTTAAGCCAAACAGTTATTTTTAATCTAAAGATGGATGTTGTTGATATATCAAATGATGGGAAAGATATGATTGATCCTTAGTATGAGTAGGTAGATCAAAAACCTATTCCAAAAGTTTATTAGAAGAAATGTGAAGAAGATTGAATTGAAGTTAAAATCCTCCCTGTGATAAAAAGAACTAAAAAATGGTTAAAAGAATAAAGACTAAGAAAAATCTAGATTGAAGATCTTCAACCATATGCACCTATCAATGAACCATAATCTCTTGTAATCTCTTATAATCAGATTATTTATATCTATGATGTAGGTGTTTCAAAATTAGAGGTTAAAAAGGATTCTACCTCTAAAAAGTGTAAGAAAACCCTTGTAATCAATTTTCCTAACCACACTATTAGGTCAAAAGCTAAGAATGGGAAGACGAAAGAATCTCTAAAAAAAGTGATTGTGGATCTGAGTGATAAAGAATACTTAGATAGGATGATAAATGATCAATGTCCTTATTTAACTATGGAAAAGGGAACTAATACAGATCAATAGGTAGGAATCACCTTGGATTCTACCAATTCAATATAATTACTGGATATCACATCAAAGCAACTTATTCCTTATAAGGAAACTATGGTTACTACACCTCAATTATTATAGAATTTAATTAATGAGAAAGGTAAAATAGTTCCATTTTATTTACCATTAGAGGACATGGTCAGTAGATGTTTAGGGAAATCTCCTAAATCTAGAAAGCTGAAAATCACTTCCAAGGTAGACATTGATCCTAATACAAGAAATTGGAGTATAGAGATAACTCAGCCAGTGAAGAATGTTGAAGTTAAAAATACCACAACATAGGATTATATAGTGGAAAGAATAAACCTTGGAGTTTCATCAAGAGTTGTAGATGTACATCATCTAGAAACATCCACTAGGAAAATAGTAAATCAAACATAAACAATCATTGCACTCAATGGTTGAATATATTGATTCCATTCATAATTTAGGTCCTCATTCCATTTCTTAGTTTCCCTTGTCTTTTGATCCAAACTATCCAATTAATCAAAAAATACTTGATCAAATACATAGAAGTAAGATGTTAATGAAAGTATTTGATGATTGGTTAGATGGGATAATCCAAGAAGGTACCAAATATATTAATGGTTTAAATAATATATATGATGAAACCCTTATTACCATTGAAGATTTGAAGATACAAAACATCTTATGGGAGAAAGATGAAATAAAATAGAGAGTTTTAAGTAACCAAATGATTGAAATCTAGAAGTATGGGGTGATAAAAAAATTATCAGAGAAGAATGTGGCAAATTTGAATGACAAAAAATTATATGCATGCAAAAATAATCTTGAATAGAGAAACTCAGTGTCGAAATAGGGGTGGATAGAACTTATAAAGCTGATTAAAGTGTAAACTAAATTTACTTAGTCTTTGCATCATGATTTAGAATGTATTAATGTAAAGTATTTAAAAGATGATGGCAAACCTAAGGAAGATATCAATACTATGATATAGTCTTTTAAAGAAAATATCAGTTTTATCAAAGAAAATGAAAATCTTTTCATAGATGTTTTTTCAATGGTGTCAAAAGTGGAATGATTACTTCATCTTTGCATCAAAGCACTTCTAGAGCATGCATAAAAAGTAGTTGATATTCAAAACATTAAGGAGGTCTAGAAATAATGAATTAAACATATTGGAGTTCCATATTATCTGATAATCTAAGAATTCATTTATATATTTAAGTAATGGAAAACACAACATATCTCTTCTATAGAGTAAAACAAATCAAAATATTTCAATGTGCCTCCTCAATAGTGATAGTGCCATTTTCAAGTTTTCTATTTTTAAGTTAGATACTTTACCTAAAAGCTCTATATTTTAAATCAATTTTGAATACTAAATCCTACAAAGGGTTATATTTTATTTAACTCTAAGTTTAAAGAATAGTTACAAGTGAAAAACTATATATATATATTTTAAATGGGACATGTAAAGGGTGCAAAAAATCTAGAATTTTGTTCAACTTTGCTTTCATAATGTGATGTTTCCCTCTTTATTTCATTTGTGAATGAAAGAAAGAAATAGTTATTGTAGACTTAAATCTATGCATTTGAGTGAATGAAGATGATTTTCTATGTGAATTCATACTTTAAATGTGGTAATTGTTTTTCTACTAAGAGTTTTATCATATACATTTTATCAATTGGTATTTGTTCACAAAATCCAGTGCTATATGTATATAATTTATTGAATCTATGTGTTCTATCATTGAATAGTTTTATAAAAAGAAATATTACATTCATAGCATTATGATGTATATATGTTTTTTTGCCTTAAATGATTTCTAGTTAAAAGGATATCCAAATGTTAGTGTAGTTTTTATTCATTAAAGATCTTTAAAAAGGGAGTCATAAATAAATTTAGAGGGAAATTATTTATGATAATTTACCCAAATATTGTTTACTTATTTATTTTAAAAATAATGGGTTAAAGGGTCAAAATAAAAATTATCAAAACAAGACAAATCTATCAACTAATAGATTTTTGGTGACTCCCCTAGGGATGATCAAACTATTGTTTATGATCAATCGCCCTAATATGAATCAAGATGGTGCTTTCCTATGTGAACATAAATTTTATTTTACAACCTAATATTGGTTTCTAAGATGAGAAATAAGACATAATAAATCAATTAAATACCCTTACATGGTGTACTCATTGAAATATTGATAATTATAGAAGAGCAAGTTGAGTATTAGAAAAAGAAGAAGAATTGGTTGATAATTTAAGATTATTGTTGTTTAGACAAAGGAGACAAGCTGAAAATGCAATTATAAATTAAGTCCCTAAAGTCTCAAGAGGTCAATAATATCTTAGTAATTAATAGTTGGTTGATCATTTATGATTTGATAAGCTGGAATTTAGAAGATATACAAGATCTTTGAGGAGAGAAAGAATTGACGATCTTACTTTTCAAGCACTGCTAAACCTAAAATTTTCTTCTAATCTTGCTTCTATTAGAAGAGCTATAAGTAAACCTCCTATCCCTCCTAAACCCTTGGCATCCCCTATTTTTAAAGCTTTAACTCTCTCTGACACTGTCATCCCTTCTACCATTAACTTTTTACCAATGGCCCAGCCTTGGGGAGTGGTCATAAGACCTTTGAATCTTGAAGTTAATCTAAATCCTTTACCTAAAAATGTGAGAGAAAATTTTCCTTAATTTGATGGAAATAGAAAGCAATCACTAGATGAACATCTAAATGCCTTTGTTGTAGCATGTGGTGTATGAGATGTACAACATCAATATGTGGATATAAGACTCTTTGTACAAACTTTAATTGATACTGTAGCATAATGGTTCTATCACCTACCTGATGCTACTATTATAAATTGGGATGATATGAAAAATGCATTCAAAAATAGGTTCAAAATTGTAGAAGATGAACATTCTTTCTTTACTTAATTAACTTAGCTTAAGAAAGAAATACATGATCCTATGAGATAATTTATATCCAAATACAAAAAAATCATGCACAGGATTCCAACTACTAAAAGACTGACACTAGAAAATCAAAAATATTTTTTATCAACTCTATGCCTCCTAATATTAGTTTTCACCTAAGAAGAGGTGGATTTGCCACTTTAGTGGATGAACAAACAATGGAAGTTGAATTAGAAGATGTTATTATCATGGCTATAAAATGAAGAAAATAAGGTTAAATTCCTAATGTTCAATCTCATCCCCTACATATCATATGGTTCAAAGGTTAGTTAATGATATGATCACTCTAAAAAGACAAATACTTAAAGATAGTATGCCATTACAACAACCATATCAGGATGTCAGCTGAAGGATAAATACTAGGAAGGCATTTTAAATTACACTAACATAACAAAGGTTAGTTATTGAAGCTCCCCCTAGAAAAGGGAACATGTGTGCCATTCATTTTACAACTAATCATGATGGAAATTCTTGCCTAGAGATGGTTAGATATGCTCAAATGGCTGAAACTAAATATATGTTGGGAGAATATACTAAGGAAGAAAGGAACTCTAAAAAACTTGGTCACTCTAAAATACACTTTTTAGAATATGATTTTGACTCAAAAAGAGGTGGTGAAGTATTGGTTACTCTTGAGGATCCTTCATGTGTGTGTTGACCCAAAGTCAAAAGAATTTGAAATCTCCAAACATTCATTCTTTTCAAGGAATGCCTATCAAAAGTAAGGAAACTCTCACTAGAACTACTGACATTAGTTCAAAATTTCAAGATTTTCAATTATTATGAAGATCTGATCATGAAACTTATTTTGATATTATTGAGTTTTGTAAGACTTCAAAAATTCAAATATATCCTATTGAATAATGTAAGTTAAATCCTAAAGAGCTTGATAAATTTGTGAAATATGTTAAAGATGATCATTCATGAACTAAGTCCAACTATCAATAAAATATTAATGTTGAGTCATCAATTACTAAACTATTTACTTTTCCACCTGAATCACCTACATACATGCCCAAAATTTCCATCAATGCATATAATGATACATCTAATTTGGTTGATATGAAACCTAACCCATTTTTTGTTTCCTTATTTATAAATGGTCATAAACTTAGTAATTGTATTTTAGACTCAAGTGCTTCTGATAACATTATGCATTCTTCCATAGCTAAAGCCTTAGGTCTATCCCTTACAAAAACATTTGGAAAGTGTTATTATATGGATGGAAAGTAGATTCCTCTACTCAAGTAGATTAAAGATGCACAGGTTGCTCTTATAGCTTACCCTGATAAAAGATTGAAGTTGACTTTTTAGTGGTAGACATCACTACCAATTATGAAATGCTATTGAGTAGAACTTTTTGAAAAGATCTAGATGGGGAAATTAAAATGGATTGGTTGGAGGTGACAATTCTAGTGGGAAAACAAAAAGTAAAACTAGAGCTTGAAACTAAATGCAAGTTTAATGTGTTCCCTTCTGATGATCCTAAATCTCAGATATTATTTGAGAAATGCAAATTTGGTAATTATTGTTTTTTTTCTAAGGATGTAAAGGAAAGATCTATTTCAAAATACACTCATTCAGATGATCTATGGATCAAAAAGTTAATGGTAGTTGTGCCACAGTTGGCTTTAGAATAGGAGTAGTTTTAATTTTACCTGAAGGGAAAATTTTATCTTACTCCTTTAAGTTAGAGTTTAAAAATACTAATAATACTGCAAAGTATGAAGCTCTATTACTTAGACTAAATGAAGCCAAAGAAAAAGGAATAAAAATACTCAAAGTAAAAGGAGATGTAGAACTAATTGTTAAATAGGTAAGAGGGATTTTTATTGTTTTAGATTGAGGTAAAAGCAGGTTTTGAAGGGGTACCAAAACCCTATTACAAAGAAAGAAATAAAGATCGTCCAAGACCGTAGGCAAAGCCTAAAAAATAATACAAGTAGCAAAAATAGGTTTTAAATGGACCTGAAACCACCAGAAAGACTTCCGATCAAAACCCAGATTAAATAGAGATTTGGTATCACCAAAGGCAAAGGATTACAGAAAGAAAACAAAAAATAGGACCAGTTACTAAACCAACCAGAAGAACCAGATTATTCATCTAGTTCCAATATCATTTTCATAGTTTATTTTCCTTTCATAACAGTATCCTGGGTAGTGGTTGCCACCAGCATAGCTCTTTTTTGTGTAACCTTCTTTCTAGAACTTTGTCTCATACTTTTGTTGGGTCCCTCCAGGGCTTTGGTCTCCTCATTGGCTCTTTTACCTATATTGACAACAGCAACACAAATATTGGACATAACTTCCTCCATTTTCATTCTGTGGTCCTTAATAAGTTCCCGGAGGTTATTTTCATAGGCTTTGAGCTTGACTGGGATCTCCCTTATCTGATTTTCCATATTGTTTATTTTGTTCCAAACAGCTTTTAGGGTATCTTCCATAGTTTCCACTTTCCTCTTGAGATCCATAATCTCCCTACATGTCCAAGAATCAAATTGGGATGATGCCTCTGCTTTACAATTAACCCAAGTCATAGGTGTGTGTGTTTCATCATTCTATTTTTCCCTCTCCATTCCTCAAAATTTTTATTGGGACTGTTCCTGGCTTCTTCAAAGATATCCTCTCGACTCTTCTGTTCCCGCTCTTTAATTCCAGTTTGAATTTCCATATCCATATCTTGATTATCATCCTGACCTGAAGTTTCCTTTTCATTCTTTGAAGTTGGGTCCTCAACAGGGTCATCCTGGACAAATTCATCCTCTGATATTTTCTAGTTTTCCTCCATATCTACAGTCTTGTTTGCAGAATCCTCCTCTGTGTTGACATCATCTTTTTCATTCTTCTCAGAACATTCTTCATCCTCATTAGAGTTTGTATCCCAGCTTTTAGTTCCTTCTTCTTCTTCCAGGTTTTCCTCCCTGGGGTTTTCAATTCTCTCCCATTCCGTATCTTCTTCTACATTCTACTTTTTGGCACTAGGGAGCTTGATTTTGCCTTTCCCATTTACACTTTCACTCTTTCTGTTCCCTGACACCTTAATTTTCCCCTGTTTGGGGTGCTTTACCATTGCACTATTCTTGCAGTAGCCTTCGATAAGCAGAATAAGGCCTTCATGTAGGATAGGGCGCATTTCCTTTTTCCTATGAGCATATAAACTTTGGATCAAGGAGAAGCGAAGATAAAAGGGAAATGACAAACTAACCTTGTGCCTAAAATGGTTAAGGAAGACAAAATGGAACTTGTGCACATGCTTGCTTCTTCTGTCTAGGATGAAGTACTCCCTTATGCAGCTTAAGACATCCCTCCATATCCATTTAATCTAATCCAATTCATAGAAATCCCCATTCTTAACCAGCTTTAGCTCTTCCTCATCCATTTTGGGGAACTTACAAAAGGCCTCATTCGAAATGCTTGTCTGCTTGGAAAATTTGAGTCCATCAGTAGGTAGCCCTGTAACCTCAGCTATAAAATCCTCTGTTAAGTTCACTGTGATACCATGCAGGGTGACCCTTTCATCAGACCAATTTTTGAAAAAAGCCGCAGTGATATGTGGCTTTGATCCATGGAGTCTTTCCATGTAGCTTGCAACTTTTCCTTTCTATAGAATTCTCCAGACTTCTTGTTTCTCTCTCCATTCATCACAGCTCTTGGGTTCCTATTTTTGGGGTTCTCCCTTCCTTTCGTGTGCCATACTCATTTTCTTTGAATCCCAGTTGCTATGGTTTTTACACTGAACCCACCTGCTGCCAAATTGATTGGAAAGTCAGCTTTGTTTGTGCTTTTTTAGGATCCACTTCTCACTCTTGAGGGCCTTCCTCTTTAATGATTGTTTTCTTTTCCCCGTGCTACCACTCCTCCTACTCATTATATTTTTATTACTCTCCAATCTTTCCTTCCTTTGCATGGGTTGCATCATGAAGAATGAGCGCCCTCAATTCCACGTTCCTTTCTAATGTTTCATGCCACCTCACTGTTTGACCTTCCCAGACTGCACAATTAGCTAGCCAATCTGCAACACCATTGGCTTCACGAAAGGTGTGGGTTATAATCACTTCTTGAAATTTATTTAATAATGTTTTCATCTCCATTACCTTATCCTCTATGGTCCAAGACACAATATTTCTATTATTAAGAATATTTATAATATTCAAAGAGTCCCCTTCAAGCCACAAATTGGGATATCCTGAGTCCACAGCTAATTTGAGGTTCTGAAGGGTAGTTGTAGCTTCGGTAATGTGGCAATTTGATTTACCAATGGGGATTGCAACAGCATCAATTACCATTCCCATATGGTTTCTCAAGACTCCACCACAACCTGCATTCCCCGCGTTCCCTTTGGCAGCACCATCAAAGTTTCCTTTAATCCATCCTTGAGGAGGAACATTCCATGTTACTCCTGATCTGGGATTATCAAGGTTACCAATAGGATTATCTGTCCTCAAGGGATTATCCACTTGGAGGGTAGAGCTTGGATTCTTTTGTAATAAAAAATTCTCCTTTAAAGCTCTAATGATGTTCTGTCCTACCACCCATCCAGGAAGTTCTTTATTTCTAAAGATTTGATTATTTCTTTCCTTCCATATTCCCCACCAAATATGGGGAAGAGTAATTTTCCATAAAAAAAGGACTTCAAGATTCTTTGATGGGCAGTACCAGATTTTGAGAGATAATTCCACATTTTTGTGGTGTATCCATGTAATGCCCCACAAATTAAGAATCTCCTTCCAAACAAGCTGAGTGAAGGAACAATTCACGAATAGATGATCTCTATCTTCAATGTCTTTTTCACAAAGAATACACCTATTTACAATATTAATTCCGTGTTTCTGTAAATTATCCAGAGTCAATATTTTGTTTTGGAGAAGGGTCCAGAAAAAGAATTTGATTTTAGGGATGAGCCCCTTAATCCAGGCTCTCATCCATAATGGTTTGCTACCATTTCCCTTAGAGGAGAAAATGGACGAAACTTTAAACTGTCCACTTGGCTCATTGTGCCAAACAATTCTATCTTCTTGGTTAGGATATAGAGATATAGCATTTAGGGATAATTGAATATCCTTGAGATCTTGATCATAGTCAGTGAGGTTTACCCAAGAGTTGTTCTACCAATATTGATTAACTGTTATTCCCACTCTTTGCTTGCATCTATCTATCACATCTTTATCTTGGATTTCTTCCTGTAACGGTTTTCCTCTTAACCAAATATCTTCCCAGAACTTCACCTTTTTACCATTGCCAACTTTCCATGAACTTCCTTCTTTTAAAACATGTTTTGTTCCCTGGACTGCCCCCCATATGGCAGAAGGATGAGAAATGTCTGGTGTAGTAAATAATTTAGGGAGTGACTTTGCCTTGAATAAGTACTTATGCTTCCAAATTTTACTCCATTCTTTATTTTCCTGATAAACCCTCCACCTCTGTTTAGCTAAGAGGGCTGTGTTCATACTTCTAATTTTCCTTATACCAAGTCCACCATCCCTGACAGGTTTGCAAATGTTATCCCATGCTTTGGAAATATTTTTGAGAAAAAGAAGACCATCAAGGAGAATATCAGTAATATTTAGGAAAAAATCCAGCAAAATGGATATACCTCAGAATCCCATAGAGAAGAAAGTGAACAATTGGTACAATATCAAGACATTATAACTAAGGAGGAAACCTTTTGGAGATAGATCAAGGGTGTAATGGTTGAAAGAAGGAGATAAAAATACTAAGTTTTTCCATATCTCCACTTTGAAACACAGAGTGAAAACACATATTCATCATTTGATAAAAGGAGATCAGAAGATAACAAAGGAAAAGGAAATAAAGGAGGAAATGATCTCATTTTTCTCTTCCCTGATGAAGGCTGATAGAAACATTAACTTGAAAAGCCAGGCTGATATCCTACGAGTGATTCCTCCCTTGATCTCAAAGGATCAGAATAATATGTTATGTTTTATACCTAAGGAGGAGGAAATCTTCAAAGCTGTTAGATCTTTAGGAGGAGAAAAAGCACCTGGACCAGATGGTTTCCCCATGTTTTTTTTTCAAAAGCTCTGGAAACTTATAGGTAAGGATGTCAGCAATGTGGTGAAGGAGTTCTTTAGAGCAAAACAGATGCTGAAGGAAGTTAATGCCACTTTTATGTGCCTTATTTTGAAGAAGGCTGGAGCAGAATGCCCTGATCAGTTCAGACCGATTAGTTTGTGTAACTCTTTCTATAAGATAATTTCCAAAATTATAACAACTAGACTAATTCAAGTGATCCCTTCGTTAATAGCTGATCAGCAAAATGGATTCATTCTAGGCAGACAAATCCTCAACTCAGTTATAATGGCACATGAGAATATTCATTCACTATTCAGCTCTAACACAGAGGGGTTCCTAATGAAAGTGGATATAGCTAAAGCATACGATAGGGTGGATTGGCTATTCCTTTCAAAAAGCCTTATTGCCTTTGGCTTTGAACAAAGAGTGGTTGATATAATCAAGCAACTGATATCTACTACTTCTATAGCTGTGTTGGTAAATGGGAGTTCGTCTCATTTTTTCAATCCGTCTAGGGGATTAAGATAGGGGGATCTTATCTCCCCCATTCTGTTTATTATCATGGCTGATAGTATGGGGCGATACCTTGTGGACTTAGTTCTTAGAGGATTATTTAAAGATTTGAAACCCTCTTCGCATCCTTTAATATGTTCCCATGGTCAATTTGTGGACGATACTATTTTCATGGGACAGTCTAAAGTCACAGAAGCTAAAACTCTAAAGGAAGCTATAAATCTATATTCCTCTACCTCTGGACAGTTGATTAACTAGAACAAAAGCATGGTATTCTTTACCAATACCCCAGTTTATAGACATAACAAAATTGCAAGAATCCTAGAATGCTCCATAGGTTCTTTTGCTTCCACTTACCTTGGTCTCCCTTTAGGGTCGAAATCTCCTTAAGCTTTTTGGGAAGGACTTATTAACAAATTTAGTAAGAAATTGGCGGGATGGAAAGGTAGTCTTCTAAGCCAAGGTGGAAAGCTCACACTCCTCAAAGCAAGTCTTCAAAGCATACCTACGTATGCTTTGAGTCTTTTCAAAATCCCCACTAAATTTGTTGAAGCTATAGAAAAAATTCAGAGAAACTTTCTTTGGTCAAGTACTGAGGAGAAAAGGAGGGATTTTTATTGTTAAGAATGAAAGACTAAGACATTACAAAATAGGGTTTGGGATGAAATAAAACATTTTGATGCCTTCTCTATTGAGTCAATTCCAAGAGATCAGAACACATGTGCAGATTCTTTAGCAATATCAGCTTCTCTTCTTCTTCATCCCAATTTCAAAGAAAACTCATATAAAATAGAGTTGATATATCATCCTAATGTCCCAGATAATGTTGAATACTTTCAAGTTTTTGAAAATGATTGACAAGTTAAAACTTTCTTGGAAAGTGCTAAGATTTTTTTAGGGACCTATTTTGAAGGATCTCAAATAGAGTGTAAAGAGTTTAGTCCTAATCCTAGAATCATTCAAATGATGGAGTAATTCAGTTAAAAGGAAACAGTATTCCCATAAGGCTAGTTTATCTTGAACATTTATTCAATCGACAAGATGAATACATCAAAGGCAAACATGGTCAAGCTCCTGATAAATTAGGAGATTTCAAAAAGGTAAATATTGGAAATAAAATTGATCCTAAAGAGGTTTCCATTGGTTAGTTAATTAATTTGATAACTAAATAGAAATATGTCTTTATTTGGTGTTATGATGATTTTAAAAAATTTAGAAGTGCTCAATTTCAGCATCATATTCCTTTAAAATCAAATGCAACTCCACTTGTGTAGAAATTAAGAAAATACAACCCAAAAGTTGCAAATGCCATTTATAAAAAAGTTGATAAAATGTTGAAAGCTAAGATTATCTACCCAATTCATCACTCTACTTGGGTGGTAAATATTGTCCTGGTATGCAATAAAAATGGAGAAATAAGGATTTATGTTAACTTTAGGAAGTTAAATCAAGCTCTCTTGAAAGATAATTATAATTTACCCATGATGGATCACATTTTACAAACAATAGTTGGATCACAGATGATGTCCATGTTAGATAGGTTCTCTGGTTATAATCAAATAGGTGTGGCTAAAGAAGATCAACATAAAACTACTTTCATAATGCCATGGGGAAATTTTACCTATAGTCATATGCCTTTTAGTTTGATCAACATTGGTGAAATTTTTAGCGAGTAATAAACTCATCTTGTAAAGACCTGATAGATAAAGTTATTATTATTTATCTTGATGATTTGACTATTTTCTCTAAGAAGAGATAAAATCATCTAAAAGATCCTGAGATTGTTTTGCAAAGATGTAGAGACCATGAAATATATCTCAATCTAAAAAAGTTAGTAATCTACATGATAGAAGGTAAGTTACTAAGGAGTTTATTTTTGATAAATGGAATCAAGATCGACCCAGAGAGAGTTAAAGGAATTTGATAGTTAAGCCTTCCCTGAAATAAAAGTAGAGTTAAATCTTTCTTTGGATAAGTTAATTTCCTCAAAAGATTTATTCCTAATTTTTTTTAGATTAAAAAATATATTGTAGGAATGATGAGTGAAAAAAATCATTCAAGTGGAATGAAGCTGCTAAGAAGGCTTTTGAAAATGTCAAATAAGTGATTGCATAGGCGCCTACTTTGATAAATCATGATTTCCAAAAATATTTTATTATTTATTACTATGCTTTAGAACATACCATGTCTGGTATTTTTATATAAAAAAATGAATTGAATATAGAAGATCCAATATCCTTCATGAGTCTTCCTCTTAAGAATCATGAACTTAAATATTCATTTATTGAAATACAAGCTTTTACTATAGTAAAATCTATCAAATAACTTAGGTACTACATAATTCATTCTCACTCAATTGTATTTATACCAAGCTCAATTGTGAAGACCATTCTAACTCAAAAATATGTGGGTATGAATAATAGATCATCATGAGTTTCTAATATTCAAGAATATGACTTAGATATCAAACCAAATAAATTAATTTGAGGCCAAGGCCTGTGTAGACTGATCGCTAAAAATAAAGAAGAAAACGAGGAAAAACTTCCCACTGTCTTGTTAGTGAGTTTAAAAGATCCATGGTTTGTAAATATGTCTCATTATATTACCTATTGATATCATACCAACCACTTATCCTCAAAATAAAAAAGGAACTTGAGATTAAAAGTAGCCAAATATGTCATTTGGGGTGATGCCTTGTAGAAAAAGGGACTAGATAGAACTTTTTTGAGATGTGTAAATAAAGGACAACAGCATAAGATTTTGAAGGTTTTCCATGATGAAGCCTATGGTGGACATTTATATTCCTTATTTATATCCTTTAAAATTCTTAAGAATTTTTATTATTGGCCTGGCATGTTTAAAGATGCATACAGATGGGTGGCTAATTGTGAAAAGTGAAAGATATTTTTAGGAAAACTACAACTTGAAGCATTACCTTTAAGGCCAATTGTGATTGAATATCCTCTCAAGAAATGGGGATTATATTTCATTGTATCCATTTCACCTTCTTTGAGTGCTGGACATACACATATTTTGATAGCCACAAACTATTTTACAAAATAGGTGGAGGTGATCCCTATGAAGATAACCACCTCAGAAGTTGTGTGTGATTTTCTTAAATAAAATATACTAGTACACTTTGTTATTAATTATAAAATCATGGTAAATAATGCTACCATATTTTCTTCAATTGCAATGATCTCATTTTGTTATGATCATAGTATCTCTCTTTCTCACTCGTGAAACTATTTTCCTCAAGGGAATGGTCAAGCTGAGTCTAGTAACAAAAATTTAATGGCCATCATGAGAAAATTGGTGAGTGATAATCATAATGATTGGCATATAAATTTATATGAATAACTTTGGATTGATATATTAACCCCAAAAATATCAATAGGAATGTTACCTTTTGAGCTAGTTTATGGAATAGGAGATCAATTATCACTACCTCTTGAATTATTAGCAACCAAATTTCAAAAGGTCATTGAAGATAAATATTTTCAAGATTATTGGGAAAAGAGGATTATGTATTTAACCAAAATTAAGGAATAAATTAATGAACTAGTTGATAATATTACTACTCATCAAGCCAGAGTTAAGAAAATCTTTGATAAAAAAAACTAGACCCAAAAAAATCATGGAAGGAAATGAAGTGATTTTATGGGATAAGAGAAGAGAACCTAAAGGACCACATGGTAGTTTAGATTCACTCTAGAAGGGACCATTAAAAATTTATCAAGTAATGGGCCTTAATTATTTTAAATTAAAATATCTAATGAATCTTTTTTACCTCTGTCTTATAACGGATAGGACCCTAAGTTATATCAATTGTAAAACATGTATCCCTTATTTTGTAAATAGTTATTTTCTTTTTGTTTGTGTGTGTCACCTTTTAGTTTTTTTTTTGTTTTACTCCAGGCTTTCCTTTTTTGTCCTTTTATTTTTGATTAGTTTGTGAAAAACTAGAGATTCTGAGTTCTCTGCATTTTGTCATAAAATGTAGTCCCTAGTTAGAGCCAATTGTTACCCTTGTATTTACCCTTATTTTATTTTTCATAATTCTTCCTAGAGCAAGCGTTGACATATCATTTTCCTTTAATTTTTTAATATGTTCACTCTTTGAGTCTTCCCTTTGTTATTATAAATCATTCACTTGTTGTCTTGGTTTGTGAAGGAATTTGTTATCTTGAACCATTAAACTTGAACCTTTTTCAAAATTTGATGGTTCATAGGTTCAAAGTTCACTGTTATATATTATTGAAAATCCACTCACTTGTGGTTCATCATGATAAATTTTATTAAAATTATGTCTTTATGTTGATTCTTGTTTATTCCCTTAAAAAATTTATTTAGTTGAAAGATGTGAGTATAAAAGAACCGATAGAAACTGAGCTTTAACTCATGTACTCTTTTGGTTGGGATACAAAAGTTCATTGTGTGTGTAAGTATAAAAGAGGGATATAAATATAGAGATAATTAACTAGAAAAGACTATATTTAGAACATTTTATAAAGTGAAAAGTTTTAATCCATGAAAATTAAGGGTAATGATTAGACATTAAGGTTGAGTGTGGAGATCACTTATAATTAATGCATGTGTTAATATTTACATCATATCAAGGGAATTCAACATGAATGTAGTGATTTAGTAATTATTCAATTGGATTTTGTCCCTTGTCAGATAATGAGTAGGTTAATTTGGCAAAATAAAACACAAAAGGTGACACAAAAGGAGGATAGTGCTAGAAGTATCTGTTAAAAGGTGAGTTTAAAATTTTATCATAACTATTGTTATTTCTTTGTCAAAAATAAAATTCATTTTCAGTCTCTAATACTATTAATAGGATCAAACATTTTTATTCTATTTATCTAAACTATAATCGTGAAAGTTGCATGCCTTATTTCTGAACATGGTTCAAGTCTTGTTTGTTCTTTGCCGAAATATGGGGATAATATTTAACTTAGTATGATTTGTAATATTTTTAAAAAATAGCTAAAAATCTTTTATCTACTCTCATGTTGGAGAAGATAGTGTAAAGTGGTCTAATTAAAGCCACAACCTTCTTAGAGCCATATAATGCCATGAATTAGTCCTTAACTGCATGAACAAATATGACCCACATGATAGATGCATCAAAACTACAAATGGAGATGTATTGCTACTTGTTAATAGATAAACCATAATGGCTATAATGAAAATCCCACCCAAATAACCATGTTCAAACCTTAATATCCCTTCCTCTTATAGTTATTTTTCATTAAAAAAAGGTAAACTATAAGAGTATAATCACAAGAATTTGGTTGATGAAGTTCCAAAAGGGAGGTTCAAGATTATCCAAACCTTTAACTAGAGAACATATGATATCAGAAGTGAAATAAATTATTTTGTTGCTACACAAATTGAAAGGTAGTCCTCAATCATTCTTTTAGGAGGATTAGATGTAATTCTTTATTTAAGTAATTCTTAGTGGAGAACAACATCTAGATTGGGTAGAGATCATAGCAGAGTATGTACATCAGGGTTTAAGTAATCTCTTGGGGAATAAATTATTTTATGTCTTCGTATCTTTTATACTACTTGGAATCTACAAAATAATGGATAGGGTTACCTCATAAACCCTTAATTAAAGACATCAAAATTTATGATTATTATCCTCATTTACAAATGCATAAATGTTATGAAAATTACAAATGGGTTAATGATGTTTTCACTACTAGAATGGTTTATGAACTAACAAGGAATGTTAATAAAAGGATGTCTGATGAAGCTATGTAATTGATTAGCATATATGGCATCTATTTCATTCAATTTTCTAAATTCACCTATATTAGAGTTGGATGTTTTGAAGGTGAACCTATGAAATTACCCAGATATGCCTTTGACCACTTTGTGTTAATTAAATTATGTAGGTAATTGGCTCATATAGAAAAGAAAATCTTACGAAAAAGAGATTCAAGTATATCTTTTCCTATTAAACTTGGTCATTATATATGCTAATCAGTTTTTTATGCCCTAAATATGGAAGTGGGTCTTAAAAAGTTTAATTTTTAATATTATAAAGCCAGGCCTAAATTTGATATCAAGGGTTTTGCTAAAGATCAGTTAGAGTTTGGAATTTTTTTTCACACATTCCCCAAATAGAAGACTATTGGAAAGGTTTCTCAAATGACTTTGAAGTTAGAAGAAGACTTAAGTGTATATTTTCTTTAAGCCAAATAGTTATTTTTAATCTAAAGATGGATATTTCTAATATAAAAGATGATACTAAAGATATTATTGATCCTCGATATGAATAGGTAGAGTAGTAATCTATTCCAAAAGTTGATTGGAATAAAGATGAAGAAGATAAAATTGAAGTTAAAATCCTTTCTGTGATAAAAAGAACAAAGAAATGGTTAAAATAACAGAGACTAGGAAAAACCCAGATTGAGGATCTTCAACCATATGCACCTATCAATGAACCATCATCTCCTATAATATTTTCTAATCAGATTATTGATATCTATGATTTAGGTATTTCAAAATTAGAGGTTAAAAACTATTCTACTTCCAAAAAGTATAATAAAACCCTTATAGGTGATTTGCCTAACCACACAACTAGGTCAATAGCTAAGAACAAGAAGAAGAAAGAATCTCTAGAAAAAGTGATTATGGATCTAAGTACTAAAGAAGACTCAGATAAGATGATGAGTGATCAATGTCCTGATTCAACAATGGCATAAGGAATTGATACAGATCAACATGTGGGAATCACCTTGGATTCTGCCAATTCCATAGAATTACTAGATACCCCTTCAAAGCAACTTATTCCTGATAAGGAAACCCTAGTTATTACACCTCAATGGTTACAAAATTAAATTAATGAGAAAAGGAAAATAGTTTCATTTTATTTACCATTAGAGGACATGGTTAGTAGATGTTTAGGGAAAGCTCTTAAATCTAAAAAGCTGAAAATCACTTCTAAGATAGACATTAATCCTAATACAAGAAATTTGAGTGTAGAAATTGATCAACCATTGACGAATGATGAAGTTAAAAATACCATAGCACATGATTATATAGTGGAAAGAATAAATCTTGGAGTTGTATCATGAGCTGTAGATGTACATCATCTTGAAACTTCCACCAAGAAAATAGTAATTCAAACATGGCATGATAAAAGAGATAAGAAGGAACTGAAATAAGAATTACACTTGATGGTTGAATACATTGATGCCATTCATAATCTTGGTCCTTAGTCCATTTCTTAGTTGCCCCTATCTTTTCATCCAAAATATCCAATTAATCAAAAAATGCTTGATCAAATACATAGAAGTGAGATGGTAATGAAAGTATTTGATGATTGGTTAGATGGGATAATCTAAGAAGGCACCAAATATATTAATGGTTTAAAGATTATATATGATGAAAATATGATTACCATTGAACATTTGAATATATAGAACATTTTATGTGAGAAAGATGAAACAAAATGGATAGTTGTAACTAACCAAGTGATTGAACTCCAAAAGTATGGTGTGATTAAAATTTTATCAAGGAAGAATGTGTCAAATTTGAATGATAGGAAATTATATGTATGCAAAAAGAATCTTGAATGGAGAAACTCAGTGTCAAAATAGGGGTGGATAGAAATTATAAAGCTGATTAAAGAGTTAACTAAAATTACTCAATCTTTGCATCATGATTTAGAATGTATTTATGTAAATTATTTGAAAGATGATGGAAAACCTGAGGAAGATATAAATATTATGATACAGTATTTTAATGAAAAGATTAGTTTTATCAAAGAAAATGTAAATCTTGTAATAGATGATTTTTCAAGGGTGTCAAAAGTGGAATCGTTACTTCATCTTTGTGCCAAAGCACTTCCAAAGCATGCAAAAAATTAGGTAATAATTAGAATACTAAGGAGGTATAGAAACAATAAATTAAACATATTAGAGTTCCTAATTCTTTGGTAATCGAAGAATTTATTTTTGTATTTAAGGAAAGGAAAATATAATGTGTCTCTTTTGTACAACAAAGCAAAGTAGGATATTCTAATGCACCTCCTTATTAGTGACCGTGCCATTTTCAAGCTTTCTATTTTTAAGTTAGATACTTTACTTGAAGGCTCTATCTTTTAAATTAGTTTTGAAAACTAAATCCTAAAAATGGTTGGAGTTTGTTTAAATCTAAGTTTAAAGAATAATTACAAGTGAAAAACTATATATAAGTTTTAAATGGAACATGTAAAGGGTCCAAAAATATAGAATTTTATTGAACTTTGATTTTATAATGTGATGTTTCCTTCTTTATTTAATTTTTGAATGAAATAAACAAATAGTTACTATAGACTTAAATTTCTACATTTGAGTGAGTGAAGATGAGTTTATATGTGAATTCATTCTTTAAATGTGGTAATTGTTTTTATATTAAGAGTCTTATCATATAAATTTTATCAATTGTTATTGGTTCACAAAATCTAGTGGTATATGTATATACTTGATGGAATATATGTGTTCTATCATTGAATAGTTTTATATAAAGAAATATATACATTCATACTATAGTGATGTATGGATGGTAGTCTGCCCTAAATGATTTCTGGTTAAAAGTTTATCCAAATGTTAGTGTAGTTTTTATTCATTGAAGATCTTTAAAAAGGGAGTTTTACCTTAATTTAGAGGGAAATTATTTATGATAATTTTCTCAATTTTTTTTACTTATTTGTTATAAAAATAATAAGTTAAAGTGTCAAAATAAACATTATCAAAATAATAAAAATCTATCAACCAACAAGATAGAAAGAAATGATTATGATATTGAGACATAGAACAAGGAAAAATAACTTCTATGTGAATATAATATTATTTTTGTAAGGGAAGAGATCCTTTGGAGATAAAAATATATAAATATTTATCTCAACAAAGGGGATATAAATAAACACCTTTCCATATGTTGACCATGAAACATAAAAAGCATAATTTCATTAAGGAAATTTTAGATAGTAAAAGACATCTCATATTTGATAAAGATTGAATTAATTAGGAGAGTGTAATTTTTTTTAATTTTTTTTTCAAAAATGATTTCAAAAGAAATATAAGATTTGAACAAGAATTCCTTCATGTGATTCTTAGATTGGTAAAGTAACAGGATAATGAAACACTTATAGTTGTCACTTTTAATGAATATTTAAAATTTGTGATTTCCAAAATGAATCTAGACAAAACACCTAGTCCAAATGGTTTTTGGATTATTTTTTACAAAACATTTGAGACATCATAGGTGATGATGTGGTCAAAGTATTAAATGAATTCTGTAATTTAGCCCAAATGTTAAAATAATTTAAGCATACCTTTATTTTATTAATTAGGCCCTAAGAAGAAAGGAGTAGTAAATTTTAAAGACTTTCATTCTATCAGATTATGTAATTCTATTTGAAAAATCATCATTAAGCTAACTATAAGGTTACAACCAATAATGGAGACTATTATTTAGGCCCAACAAGGGGGTTTTTTTCTAGGTAAATAAATACAAGATGGAATTATTATTATTCATGAATCTATACACTCTATGGATAGGAATAATAGTTCTACAATGATTTAAAAATTGGATATGAATAAGGCATATGATAGACTTGATTGGATTTTTTTAGATAGAGTCACAACTCAATTTGTCTTTCAAGATAAATTTATTAAAATTATCATATCTTGCATATCTTCTTGTATGCTCTTAGTGCTTATGAATGGAGTTGCTCAAGGTTTATTTAGAAGTGGTAAGGGTGTGAGGCAAGGGTATCCCATATACCTTTTATTATTCATAATCATGGTATAATCTCTAAGTAGATTTATCTCAAAAGTAGTGGATTCAACAAACCTAAAAGGTTTCAAACCAATAAGACATGTCGATCCAGTTTCCCATCAATAATTCATAAATGACACCATTCTATTGGTTGAGACATCTATTCAAGAATTAAGAGTGTTAAAATTAATTTTGGTTATGTATTAATAGGCCTCAAATCATAAGGTTAATTTTAATGAGAGATTAGTCTATGTTTTAACACTCCTATGGCTAGAAAAAATAGAATTACATAATTCTTAGGATGCCAAATCAAATATTTTCCTTCTTATTATCTTATAATGCCACTATTTAGAAATAATAATTCAATTTATACTTGGAATATTTTAATTGAAATATTCCAAATAAAGTTGTCTAAGTGGAAATGCAAGTTCCTCTCTCAGGCAGGTTAATTTTTTTGTTAATCAGGAGTGTTTTTGAAAGTCTTCTAGTTTACCTCCTTTCTCTTTTCAACCTTCCAAAGAGAATAGAAGATAATCTTACTAAAATCAAAAGTAATTTAATTTAGTCCATAACTAAAGAGAGGAATATATTTCATCTTGTCATTTGGGATAAATTTTGTACTCTAAAATAGTATGGAGGACATGGTCTACGAAACTTCCATTTGATAAACAAAGTGATCCTATTAAAGTTTGTATGAAGTTTTGTCAAATATAAAAACACTTGGGCTAACATTTTGAGATTAAAATATTTATAGGGCATAAATTTTATGTGAATTTTTGAATATGACCAATTTTTCAAGGTTTCACATTTATAGAATTTATTTATTTCTAATAAATATATAATATCCTTAGGCTCAAAATGGCATATTGGGAATGGTTTGAAGGTTAAACTTTCTTGGGCTTTATACTAAAATATTATTCAAATAGATCATTGGAAACATATATAAGAGTGCATCTAAAATAATTATGGATGTAAGGTTCATGAATATTGGTAGGTGGTTGAAAGAGTTAAAACCTAGAAAACATTGTACATAGAAAATTTGAATTAGGAAGATATAATAATTATGTCTAATTTGAATAATTTGTTGATAAATTTTTGATTTATAACCATTAACAATGAATAACATCTTGTTTTTAAGAATTGGTTTAGTTTCCACTACCAAGTTAAAGCTAGGTATAATTTTTTGGCTCAAAATCTAGGAAACATTACTAATTGGGAAAAGATTTACTATAAATTATTGATTCCTAAAATCAATTTATTTTTATGGGTGGCATTCCAAATCAAAATACTTATAATGGATAATTTAATAAAAAGAGGTTACATCTTGACTAATATATGTGTCCTATGTAAAAATGATAATGAATTTGTCTTTCATATACTTGTGGACTAACCCTATGCATATGAAATTTGGATATTATTTCTTATCAAATTTAGTGTTAATTGGGTATTTGTTAGTTCTCTATCAAATTATGTCACTCATGGGAGATTCCCTTTTAGAATGTTCTTAAAATTTTATGAAAGCTCATATTACTACATATCATCTAGGAAATTTAGGAAGAACACAATAATAGAATCTTTAGTGATAAGAAATGTGTTATTAAAATTAAATCCAAAAGGATATTTGAGTTTGTTATTTAAAAATTCAATATAGTTCCCAATGAAAAAGGCAAAGTCTTGTTAACATTTAAACATATACTAGATCTTAATTGGCAAATTGATCCTTCTAGTCTCGGAAAGAGTGATCCTAGAGATGATATTATAAGAATAGCTAAATGGAAACATCCACTATTGGTATGGTTAAATCTCAAATTTGATGGATCTTTTAAAGAAAATCCAAGCACAACAAGAGGAGGTACATTAAGTGATCATCAAAAAAAATTGTGTTAGTTTATGATGGAGATATGGTAATTAAGTACAATCATTGGGGTGAAGCCCTTATTACTTTATGGGGTCTTAGTCAGGCTTAATAACTAATATTTTAGCTTCTCATAATAGAGGGGGATTTTATAAATATAATAAATTTCCTTCCAAGGAAAAGTTCTATTAGTTGGTCTATCAAAAAAGTGGTGGATGAATCCATCTTTATTATGGATTCCAAAAAATAGGTGAGTATCTAACATGTATATCGATAAGGAAATATGATAGCTAACTAGTTTACTAATAGGGGTTTGGATTCCTTGGATTGACTAATAGGATGAAGATTGAAGATCTTCTTTAGGACATTATTCAGAAGATTAAGGGATAAAGTATTTCTAATGAACAAAACATTTGACGATGAGGGGGTCTTTCCCAAACATAGTCTTAGAGGCTATTTAAACATTACATTTTTTATATAGTATTAGCCTTTATTTGATTAATTTATTTTTAAATATCCCCTTATTCTCTCTCAATGAGAAGCTTTTAGAATCAAGAAATAAAATTCAAATATGTATTTCTCATATCAAAGGTAACAAGAAGACAAATTTGAGGATTTTCCATTTATTAATCACTTGGCTTTGGGAAAGACTTAAGTTCTCATGTTTAAGAGACTAAGAGGTTAAAATGAGACTAATAAACAATATAGAGCCAAAAATACTATAGGAAGTCAAAAAGAATGAGGTCAATTGGGAGGCTCTACATACTAGGGGATTCACAAGGTTTATATGGAGAAAATTAAAGGGCATGATAGGCATGTTTCGACTCTGATTGCAAATGCTTAGGAGGACATAACCCTTAACATTAATGGGCTCTTGATAGAGGTCATAAAAGATTTGATATCACATGTTATAGGTCTAGAGATGGTGGACACAAAAATATAAAAAATAGGTGGACTATAAAAAGAGAATGAAATTTGCCTATTAGAGGGTGAATTTGGGGAGATTCTTCATAATGGATTTGATGAAGAATCACTTCCAAGGCCATTTGGAGATGTTTGTTTTAATCTAATTCAATATGTCAAACCAAAAGGTAGGTTCAACATAGTCATATAGTCTCGTTTTATTTTTTAAATTATTTTAGGCATGATATACCCATGATCCTTCCTTTCTATATTCTTATCTCATTATAATCCTCCATCTTGAAATATAAAAAGGGCAATTACCCAACTCCTAGACATGAAATGGTTATATTTATCATACACAAATACTTTAAGGGAATGAATTAGATAACTCTAAAAAATCCTAATACTTAGAAGATAAAAGTTACAGATAAACTTATAGACATCAAAAATATTAAGAAGATATAAATCAAGTACCCTGGTAGCATCTCCTCCAAGGGTATAGATATTTAATATTGTAAGGGTATAGAAGTAAAATATTCCAAGGGTAAAGAAGTTAAATATGCTAAAATTCAAGATACTAGTATTAAAAAATGTCTGAGGAGTACAATCAAAGAAACCCCTATGTCAGTCAAGTCTTTAGATATGAATGGTAAAATAGGGAATTTTGTAAGGGGCTCAATTTTTGTTAAATAAGATATACCTAAAATTGTGGTAGTCAATAATCAAAAGGACTTGGGGAAGAGCTATCAAGACTACTCAGCCTAAGAAAATAGATTTTGGAAAAATAAAGTCAAGGGATGACCCCAAGGAGAAAGGCAAATATTATATAGGTAAGCAGCCTCATGTTTTAAATGAATAATTCGATAATTTAGTGAGTTCTTTGAAAAGGAATCAAAACTCTAAAAATATTAAAGAAGAATTAGACCGCCAAAAGTCCATCATACATTGGTTCATAAGGGAATTGATATACCTCAAAGAGAAAGTCAAATTCTTATAATAAGAAAATGAAAAATTGGCTCAAAACAATTATGATAAGGATGTTAACTAGTAAATCTATAGTCTCCAAACAAGGGCTTGAATACTTGAGGATGAAAATGATAAGCTAAAAAATAATATTAGCTTTTTAGTGAATTTTAGTAAGGTTGGTATGAATGAGGGAATATAAAATGCTCAAAGTCTTAGATCTCACCTGGGAGATACGTTTAACATTAAGATCCCAAACAAAGGCAAAGGCAAATATATTTAGTGTAGTGGGTGCCATAAATTTATGGACAAAGAAAATCTTATTTTACAAATAGATTCAAATATTAAAAGAATGAAGAGTTATTTAGAAGATAATTATAGAAATTTGGATATGGAATATGATTTAGGTTCACTTTCATCTATTTCTAGATATTGACATTTCTTTGGATGTGTTTTAGTTATTTTTAGGTAGTGTCTTAGTTGTTTCTAGTTCTATTTGATATATTTTATTTTATGGACTTTGGTAGTCCTCTGGTTATTTTCTGTTTGTACTTTTCCTAGGGTTTTATGATCCTAGTAACAAAAATCCACCCCTTTAACCATAATAAAAAATATATATTCATAAATCTTATGAAGAAGTTATGAATAGTAAAACAAATCACTTCACTAGGATTAAATTTTATACAATCCAAAAATTAAAAAGTATTTACAATAAGAGATAACTTGTGTCATTTTTTTTTATAAATATGTTTGAAGAAAAAACATGAAACTCTAATTTTGGGGTCTCTATATCAAGGGTTTAAAACGTAGGAAGTGGTTAGATAAGTATATTCTAAGTGATCTTTATGGGATATTTTAATATGAATTTATAGAACACATACATGATTGGTTAGATAAATATTTGGTATGATTAATTAATATGCTTGGATTTAAGATCATGTCAAGCAACTCAAAGAATTGGATGAAGAGTGGAAAACATTTTTGGTTGTTTGGTAGAGAAGCACATTCAACAACTACATGTTATAATTTTTAGTTTCAACGTACTCATGTCTAGAAGAGACAAATTTTCAATTTTTTAATGTCTATAGGATAATTTATAGCATAAATTACAATGTAAATAAATATTCATGTGTTTGATTTATGAATTTGAACAATGAGAATGAGTGACTAATTCTTCTCATACTTGGGATAGGTAGTATAGTGTAAAAGAGTAGAGTGAGTTTGCATAATTTTGGTGAAAATAACATCTAATAACATGGAAAATATCAATGAGATGTGAAAGAGGATGAAGGATACTAGGAAAATGTGAGGAAAATTTTAAGGAAATTATGCTATATTACATGAAATGAAGAGTTTGCATACAGTAGGTTTACATAAAAATGACATATGATCCTTATTGTATGAGGATATGTGAATGAAAGATTCCTTATTTTAGGACTTCCCATATGAATATAATGATTAGATATCACCAAAAACGAGACTATTGAAATGGAATATGAATGGTGATGATAATCTATATTTAATTGGACATTGAAACTTGTGTGTGTCTACATTTAGAAGAAGTAATCAATCTAATAGTGTTTGTAGTGAATAGATCTACAGTAATAATATATGAAAAGTTTTTATTGAAACAAATTATGTTTCAATTTTTGGTAGAAGGAAGTAACATGTGTAGAGATAAATAATTTTTAGGGAAGTGTGAATATGTTATATTTTGTGCCAATAAGAAGGGCCATTATGTAATGTCTACTAATAGGAGTAAATAATCTATTAGTTAACCTCACAATTATTGTTAGAGGTATAATCATTGAGGGGGGGCTGAATCAATGAGCCCAAATAATCCAACTTAAATTATGATATTTACAAATACTTAACCATTTAACATAATCATTCATGAAGCGTACATATCATTCATATCAATAATCAAGAGAGACAATGCAAGATCAATCACATAACACATGACATATGTGGGAGACCCTCTTAGGGAATAAAACCCACTGGAACCTATAATTGGACTAGTATCCTATAATAAAAATATCCAATTTAGACCATCTAAAAATGATCAACGAAATACAATACTTATTTAGTGAGACTCTAATCCCACAAGATGCTACCACACCTATCTAGCTAAGCTACAACAATAACCAAAAATTTTAGCAAGCTTCACCTTACAAAGATGATTCAACCACCTTAGATGTTGAGCTCACACAAAAAAACCTATAAACACATCCACCTCTTAACTAATGTATAAAACACTTGATGATGGACCTCTACTTATCACTCTTGTCCTTTGCTCACACTCAATCTACAAGATCACTATTCTGCCAATAGAATAATGACCAACATGTCATATAAATAGTACTTAAACTATTATTATCTTAAACACATCCTCAAGGGACTCTACCCCTCTTTTGATCCATAAAACACACATAGTCCTTTCTCCAATCACTCCTTAATATCTCGCATAAAGTCTAGAACCTATAATCTTTGGTTCCATTATCTATAGAGTAATCTTGATAATCACTACTTTAGTCAGTGATTAACCTTGACTTATCCCTTAAGACATATCTCACATGAATATATGGTTAAATAAAATATCCATATGTTGGACATAGCATCTACGGGTCACCTTTAATAAGCTACACCTTTTAATAATGCCCTTATAGGTCTTATAGGTCTCATAGAGACCTATTCACCCATTTAGCTCACCTTAGAGGAAAAAAACATAAGACCACTTTAAAATAAATGGTTCCACTCCTTATGTGCCCTTTGACATCCTAAAATGATCATAGGCATCTTAAATTACCTCTACATATACACAAACAACTCAAATATGGATCTTATACATAGGAACAACATTACCGAACATACAGTCAACTTTTTCAGCATTGCTAATACTCAAGAAAGATTGATCACACCTTTAAAATCCACAAAAATCATCCTTATGTATTCTAAAACATTAAATAATAGTCAAATCATCATGAGACATCAAAAAAATTTAATAAAATCTCATATATCCTTCTTGGGTCAATTGTAGAATAAGCACAAACACATAGTCAACTTCTATACTTAATATATTTAACTATACTCACTTCTAAATCTTAAAATCAATATATTTAGATGCTCCTTGGAGTCTTCTACCACTTTTATTTTTATATCACTATAATATTTGACTTATATCAAAAGATATGGTCAAAATATAGAGCTTTGGTTTTTCCCTATGTTAAATTCAAATATTTGAATAACAACGGTCATAGTTAACCTTCGAACACAATGATCAAATCTCATGAACTCTTAACTTATATCAAATATGTACCATTGATCTTGTTTTACATTTAACACATAATCCAAAAATTCTAGATGTTAAACCTTAATAACATTAGCCTCATCTCATGTAATCTGGGAACTTTGACTCAATGCACTCCATCGATCTCTATGGATAAACTAGGTCTTTAACGATCAATGCTCATTATTCAATCAATTTTTATGAACACATGATCACCATTGGATCATTATCCTATAGCTTTTCTCAATCATTAAACATTGTGCACCTGTACTCATCTTGATTCTTCCTGACTTCTTGGATAAATGTGCACCATTGATCTTACTTGAGCTTTAACTCTTGCAAAAATGACTATGTATGGGGACCCTTTCAATATGCCTAAAAAGCCATTTTTAAACCTTAATAACTTCTTTTACACTTACTATCATGATCTCAAATTTGGACCAAATGATCTCCTCACATAGGATAATCTAACCATGTGACACACTACTCTTGGAACCCTCACACATTTAAGATATAACACCATTAAAATGCCTTCTCAAAAACTTTTGTCATAGAGCCAACTATGTGAAAATATGTCTCAGAGTCCAAAGTTGCTCCTGTATAACTTTTGATGTGCTTTAGTGCATGATATCAAATATAGAAAAAATCATTTATGATCAAAACTAAACAAACCCATATGAGAAGTTTCTCTTGACACCTTTAAATGTGTAAGATATAACACCATAAAAATGTTCACTCAACTCTTCTTGCTACATTGTAAAATTGGCTATGGGAAAACATAGTAAAATTACTTGGGAGCCCAACTTTGTATATGCATATATTTTAATGCACTATATAACATGATATAAATTTAAGTAAAAATAAACTAGATACTAAACTAAACAAACCCATATGATCACCTTATCTTGAAAATTATACATGTGCAAGATATTCCATCATCAAACTACTTACTGAACACTTTTTGACCATATTGCTAATTTGGCTATGTATGGGAAAATAATGAATTTTATCTTAGAAGACAAATTTTCACCCTCATATATTTGACCATACTTCAATGCATGACTTAAGATCTGGTACATAATAACTAAGGAATACCGTGATTAAAATCATATGACAAACTGCCCTTGACTCATTCCCACATGACAATAGTGACCTCATTAAACTATCTACTTAGAATTTTTGCCACTGGACCCAAAGTGTTTAGATGAGAACAATGATGAACCAAGTGAATTCTAATCATGCACACAAGAACTCAAAGCATTCTTGACTTATGATAGGACCCCTTCCTCATTCTTAAATCACCATACACATCCCTAAACATCTATAACCATGTCAACACTGAAGAAAAACCAAGCCACCTTCAAGCATACAAGAATAATCACCTTACACACTTTGTCATTATCACTTAGGCTATCAAAATCACTACATCTACTCACTAGAGAGTCTCCATGACACCATTATGACATCACTAAAATCTTTTCAATAGTTATGATTCATGGGATTTCTATGTAAAGTAAAATATAACCTACTAAAACTATAAGAGGAGGCGTTCCTAGAACATTAAGATGAGGTATTATGCCTATAATTATTATACAATATCAACAACCTTATAAACAATAATAATAGGTGGTAGAATATATAAAAATTATGTATTGAATGTCAACGAAATTTCCAAAATATAGAGGAATCAAAGATGTTGTGGATCGCAATCATTAATGTGAGATCACATGGCATTAGAAATAAGATAACACATAGGAAAAAAATCTTCCAAAAATTTAATGAGTTTTTTAGATCATACACATACCTAGTACATTATATATAACCCAAATTAAATAGTGGTCAACTTTGAAGAATTTAATAATTCATTACTAATGGAATTTGACATCCTTAAATTTGAGTAGGTGAAAATATATATGTTGAGAGAGATAAATAAAGATGCTAGTGACAATGTATTCACATATAAGATGCATTTTAAGACACTTATTTCAAAGTTTTTCTATGAGATCCACCCATTGTAATGCACAATGGTTTAATAGTGGAATTTATATCTTATAAGAGATAGTTGGAAATGAATTATTTTATTGATGCATGGGAGGCATAATCTTCCATGCATATATTCAAGGTTTTTGGGAACTTAAATATAGGTATAAACACATTTATTAAACCCTAGATATAAAATAGGATGACACATTTGTGTATTATTTTTACAAGTTTTGTGTTAGATGTGTCAAATCTACTATGGTGTAACACATGTGAATTAAATGATCACATAATGGAAAATCACACAAATAAAAATGTGAATGTGGTTAAATTATTATATGAGGCATGTAATGGGGACCATTAAACACACATTTTTTATTGATACAATGGACATAATAAATTACTATCGATTTTTACTTCAAGATATCTAATGTGAACACTCATTACACTAATAGTTACATATTGATATATGAAATCAAAGAAGTAATGAATATGAGTCTAAGTTAGGCCAACACTATGCCACAACCATAATATCAATGTGGCTATCAAAATTGGGGAGAATATAATAAACCTTAAATTGGAGGGTTTAACCAAATCCAAGATTGAAGTTTTTACAAACACCAAGGGAGGTGAAATACCAAAAAACAAGGGTAAATAATATTCATAATGGGGGATATAGCCAAGTATGAGGATTCAATCAAGGTGGAGTAGCCTCGTAACACATAGAAAGAAGTGGTCACATGACTTATCTAAAATATGGAGAAGGGCATTACTATAAGGATTTTACTAAATACTTGACTTGTGCTTATTTTCATAAAGACCATAACATAAAATATTGTGTGTATTTTCAATAAAATATCCTTCAAAATAATAAATTTAATAAGTATATGAGTATGCTTTATATAAGTTAATAGAAATATTGGGTACAAAAGTATGCTCATGACAAAAATAGAAGAGGTTTGAAGGTAAATATCACAACAAGTGGGAAGAAAACAAAAGGTGAAGGGATGGTTAACCCGATATCTATAAGAGAGAATTTCTAGCAAAAAAATATGAGGATAAAAATGGGTAACCTATTTTGAATGTACAAAATGATATCTTGAGAGAAGAACAAAAAATGAATAGAATGATGTAAGTTAAAGTGAAAACTACATGGGAGATAAGGAAAAAATATAATATAAAGGAATATAAAAAAATAATCATAAAAATGGAATAGTAGAGGTAATGACTTTATTGAAATTATTGATTCAAAAGAGTGTGAGGTAAAACTAAGAGTCAATCTAGGAAGAATCACCATGAGTATGTTCGACAAGAAATACACTGTATGACCAAACTTTATCATTGATGCTAAGATAAATGACTCAAATATGAACAAAAAATTGATTGATATGGGATTATAAGTGAACATATTGACTAAGGGGGATTGGAATCACATGGATAAACCAACCCTACATCCTTTAAATGGTATGTTTTTATGGATAATAAAATGAAATCAAGACCTAGTGGGGTTCTTCAAAATGTATAATTGGAGATAGTGGATGTATCATTCTCAATTGAATTTGAGGTGATATAAATGGATGAGAAGGAAACATATCCTATATTTTATGGGAGACCATGATAACACAAAATTAGGTTGATATGTGATTTAAGAAACATTGTATGAGTTTCAAAACTAGGGAACATATGGATATTATTACCCTAGATAATGATCATAGACTATCATACTTAGATGACATGAAATAATATGAGTATGAGAGTAGTATTTTCAATGTGGATGAATGAAAGAAGTATATGGGGAGATTATATAAGGATAAATCATTGAGATATAGTAGTGAGGATGAGAAGCTAGATACTTCCATCTAATCATGAACACATTGGGCGCAAGACAATTTTGAAATAACATGGATAATTTTCACAAAGGTGATTAGGACTAGTTCATATTTATAAAATATGGAATAATTATAAGCCACAAATCAAGGATGATGGAATGAATATATAAAAAATTGTATAATTATTAGTTGCATCCACACCAGAAAATCCATTTGGAAAACCTCTTGTATTATAATAAAATGCTAAATAATTATAATTATATAAGATTTTTCAGTTAAAATTGTTGAACATAAAATGTAGGATTAAAGCATGGTGTGTGGAAGTATTGGAAGACATTACATGCATAAAATCTAAATTTTATGGTATCAATGAAGGTATATTACAAAATATAAGATTTACATAATGAGTGTGATGTGAAACCATATAATGTACCTATTGGCCATTTTTTGGTCCACATACCAAGCTTATGCCTAGATGGATCAGGTTGCTAATGGATGAGTAGATGGACAAAATTTCTAGATAGAATGAGTGATCAAAGGATCTCATTTTACCCATAAAGATTGTAAAATTCTTTAAGTTCACATAAAGTGTAAAGTTATAAAGGATAGTTATATAGTTAAAAATATCATATGGGGTCTCAAGAGTGCTTGGAATGACTATGTAAGTGTGTGGTACTCATCTGGTTCTTCATTGTGTTCATCTAGACATTTTGGGTCCAGTGGTAGAAATTCTAAGTAGGTAGTTTGATGATGTTATCATTTATATGTGTGAATGAGTCAAGAATGCTTGGTTATATGGTTATGATCAAATTCATACCTAGAACATATGTGACAATTTTAAGGTCATCTGATGAAGTGCATCAGAAGATATGTAGATTCAAATTTGGCCTATCAAACAAAATTCACTAAGTTTCCATACTTAGCCAATTTGTAAAAGAGCTCAAATAGATCTAAGAAATAATATTTATGACATAATATTTCAAACATATGGTATTTTCTATAGGATTTTATCACATTGGTTTATTCAATTTTATGCCTAGAATGTATGTGCTAAATTTTATGCCATGTGTCTAAGCATAATAAAAGTTATTCATGTTCAAAGTTGGCTCCTTAGATATAATTCACTAAGTTTCCATACTTAGACATTATTGAACATGATAGGCACACAGGCATCATGAAAAAAACATAGGTTATCTAACTTGAAATTTTTTAAAACACACTTATAAATATCCCAAAGATAATAGATCAAGTGGGCACAATGTTTTTAGTCTCAGAAACATCTCCCTCTATGATTTTTGTGATTCAAGATATAAATATTCAAAGTTGGTAAAATAATGGGATATGTTCATGAAAACTTCAATTTTAATCCATTACAAAACTCCATTGGGTCTTAAATTTGATGGTCTACATGACATCAAATAGGTCCATGTGGACATAGAATGATGGTCGCACAGATGTCAAATTTAAGACCCTATAATAGCCATTAGTTTCCAAAGAGTGGGTCTCAACAAATCCAATGGTCCTCACTCAATTGTAAATCTTCATCTAATTATGTGAGATGAGTCAAACAGTTAAGGAGCTCAAGATATTAACAAGTGGAATAAGCACATGAGACTGGTAGACTAATAATGAATCCTAAGAATTGATGTGGGACTACCAAGTTGCACCAGCTTAGAAAAAGTTGATAAGTCAAGGGTCAGATTGATGGCTTCACTCAATCATACAAATCAAAATAAATAGAGTAAGATGAGTCAATAATTCAATAATCTGAGTTGGTTTATCAATAGCTAATTAGAATAAAGGTAAGCCCAGGACTTTTGATGGAAGTTGAGAAGATATTTTTGACCAAGGAAAATAGGTCTTGTAGGGTCATCTTTCTACCATTAGATATTGATATAACACCATTAAAGGGACACACTAATGAATCTAAGGTAATAAATAACATGAAGGACTACCATTAAGGATAAATATGGACCCCTAGTTTGTAATTTTATATCAGGCAAGGTTATTTTTGTTACTATGTTCACCATTTTTATAAAGAATTTGTGTATATGATGAATTTTTGGTTCATATAGATATATATTGGGTCTTTTGGGACATATTTGGATATAAAATTGTGTCATATAGTATATAGGTATTTATTAATATGGTATCTATAGCAAAACCAATAATCTTATATTTGTTTTCCATCTATATAATAGACCCATGATGCAAATATAGATATAGAGAAAATGTGTGATTAATGCAAAAAGTCCTCATCCTTCAGCATGGACATATTTTTGACAAGAAGTATAATAAAATTCATAAATCCATGTTTTTATCAAAACCATGAGCATGAAGTTTTGTCTTCAAGTGAGAGATGGCATGAAGGATCAAAGAAAAGGTCTAGTATTAGGAATTGTAGATAGGGGCATTCAATGCATCCTCAAAACCTTCAAGGACTTTCTCACTCAATAAGCTATTGGAAGTGTCTTCATTGATCAAAAATGTGGCAAGGATTTCATTAGATAAGGAGAAAAAGGTGGTAGCTTAATTTCAATTAATGACCCAGGATGGTGTGTTCCTTCTCTGATGGCATTCTCCCACATTTTTTCTCTTTCTTCTCCGATATATCTTGGTCTCATGACCTTTGAAAGACTTTTCAAATCCTAGAATTTTTCATTCTTTTCTAGGACAAGGATACTCATTGAGACTCTTTCAAAAGTGTGCTCATTTGATATGGTTAAACCCTATCAAAATATTACAAGAACTACCTTTTAAAGTAATAGGATCAACTCTTTTCCTATCTCTTCTTTAATCGATGCTTAGGATGCTTGTTTGTGGTGAATTTATGAGGGAGATTATTCCTAGTTTAGTTTCCTTCCACTTGCCTCTTTGAAAGTGTTTCAAGCTAACTTGATGGTCTATATTAGTTTTCTATTTAGAACCTATTCTATGTAATATTTATGAAACTAGTGAGATTGAGTAAGCCATAGTTTTCTTTTAATGATCTAGTGTGTTTTCAAGCCTATATGAGTGTCCATTTAACTTTGGTGCATCACCTTTTTAACCTTATTATAAGACCTTATCCTCTTTCTAACCCTTTTCCCTATAAAACATTAGTTTATCATTGGTTTTAGGTGATCATCAAGAGGGAGTTAGCCTTATTTGGGGGTCCAACCCTATCATAGGTGACCCACAACTTAGGTTTTTTCCCATTGTGTAGCTTAATTAGATGTATCCTGAAGAACTCTCCCCAAGGCTAAAAATTGAGCCTATAATAGTTTTTGGCATGGATGGTGGGACTAAAATCCAAAAGGAAGATTGATCAAATTTGATATTGGTTTGATCAAATTTGTAGTAGTTAAGCTACTAAGAAATAACATCTGGCAACTCCAAAAGGAAGAATCAACACTTTGGTGTAGAGTAGTAGCTATCTCTCTTGGCAAAGGTGACAAGGTAAGCTTAAAAATGTATTCCTTTCGAATTTGTTGAACTACCTTTAAATTCATAAAAAAGATTAAGGTTTTCCAACACATATCCATATCAGGGAACCTTTGATCCTAGGTCATGTTCAAGACCTACCCCTACAAGAAGACCTTTATTAAACCCTTACATAACCATGGCATCCCCTAGAGATTTTATGGATTTTAATGGCCAAAGTCCTTTAGACCTAGCTCAATATGATCTTATCCCATTTGAAACCTTTAAAAGTGTTACTTATTATGCTGGTGACCAAGCCAAAACACCTTTTGAGCACATCATGGACATAGCCAATTTTTTTAATATTCATAATGTCACTGATAAAAATATAGCTATTAGGTTATTAGATACTTATTTTAAAGGAAAGGACCTAGATTGGCATAGAGGCCTTATTGATAATTCCATTCAAACATGGGACCAATTAGGAGAAGCCTTGTGTAAAATATTTATAGACAAAAGTGACCATTTATCACTTATAGAGAAACTAACTACCATTAAGAGAGATCCTCATCATGTCATACAAGACATCAACACAAGGTTCTAAAAAACTTGGGATAAAATCCCAATCTTAGCTAGACCAACCCATAACTTTGCATTTCTATATTATTTGAAATATTTAAATAGTGATATCACAATAATTATCTAATTTATGTGGGGAAATATACTTCCAGATGCTTATCAGGTGGACATCAAAGTAGAAAATTATCTAGTTCAAGTGGGAAAGCTTACACCCAGACCACCAATGCTATTATTTCTTGGAATAAATCTACCTCCTATTTCTCTTTGACCACTATATATCATTCCTCCTACACCAATAATTACTACAATACCTACACAAAAACAAGAGAAAGCTTATGCTAGTGGATCTAGTGACTCCTAAGACCAAAAGAACTTTAAAGAGCTCAAGAGCATATTTCAGTCTTTGAGAAATGAGCTAGTAAACGTTAAGAGGTAGTAGTATTTAAATATGCCTTATTAAGGTTCATATTAACCTAAAAATCAATACTTTTAAGTAATTAGGCCACCATACAAAGGGAACTACCAAGGTGAGGGCCAAGATCAAAACCAAGGGCAAAGGTAACATGGATATAATGGGCATAATAACTATAGTTTTAATGTTGCTAGCACTTCCAACACCTTGGTACTAGTTTAAAATAATGTATCTCAAGAATCAAAGGGTACCATGCCTTAGAATTAATCTTTTGGTCAACATATTATCCCAAATATTAACCTCAACCAAGCCTTCAATGATCAATCATAGCAAGCTACTAATTTTTTATTCAACCATGCTCTCATGGACCAAAATGTAGAGGTACCTATGATAACAAAGATATAATCTCATCTATAAGGTTAAGGGTATAATCAAGGACCAAACTAGCTAGATGCCACCATGCTAAATTATGAGTAAGAAGAGTGTTATGCATCCAACCAGTAGGCTACTTCTAGCCAAGCTTACATATTAGTGGTATAAAATATAAGATTTAAAAGAAGGAATATAAATGGTAATTGAGAATTAGTCAAAGAGATTCCCGCCATTACTCCTTCATTAACAAAGGTAAATGAACCTACT
Source organism: Torreya grandis (assembly GCA_037957365.1). NCBI lineage: Eukaryota > Viridiplantae > Streptophyta > Pinopsida > Cupressales > Taxaceae > Torreya > Torreya grandis. Next base: position 235,786 of record JARHVA010007872.1, read on the forward strand.
ATCATTCCAAAGGTTCTAGTACATCCAAAAAATCAAAGTTAGGTGAATCTTTTTGTGCCCCAAGGCTCACAAGTTCAACTAAAAATAATGGTGGCTCCCAAAGCACAAGTAAATGTTGGTGGTTCACCCATCAACATTGTTGAGAAAATGAAGGGTGCAGTGTTAGTGTGCTAATGTGGGACATGATTTCCATTCTTGGTAACATAGACATTCCTCAAGAAGGACTATCAAATATCAATGTTGCAGATAAGCCACCAAGGAAGGTGAATGAAGTTGTCACCAATGTAATGAAAGGGCTTAGTGAAGGAAATTAGGTAAAGAAGTCAAGCCTCATCCCTTCTATATTTTAGTGATCATTGTCAACTTTTTAGTACATAATTTCTTAGTGGACAATGGGGCTAGTACCTCAGTAATGTAAAAGTCCATAGTTTATTAGCTTGGTTTGGAATATGAGCCCCAATCTAAAGGATTGTTCCAACTTGAATGTTCTTCTACCAAGCCATCTAGCATAATGAAAGGCCTCAATATGACCCTGCACATTTATCCTAGTGTCTTAATGGCTCAAGATGTATTGGTCTTGATTATGCATCCTCTCTTTGCACTACGTTTATCTAGAGATTTCACAAAAAAGATGGGATGATATCTTGTAGCAAATTGGTCATATATGTCATTTAGAATAGGGTATGGGGCCAACATGTCAATCAAAGTTGAGGCCATTGCACAATTACACATAGATCCCTATGGACTAGATAACATTAACAACAATTTCATCATCACTGATGAAGATGACTTTTTATGGGATATGAGATAAAAAATCATCTAATATAGGTACCAAACATGTTATTGGATGAACTATGGAATGACAACCAATTGGTAAACCCCTTAGAAGGTGTTGAAGAAAGGGACTTGGGTGTCTATTGTTTGCATGAATAAATCCATCCCATGCTATCCCTCATGAAGCCTCAAGAAGATCATAGTGGTCTATTAAAGTTGTTCTTTGATGGTTCAAGGAGTAAGCATAGAGTGGGTGCAGGTGCTTTGTTAATTTCCCCTTCAAATGATAAGTACTTCTCTTCATATAGGTTCTAATTCAACTACTCCTATAATATAGAAAAATATGAGGGTCTCATCTATGGCCTTCAATGGGCTAACAAGAGAGGTATAAATAAATTGCAAGTGTATAAAGATAGTGAAATGGTTGTACACCAATTCAAAGTTCATAATGCCACTAAGAACCCCTTAATAAAGTCATAAAAATAAAGAATGTGGGACTTAATTGAGGACTTTGAGGCTTCCAACATTTAATTAGTTCCAAGGGATCAGAATCAACATGCTAACAAGATATCAACTATGGGGTGTCAATTTTATATCCCCAATGAATTGAAAAATACCAAGGTGTAACCAAATGTCAAAGTGGTAATATGACCATCAGTGCTAGATAATGAATCTCATTGGTAGGTATTTAAAAATGACAAATAGATTGCATGTTTCTTGTAGTAAGAAGCATAGCTCTCCTACATCAATGAAGGAAAATTACATCATCAATATGAGGATCCGATTGTTCAATTAAGGTCCAATAATCTTCCTAAATGTTTAGTCACCTTAGAATGTCTCTTTGTTGAAGGGGAACATATGAGGGAAGATAAAACAATGATGTCAACTAATGAATAAAACTATGAGAGATAATTATCTTTAAAGATAAGCTCCTCAATATTGGAAAGGTAAGCACTAAAGCTAAAAGGCATGATTTCATAGAGATTTGTAATTAATATGTAGATATCTTTGTTTTTCAATATAGCAACCCAAGGGGATTTGATCCTAAATTGGACCAACACACTATAGAGATATAAGATAATTCTAATCATGTCTAGCATAAGAAAATGCCCATAAACCCTAAGATTGAAGACATCATGAGGAATTAATTGAAAAAGCTTATTGAATCCAAGATTAACTTCCCAATTGAACACTCTTCATGGGTAGCTAATCTAGTACCTATAAGGAAAAATAATGGGGAGATTAGAATGTGTGTAGACTTTAAGGATCTTAATAGAGTCTTTTTCAAGGATCATTACCCTTTATCATCCATATAATAAATCCTACAAGTAGTTACTAGTTTATAATGTTTCTATTTCTTAGATAGATATTTAAGTCACAACTAGGTGCTAGTGAGAGAAGAAGACTAGGCTACCTTCACCACCAAGTGGGGCACATTTGCTTATCATATGATGCCCAATTATAGGGAAAATTTCAAATATTAATGGGCATGGCCTTCCAAGGATTGATAAATTAAATAGTATTGGTCAACTTGGATGATGTCACAGTCTTCTCTAAGAAAGATAAAGAGCACATGGACCACCTGACACTGATATTATAGAGATGCAGAGAGCATAAAATCTATTTAAATCCAAATAAACGTGTGTTTTTTATGCATAAAGGTAATATTATATATTACATTATCTCAAAATAAGGATTATCCATTGATCTTAGTATAGTAAGTGTTATCTTAGCCTTATCCTTGCCAAAGAACAAGAAATGAATCTAAAGATTCCTTATAAAGATCAATTTTGTGATAAGTTTCATACCTAGTTTTACAAACTTGGTCAAACCTATCACCACCATGCTAAAGAAAAGCCAAGTGTTTTATTAGTCTAATGAAGGCAAAGAAGATTTTGATGTCATTAAGTAGGCCATTACCCAAGCCCCCTCACTCATAAATTCTCATTTCTCTAAGGACTTCATCTTATATACCTTTCACAATGTTGACAACATATCAACTATGTCGATGCAAAAGAATGGTGAAGGAATGGAGTAGTCGATTGCCTTTTTTAGTTAAGGGCTAGATGGATATGAGGTAAGGTACACTTTCATAGATAAGAGAATTCTTATAGCCTTGAGAAGCCTCAAAAAGTTTAGGCTCATACTCTCTAACAAAAAGATCTATCTTATGGTGTCTCATCCTAGAGTTAGGGACTTCCTCCTTAACAAGGATTTCAATGAGAAGAGAGTAGGTGGGATCACAAAAGTCATAAAATATAATGTGGAGATCAAGGTCACCAAGTTGGTCAGAGGTAAGGGCTTATGTGAGCACATGGTAAATGATCTTCAGGAAGACAAGGAATCTATTTTGGTGACCCAAAATAATTCATAAGTAGGTGAACCTCCACTTTAAAATATTTGGCTTAAATACATGACTCACTTCATGAGAATAGGATAATTCCCCCAAGGTTTGGATAGATCTAAAATAAGGCATTATTATTTGTAACCTAGATGAATAAAAGATTGTTCAAATATTCCTACCCAAATCTAGTCTAACATGAGACTAATATTAGGATATGGGTATCTTAATAATGGATCAAAACTCTAGATAAAGCTAGCTTCCTTTGGGATCTATCACCTAAACTAAACCTAAACTAGCAATTGCTTGGAAAAGGGAAAGAGATTTTGACAATAACTTTTAAAGCATGTAAAACAAGTGATGCACCAATGATTTGATCACTTAAACTCACATAATACACACTATGAGATACTTTCAAGACCAAATAATATCAATCTCATACAAATATTTTATAATAAGGCATTAATCAATTACCAAATTAGCAAGAAAGGGAAAATATCCACTTTTAAGCTAGATAATAAATTATTAATTACACTTATAATGACCTATAAGAACTACTCAGTGCTTCCTAAAGGTGATAAAAACATAGAGATAAGCAAGTAACATACATTCACTTAACCATAGTACATGAATTCATGAAACACACTTCAATCCATCTTAAAAAATGATGGAATTCAATATTTATTACATCAAAAAGGTATGACAGTACAAATTTTGATAGAGTCTAGTCATACTAAAAAGAGGGATCCATTTGAAGGCTTAGAAGCCTCTGTGTGTGTGTGTGTGTGTGTGTGTGTGAGAGAGAGAGAGAGAGAGAGAGAGAGAGAGAGAGAGAGAGAGAGAGAGAGAGAGAGAGAGAGAGAGAGAGAGAGAGAGAGAGAGAGAGAGAGAGAGATTAAAAAATGCCCAACCACTTTTGAGGGATTAACATTCTTGAAGATGTTGAGTCATGGTATTATCAATAAGGAACAACTTCAAATGCCTTACAAAATAATTGAATGCTCACTTGATCTTTATCCAACTATGAGGTCATTTTTGGAACTCATTGTTATCATTCAATGATCTACTGATGAGGATCATGTATTATAATTGGCATAATTATGCCATATTTTCTTTGAGTGGCCATTAATACCTATTTATTCAAAATATGACCATGATGATAGGTAAGACATGTCTCTCTATGAACACATTTATATCTAAATTTATTTCTACTCAAACTTGGGTCTATTTTAAAGATAGAAAGCCAATCTTAGATCATTAGTTTTCACACAATCATAATATACATAAAAAACATGGAAAGTAACTAACATTGCTTCATAAACACTAGTTCATATTCTATCTTTGTATCTGTTCTAATATCAAACACATTTTATTTATCCATAACCTTATGAGAGCCAAGAGGATACTATGTATGAGGATTACTCATTCGAAAATAATGAACATATCAATGAAATAACTTTGTAACATGGTCAACAAGTTCAAATTTATCAACTAGAGGTCCAATTTAAACTCCAATGGTGATACAACCTTTTCCTTGACCATTTTGCCCATATGACAATGTCTACTACTGACTTTGCTCTAATCGTGATATGGGTCCTTAAGATTTTTTCCACCTAGGTTGAATAACTAGTTCATTAACCTATAATAGAAGCTCTTTAGATTTGTCTGATGTTCATTAGTAGTTGATTACCAACTTAAGCCATTCACATTATGCCCAATGACATTTATTCTTATTGGTCCCATTGATTCTGCTGACTTATTAACTCTATTTGTACCATTATCTTTGGATGTATAAATACATGTGAGTCCCTAATTTCCTACTATAATATCCCTTTGACATGATGACTTGATCGTGCACTATCAGATCAAGATGTATGAGATAATGTAGACCATAGATCTCCTTGGTCCTACTTTCCTGTTAGTTCTTACACACAATCAAATAGTTGGTATGATTGAATGTTGATCATTGATTTAGATTAGACCCATCCTTTTATTAGTTAATATGCATCATTTGATCTTGGCTTGATGATCTCATGTTATAAGATCTTGTCCAACTTGTAGCTCTTTAAGGGATTTAACTTAGGGACCTTTTGACTCATTTGACTCCAGAGTGGATCATTAGATCTCAAGTGTCAGTTTGTGGGCTCACACAGGCCATTAGATCTAAACCAAATTTAAAAATTTTAAGGACATTTTAAACCCAAAATGGTTTATTTATGTATCTCAAATTTTGACATTTACATGAATGCCAATGACATTCATGCACTTGTCACTAAACTTTGAATTTCAATGGTCATTTCTTGTGCTTGAATTTGACACTCACACAAATGTCCTAGGTTTTTAAAATCAAATATCTATTTTTTATGTTTGAATTTGACACTCATGCACCTATAATATCTTTTTTAGATGACAAATTCCTTAGTATATTTCTTTCAAATATTTTTCTAGAAATTTGATGCATGTTTTTTATTGAAGAAATTGCCCTTTGGTTTTTTGCCTTAGGACACTTTGCTAAAAAATAACCCTTCAAAACTCTATATAGTAACTTTTCTTGGACTTTTAGGTGAATAAATACCCTTTGGAAAAAGTGTTTGGGACACTTTACTATAAAACTTACCTTTCAAGAAAATGTATAGGACACTTTGCTTGAAAAATTACCCTTCAAGATTTTTGTATTAGACAAAATGTCTATGAGAATTCAAGTCTTTAGGACATTTATTTTGGACCAATTTCCCATAGAATGATCCTTCAAGAAAAAATTTAAGATAATTTTCCCTATATAAATGACCCTTAGGATTTTACTGAGGATAAAATGTCTAAGAGAATTTACACTTAGCCTTTTTTGATGTAGATAATTTCTTCAAAACAATTAGGTCTTTAAATAATTTGTCCAATAAAATATCTAAAAATTAGCCAAAAAAGGGTACTAAAATATTTGAACTTAGCAAAATAAAATTTGAAATAAATCCACCAAGTAAGGACTTAGACCAAACAAAGGTTTTGTACTTAGTTTTTTGAAAGCCTGTAGGCCCTTCTGAACTTGTAATTGAACTATTGTTTAATATTTAAAGGTTTGACTAAATTTTATATGCTTGTGCAACTTGTCCCTAACTTTTGGTCTACTTTGATTCACCATGAATCTTGTTCATATTGAATCATTGGACCACTCTTCAATCAAGATCTTGCTCCTTCCACTGAAATCTTATACTAGGCACCTCTTTGGTATGTAGACTAAATTTGGTTAAAATATTTGGCAACTTGGCTGGGTAGCATGTCTGCTATGCTTGAGAACTCAGACCATTTACATGACTTCTAAATCATAATAGATAATATATTTTCTCCATGACTATAATAAATCTCTTGACTGAAAAGACAAAGGATTCTAACAAATAATGAAAGAAAGAAACTTGAAATGGAAACTAACCTAATAAAGTAAAGGAAACTAAACTAATAAATAATTGTGCAAACAAAATAAATTATTTGGGATAAAATAAAGGAAACCAATGTGTTAAAAAAACACTCAGAGAGAAAAAAAATGTACAAGGGACTTCGATTCCTTAATAGCAGTGTTTTAGATGTATCCCATTGATTGGGATAGAAATATCTTCACCATTCATCCTTATGAGTTAGAAAGCATTATGGTATTTGTAGTTAGATATTATGTATGGACCAATCTAGAGAGAATCAAATTTTGTGTGATTTCCTAGTTTATCTCTACCTTCATCCCACTTGAGGACCAAATCTCCTTCTTGAAAACTTCTTGAAGAAGTTCATTTGTCAAAAGATCTCTTTGTCATTACTTGATGGGCCTCCATGGACAACATGGACTAATGCCTTATCTCCTCTATCTTCATAAGCTCATCATATCTTATTTAAATTGGCTCATTCTCCAAAATATCAAGTTGATGCATTAATTCTAAATCTAGGAATTCAAGATAAATAGTCATTCTTACATCCTTACCATATACTAGCTTGTATAGAGAATTAGCAATTGACCTTTTATAGGTGATCCTATCAATCTAAAAAATTAACTTTAATTTGAGATTCCATGATCTATGATTGTCTTCAATAGTCCTCCTAATGATATTCAAAAAATTTGTAATAGTGGAATCAACAAGGCCATTGCCTTGTGGATAATAGTTTGATGTGATACTAAGGAAAACACTATGTTGAACTACCCACTGAATAATCTTAGATACCATAAAATACATATCATTATTATAAATTATATTTCAATAGACCCCAAATAGGGTAAGAAAAACTTCACAGAAGTCAAAATTATTGGTTTCATTAGTGTATTTTAATGATACTACCTTTGTCCATCTAATAAAATAATCTATGGAAGTTAGGATCCACTTGTATCCTAAGGTTCAAGGGGGATTAATAAGACCAATAAAATACAATCCCCATTGGATAAAGGGTTTATTTATTGAAATTTGTTGGATAGGTAAGGATGCAAGTGTCACCTTTCCAATAAACATGACACACTGTCTACAATTCCTAACCCATGTGTGATAATCACCAAATAAACTTAGCCTATAATACCCACCTCTGATTATCTTATGGGATATGATCCCTGCTAAGTAATGTCCTCCACCATGTCCATCATGAAATTTTTCAATTAAATTCTATGTTTTACCTAATTTTATGTATCTTAGTAGTATGCCATTGATATCCTTTTTGAACAATACACTTACAACAAGAAGAAAAATAATTAACTATAATCTAAAATATCTCCTCTTTTAAGGGGCCAAATGAGAAGGATAAATACCATCCTATAGATATATTACCATATCTTGGAATGATTTGGAAGATGAGTTCTAATTAGTTGTAACTTCATCATTTGGCATCATAACTAGTTCATTAGACTCCTATAAGTCTTGGGCTAGATGTTCACAAAGTCCTTTTCTTCTAACCAGCTTTGTGACTTAGATGTCAACATCATATTCCATGAATTTAGTTATCCAACTAGCTCTCTTGTCATTTATATCTTTATTCAAAATAAAATCTTTGACACTTGGATGTGCAACCATCAAATGTATCTTATTATTGGACATCAAGTACCTACACTTTCTAAGAGACCTTATAATTGAAATTACATACTTCTTAGAAAAATATAAACTTGTTTCATATTCTTATAAAACTTGAATGAAAAAGGATATTGGATATTATAAATTCACTTTATTTAGTTGCATGAGAATATTTGAAATTGTGTCAATGTTAACATAGGTGTATAATAAGAAATCCTTTATGAATTCAGGTTTCTAGAGTGTAAGTGCACTATCTATAGCTTTTTTGATCTCTTCAAAACTTACTCCTTTAAACCAACTAAAATTATAAACCTTCTTTAACATGGTTGTGAGTGGCTTAGCTAAAGTAAAAATAATTAAGATGTATCTCCTTATGAAATTAATCTTGCCTAAAAATATTTGCAAGGATTTCTTGTGCTTAGGCAATGAAAGTGAAAGAGTTTATTAAACCTTCTTTAACATGGTTGGACCCTTTTTGGAAATTACATGTCCAATAAGCCTACCTTCATGAGTAGAGAAAACACACTTTTTTGTATTAAAATACAATCTAAATTCCATGCACTTTTGAAACACTTATCTAAGATGAATCATATGCTCATCTATACTATTGGAAAATACTATTATGTTATCCAAATAAACAAGAATAAACTTGTTGAGGAGACCCTAAAATTCCATGTCCATAGCCTTCTAAAAAGTGGCTCTAGCATTGGATAAACTTAAAGGCATCTTTATATATGAAAATTTCCCCCACTTTGTGGAGAAGGCTATTTTTAAATCATCTTCTTTGACCAAAATCTGGTTATATCCACTATAACCATCTAATAGAGATAACCTTTCTGAACCTATAACTAGATGTAAAATTTGTTCCATTGATGGAAATGGGTAGTGGTATTTAAGAGAAGCCTTATTCAAGTAATATAAGTCAACACATAGCCTTATTTCACCATTATTTTTCCATACTAGAATAAGGTTTGCCACCCAAGTTGAGTGCTTAAATGGAAATATTATAGCTTACTCAATGAGCTTGTGTAGTTTATCTCTCATCAAAGGTTCAAGATTTGGGTTAACATGCCTTTGTATTTATTTGAATAGCTTAGTATTACCTTCTAATTTAATGATATGTTGAACTAGACTTGGATCAAAGCCTTTGAGGTCACTATAATACCATGCAAAAAAATTTAAAAAACTTGAACATAACTCAATAAAAGTTTCTTTCTCTGAAGATGTGTAAACTTTGCATAGATTTAAAATCTTTTCAATGGAAATCTCTACATTTATTTAGTTCTATTCCTTGGTTAATAAAGCAAAATTTTATTTTCTTAATTCATCATCTCCATCTAATATTTTTTCAAGGGTGACCAACCCTTTAGGCAACTTGCTTGTCTTCAATTACATAATCTGGTCATCATACTATTGAAAATGTGTGTCTTGGTTCTTTGAGGAGAACTAAACTTCCTCTTGTAATAATATGATGATTAACTATCATATTAAAATACTTAGAAATTATCATGGTTATCTGGGATAGAAGGTCTCACAAACACCTTGACGTGTGATCAAATTTTTTCCCATTTTATGTCATTTGGGATACTGAATTGTGATCCAATGGTAGCCATCTTGTATGCATGCTTGTTCTTCTTTCATGATATGGCCTAAATATTGAAAGATTTAAATATTCAACTAAGTCCCATAATCTATGCTTATATGACCTAAGTAGTGTTCTTGCATATATTATGTTCCCTTACTTGGTGAACTACCAGTTTATTATCTCCAAAAACTTGTAAGGAATTGACCTTCATCTTTCTTGCCCATTGCAAACCATGCACTAGTAATTCATATTCATTAATATTATTGGAAAAACAAAAATAAAGCTTGAGATAAGATAAATACCTTTTATTGGATGTACAAATTAACATCATTATATCTCTACTACCATGTTTGTTCTTGGATCCATCAAAATATAGCTTCCATAGTCCATCACTAGGCTGATCATCTTTCATCAATGTTGGAATTGATGCATCATTTTCATGAAGACAATAGATAGCAAGTCCTTGTTATTAAATTAACTTTTAGGTATCATTCCCATGTAAAATATAGGCCCATTCATCTAGTAAAATATTTTAGACTCCATCTAGAGGTGATTCAATTTCCACCTCACTATTCTCTTGTACCTTGTCTGGGATAACACAATTAGTGTTCATCATATTTAGCAAATATGGGTCCAACTTAAATCTTGTAATAGGTTTATAATTTATTGTTACCTTATTACCATACCTATTTTTTAAGACTAAATAGGTTTAATCAACTAACAAATATCCTCCAATATTTGAAGTAAAGTCCCTTGATAGGCACATGGCAAAATAAGGAGGCAAGTCTACTACAACTACATCTTGCTAAATAATAACACTGAGGAAAGCATGTAATTTTAGTTTTAGATATTTTATTATTAATATTGTCTTTTTTGGTAATCTATATAATTATATTAATCCTTTGGTATTTGTCTCATAGACAATACCAAGCTAGTCTACAATTCGTTTGGGCATGATAGTGCTATTAGCTCCACCATCTACCATACAATTATGGATCAATTAGTCACCTAATATCAAAGAGAGATAAAGGGAGGTTTATTTTATTTGACATTATATTAGTATACATTTGTCATGTTATGTAAATTATAATTATCTTGCTTGATTTTCTAGTCTGAATTTGCAAAGGTAGCTCCCTGCTTCTCAATTGGTTCTTTAGATACTTTAAGATATAAAAGTTCTTAAATAAACATGTATTTTTACCCTATAATAGAAATGGAATCCTAAATGATAATTATAGGATTTGATTTATTCATTTTTTATATTATGATAATATATGCTCCACTAACCTTTGGTTGTAACTTTGGATCTATTGGTTATTCTCTAGTTAGAGGCATTTAGGAAACCTTGGTCATCATACTATTTAAAATGTGTGTCTTGGTTCTTTGAGGAAAAATTAACTTCCTATTGTAATAATATGATGATATAACTATCATCTTCAAATACTTACCAATTATCATGGTTATTTGGGATAGAATGTCTCACAAATACATTGATGTGTGATCAAACGTTTTCCCTTTTTATGTCATTTGGGATACTGAATTGTGATCCAATGGTAGCCATCTTGTATGAATGCTTATTCTTATTTCATGTTATGGCCTAAATATTTAAATATTTAAATATTCAAATAGGTCCCATACTCTATGATTATAGGGCCTAAGTAGTGGTCTTGCATATATTAAGTTCCCTTACTTGGTGAACTGCCAAGTTATTATCTCCAAAAACTTGTAAGGAATTGACCTTCATCTTTCTTGCCCATTGCAAACCATGCACTAGTAATTCATATTCATTAATATTATTGGAACAACCAAAATAAAGCTTGAGAGAAGATAAATACCTTTTATTGGATGTACAAATTAACATCATTATATCTCTACTACCATGTTTGTTCTTGGATCCATCAAAATATAGCTTCCATAGTCCATCACTAGGCTAATCATCTTTCATCAATGTTGGAATTGATGCATCATTTTCATGAAGACAATAGGTACCAAGTACTTGTTATTAAATTAACTTTTAGGGATCATTCCCATGTAAAATATAGGCCCTTTCATCTAGTAAAATATTTTATGCTCCATCTAGAGGTGATTCAATTTCCACCTCACTATTCTCTAGTACCTTGTCTGGGATAACACAATTAGTGTTCATCATATTTAGAAAATATGGCTCCAAATTAAATCTTGTAATAGGTTTAAAATTTATTGTTACCTTATTACCATACCTATTTTTTAAGATTAAATAGGTCTAATCAACTAACAAATATCCTCCAATATTTGAAGTAAAATCCCTTGATAGGCACATGGCAAAATAAGGAGGCAAGTTTACTACAACTACATCTTGATAAATAATAACACTAAGGAAAGCATGTAATTTTAGTTTTAGATATTTTATTATTAATATTGTCTTTTTTTTATTGATATAATTATAATAATCCTTTGGTATTTGTCTCATAGACAATACCAAGCTAGTCTACAATTTGTTTGGGCATGATAGTGCTATTAGCTCCACCATCTACCATACAATTATGGATCAAGTAGTCACCTAATATTAGAGAGAGATAATGGGAGGTTTATTTTATTTGACATTATATTAGTACACATTTTTCATGTTATTTAACTTATAATTATCTTGCTTGATTTTCTAGTCTAAATTTGCCAAGGTAGCTCCCTACTTCTCAATTGGTTCTTTAGATACTTTAAGATCTAAAAGCTATTGAATAAGCATGTATTTTTACCATAGAATAGAAAGGGAATCCAAATTGATAATTCTAGTATTTAATTTCTTCATTTGTTCTATTATGCTAAAATATGCTCCACTAACCTTTGGTTTTAACTTTGGATCCATTGGTTATTCTCTAGTTGGAGGCATTTAGGAAACCTTTACTATCTCTGTATTCTAAATATTTTATACTATAAGAAAAATAACTTAAACCTTGACATTATTTGAAATAAAACTAGAAACACTATAAGTATTTCTCACATTTTGAGCTTCCTCAACTTCTCTTCATTTATCTCTAGTCAAAGCTGCCACTTGACTATTTGTGTTGCTAATTTAACTAACTCTATTGAATGCAATATGATCATCCAATTGATAATTAACATTCATAGCATTAGGCTACCCTAAAACTTGTTGATATTTTCCTTGGAATGACATATTCATGTCTTGATATTGACCACCTTGAAGAGAGAACTCTTCCTATGTCATTTTTGGCATGGTAATATCTTGTGATACCAAGGCTTGATTTTGAGTGTCATTTGGATTGGAAGGCTACCAACTTGGATCTTGCATCAAGTTATTTTGAGGAATAATATATTTTGAACTAGAAGATACATTAGGATCAATGGATACATATGGCTTATTTTGGGTTATTATTCCTTGATTTTGATAAGGTTTCCTATTTTCCTTGAAACCTTGATAAGGAGGTGTTTGGTTATTGAAAGACTAATAAGTATTCTAGTTTTGTTATTGATAAGGTCTACCTTGTACTAATATATCTTAAGTTGAATAATCTCATTTTCAAAAGCTTGTAACATGATTTTTAGATCACCAATCTCACTATATTGATTAGGATGAGCTAAAACTTAGACTTTTGGAGATGGAATAGGAGCTATAAATGGAATTTGTGGAATTTGAGGAGTGACATGTTGTAATTCTATGAATATGGGAATTAAAGGCCTTAGATTAAGTTTATCATCTTGTATTAAGTTATTTTATTCTCTTATTATAATTTCATAGGCATTTTCCAAGGTATTACCATCCATAGATTGTATCATGACACTTATATCAATGTTAAGGGCCTTAAGATAGTAAAAAAATACATACTATGTAGATGGTTTAACCAATATATGGATCCTAGTCCATGTCTTTTTGTAATATGAGGTTAAATTCAAATATGAATTCATGAGGGTACCTTTATATGGTAGTCAGTTGTTCAACCAAAGATAGATGATCATACTTATATTCAAATTGCCTAACTAAAGACACACCTATCTCATCCCAAGTAAAAATGGAGTTCAAAGGAATATCCCTATACCATTACACTTTTTTCCCTTTAAAGGAAGCAACAAGCAATCTGATAGCCACATTATCTAAGTAACATTATGAATAAAACATAGATGGGTGACATCTTGAATATGCTTAATAACATTAGTTTTATCCCATTATTCTGAGAATAAAGGGATAATTTTTAAGGTAGACATAGTAATGTCATCATATTGGAATAAATTTAGGGGCTACCCTTATTAAATGGAACATACACTTGATTTATGATAACAATTTGGGAAAAAATGATTTGGCTTATGGGGAAAATATATTGGACTAAAATAATAGAATGACTAAGAGATTAATGATATTTTTTAGGATAAGGTCTTGTACTATTGAATCTTAATATTTTATAAGAATTAGGAGTCAATTCAATATGCTCAAAAGGATCACCTTTACTTGATGATCTCGTTGTAACCTTTGGCATGAAAGCACTGTCTAGAAGATGATATGAATTTTGTTACTTGAAGGATCTTCAACTTTGATGATGGTAGATGTCTTCTCCATTTGAATTTGATTCTTTTAAATCTTCAAACTTTAATTATGTCCAAAAAAAAAGGTCCCATTAGGTGTGCCAAAATTGTTGGTGTTTTAGATTTTCACCTCAACTAAGCAAAAGATTGTTTAGATCTTCCTACTCAAATCTAGTCCAACATGGGACTGATCCTAGGCTATGGTTATCATAATAATGGATTATACCTCTAGAGAAGTCTAGCTTCCTTCTGGATCTATCACCTGTACTAAACCTAAACTAGCACTTGCTTGAAAAAGGGAAAGAGATTTTGAAAATAACTTATAAAGCATATAAAAGAGGTGATAAACTAATGATTTGATCACTCAAACTCACAAAATACACACTATGAGACACTTTCAAGACCAATGAATATCAATCTCAAATAAATATTTCATAATAAGGAATTAATCAGTTATCAAATTAGTAATAAAGGGCAAATATCCACTTTCAAGCTAGACAATAAACTATAAATTACACTTATAATAACCTCTAAGAAACACTAAGTACTTCCTGAAGGTGAGAAAAACTTATACATAAGTAAAGAACATACATTCACTTAACCATAGTACATGAATTCATATAACACACTTTAATACAACTTAAAAAAGGATGGAATTTAGTCTTTATTACATCAAAAAGGTGTCAGTAAAATTTTTGGTAGAGTTCGGTCATACCAGAAGGAGGGGTCCATTTTAAGGATTGGAAGCCTATTTTTATAGAAAAGGGAAAGAGAGAGAGATATACATTGAATAAGTCCCAACCACTTTTTATGGATTAGCATTCTCAAAGATGTTGAGTCATAGTCTTATAAATAAGGAACAACTTTAAAGGCCTTATAAAAGAATTGAATGCTCACTTGATCTTTATCCAACTACCAAGTCTCTTCTTAGAGATCCATGTTATCATATAATGATATTTTTATTATTATCATGTCTTATATTTGATATATTTATGCCATATCTACTTTGGGTGGGCTTTGGTACCTATTTATCAAAAATTTGACCATGATGATAGGTGAGATACATCTCTCCATGATCAAGTTTATATATGCATTTGTTACAACTCAAACATGGGTCTATTTTATAAATATAAAACCAATCTCAAATAATTGTTTTTCACATAGTTAAAATATTCATATAAAACTTACAAACTATTTGACCTTATTTCACAAATGATAGTTCATCTTCTATCTCTATATCTATTCCAATATCATATAGTTGTTCTTTATCCAGAATCCTGTGAGAGCTAAGAGGCTACTATGTACAAGGATTATTCATCAAAAAATAATAAACATATCAATGGAATAAATCTGTAACATGGCTAACATTTTCAAAGTTATCGACTAAAGGTCCTATTTCAACTTCAATGGTGATGGAGCCTTGTCTTTGACCATTTTGCCTATATGATAATATATGTTGTTGATCAAGCTCTAATGGCAATATGGGTCCTTAATATTTTGTTTTCATGGGTCAAAAAATTGGCTCATCAGCCTTCAATAGAATATATTTAGATTTTGCTGATGTTAATTGGCCATGAATTGCCATATTAGGCTATTCACATTAAGCTCAACTATCTTTATTCTTATTGGTCACATAGATTTTGATGACTTATTAACTCTACTCACACCATTAAATTTGGATGTTGAATGCACATGAGTCCTTTATTTTTTTCCAAAATATCCCTTTGACATGTTGACTTGATTATGTACCATTGGATCAAGATGGATGAGCTCACATTTGTTAGTGTAGTGCTTTTTCCAATTGGGTTTTGCCTACATGGCCTTATTAAGCCTCCTTAGGTTAGTTATAAAAGTGTCACATAGGCTAATTTAATTTTAATTAATTTTATAATTAGGAAAATTAGAGGCTTCCTCATATTGCCCTAATTTCCCCTATATATACCCCATTTTTCTAGCTTGGAAGGTTAAATAGGTTAATGTGATTTTATATAAGTACACCATTTTTTTTAATATTGTTGTGTAATGACAAGATTCTTCCTCCATTGTAATTTATTTGTGATTTCATTTATCTATACATATATTTTCTCAATCTTATATGCAAGGATCCAAAATCATGGCTAATTAGACATGGAATTAGAGCCAGTTTTTCTAGTATTGTAGCAATATTTGTGGTGAAATGTTGCATACATTTTCTATTCCAACATAAAGAAGGGTTTGGTGGGATTCCTTAGAGAATTCATGAAAAAATTTATACTAGAGATTCATATCTCACAAATGACTATGCCATTAGTTTTAGAAGATGCTAAAACCCTTAGATCAACTGTAACATGACCTAGTTCTGGAACAATCATTTTTCTTTTCTTTTTGGCATCCTAAGGAACCATTTTTTCATTTTATATAAAAATCCATACGTATTATGTTGCTATGCAAAAATGCCTTGTAGGTTTTCTTCCTTAGGTCAAAATATCACATGGATCTCTTGCAAAATTTCCATTGCTAAAGTATTTTGGGTATTTTTGGCTTGCCTCGACTTACATGCCTTCATTTTAATCATACCTCTATGTTTCTTAGATCTACAAGTGGTCATTACTTCATCTCTACATTTGATTTAACTCATTTTTAATGCATTGGAGAGTCTGATAACCAATTTGGACTTTTAGAGGGATATTACTTAGCCATCATACCAACTCAGACTTTTAGTAGTAACTTTACTTCTCTAAGTTGAGTTGTTTGATAATTCTACTCACTTAACCATAGAAGAAATCAAACTTGGGAAGTTGATTTAATTAAAATTTTATGAAGATAAGCAATCAAGGTTCCAAAGCCTAGATTACACTACTGTAGATAGCCTCAAGCTTATAGGGGGTCATTACTTGCAACTTCACCTACCTCAAGCAAAGCAAGTCTAAAACTCTAGATATAACTTTACTTAACCAACTCAAACTTTTGGGGGTCTATTACTTATTCATGTTTCAAAGGGTGATTACTTCTAAAATTCAAGCATAATAGGTCCAAAACTCTAGTGTACACTATGAAACACCAACTCAAAATTTTAGGGTACCACTACTACCTTCTTGCATTCAGTAAAATAGTTTGGGAAGTCTAATTACTGTTATGAGAATGACCTAGATGTTTGAAGGGTCATTAATATTTAGAAGTGTAGGATAACTTTACTTCATTTTTGACATTTTTGTTTTTTGGTAAAAAACAAGTGTGAAAAAAATCCATTTTTTGAAAGTGTCCAGGAATGTGTAGAAGTAAGAACTTGTAAGTGCCATAACCTCCAATCTGTAGCTCCATTTTGGGTGTTATTTTTTTTGAAAGTGCATATTTTTTCAAGATATATGCATTAAATGTATTATTTTAGGCCCTTTATAATATCCATTTTATTCATGGTGTAATGGCTTGAAACTCATTTCAAACTTTTTATACGTTTCTTGGATGCATTATTGGCTATGCCTAACATCCCTCTTGTACTCTATCACACTAATTTCTCATATAAGCATTACTAGTAGTACCTAATGTATAATATTAAGTGTGTGTCACATTGTAATTTAAGGGGAGGTCTTGTTGATAGTTCAAGGGGTACTTATACTATGTGCAATATATTATTTGATTTCATCTCAATTATATAAATTGTCTCAATATAATCTACACTAATGGATCTAAACTCTACTAAACCACTCACACCATTTCACTATTTCAATTATAAGTCCAAAATGTAGTACACCTTGAGAGGTAAAGGACTCTATCAGATCACTCTGGGTGAGGAAACTAAGACACATACATATGAAAAAGAGGTTAAGTGGTATAATAGATGTGATGAGGCCTATGGGTTCTTATGCCTGTCAATGTCTCTCGACCTCCTATTTCATTTTGAATTTGTAAAGACTCCCAATGATGTTTTGACCATCCTAGAGAAGCTTTTTGGAGTGTAGTATATCATGAGGGCTCATGAGCTAGAGAATGATCTCATCAATTGAGCCTAGGTGACTATAAAACCCTACAAAACTTGTTTAAAATTTTTAAATCACTATGACTATAGTTAAAACAATGTGGCATTGAGAAAATAGATGACCAATTGATTATATCTATGATTACAAAACTAGGTCATGACTATTTAATTTTTTTTCTCTACATTTCATGCTACCATATGTACACTTATATCCACTTATAAAATGCCATCATTTAATGAGCTTGTTATGATATGAATTAGGAATAAGATAATCTAGTTTAAATGGGTGTGCTAATGTCTTCAAAATCACATGCCTTGATTGTCAATTAGGTTAAATAATAAGCCTTCTAGTAGTGGTAAATAGGAGAAGAATAGTCTAAACTAGATCATGAGCACAAGAAGAATAAAAAATAATATTAAAATATTAAGGCATTGTCAAATGAGTCCTCAAGTGGTAAACCTAAGAAGGATAAACTTAAATTCCAATTTTCCCAAAAAATTGGGCATGATGAATTTCAATGCATGAAAAAGAAGATTGACACCTTGACTAAGATGCTTGAGAAGAATAACATTAGTGTTCCTAAATTCTCAACGTAGAACACATCTGCACAAGATTATGAAAATGCTAAAGATAATAAAAAAAGAGTAAAAATAAGGGTAAGGAACTTGTTATAGTAGCTTCTCAACCTTTGACTTGGGTGCTTCCTATCACATGCCCTCCTAATAGGATCTATTTTTAGAAATAGAGCCATGTTTTGTGCCTTAAATTATCATGGGTAATGACACTTCAATAGAATTTATTGGTAAAGGATTGGTTAAATTAAGTGATGAGACCTTTAAAAATGTTTTATGTTTTACTTCACTATCCACCAATCTTTTATCAGTGTACCAAATCACTCACATAAGTGTAGAGAAGTGAGTTGAGTGCACACCTAATTTAGTGGTTATCAAAGAGATTCATAATGACACCATGGTGGCTTATGAGAAGGAAAATCATCATTATAAATTATATTCCTTCTCAAAATTTAGCCCATATTAGCCCTTAGTTGTCTTACTTACTCATGTAGATGGAGTGAGCAAACTATGGCATGAATGGTTTGGCCATTTAAAATACCATTACCTGGAGAAACTCCATTGTTAGGACATGGTTTGAAGGTTGCATAAAGTTAAATTCTCAAATGGCCTATGCAATGGATGCATTATTAGCAAGCATATGGAATATAAATATGAAAAGGGTAAACCAAGGAGACCTAAATAGAAGCTATAAATTATCCATAGTGACATAACAGGTCCATTTCTAAAACCTTCATTCAATAGGACTAGATACATGCTCACATTCATTGATGAATTTTTTAGGTACACTTAGGTGTCTTTATCAAAAATAATATTGAGGTCTTTGATCACTTCAATGAATTTGAGGCACTTTTGGAGAAGTAGTCAGATTGTTTCATCAAAATCTTAAGGATTGACAATGATGGGGAGTATGTCAATAGCATGTTTGAGTAGTTTTGCACTATTTTTGTACGTTAGAGGGGATTCAAATGTAACCCATAGCTCCATATATTCCTCATCAAAATGGTGTAGCTGAATGTAAGAACCATTCCTTAAAAGAAATGGCCAACTACATGATTCAATCAGAGTCTCTTGCTCCTTAGTTTTGGGTTGAAGTAATCAACTATGCATGCTACATTTAGAACCATGTTCCACACAAATCCTTGAAAATAATCACTCCTTTTATAGCTTTAGATGGTTATAAGCCCATAGTGGATCACTCTAGAGTGTTTGGATCACTAGTAATGGCCCATGTTTCCAAGAATAAATGCAAGGCAATGGACCCATAGAATCAATCTTGTATCTTTGTGGGGTATGTAGAGGGTGATAAGGGATACATGTTTATCCATCCTAAAAATCATGAGCTACTCATAGAAAGGAGTGTCAAATTTCACAAGGGCCCACTTAAACTCACTATTACCACTCCAGATTGTTCAAAAGTCTCACTAGACATTGATTCCACCTTAGACAGTGACTTGGATCTACCTCAAAATCCTCCTAATGATTAGGATGACTCTTCTTATTCTTAGTAAAGTTAAAGTGATGAGAGTAGTGATGAGGATTCTCATCCTACATATCACAATCACACTTCTAATGATGATGATTCACATCCTGATTCTCTAACCTCATATAAGTCTAGCCCCACTTAGGCCAAATAGACACTTTAAAGTGTTGGGAAATGGGTTGGAAATCCATAGAATATAAGGTACACATGTTCACAATTTTAGGAGACTTTACATGATTACCTGGATGTTGTCTCAGATATGAAAAGCTTTCATGAGGAATCTGGCATTCTAGAATGAGATTTTGCTATGCAAGAGGAATATAGTTCCCTAATCAAGAAAAAATCATGGGGCTTGGTCCTTCTTACTAAATGAAGAAAATTAGTCTATTGAAAATGGTTTTATTATATTAAGTATGGTGTAAATGGGTTTGTTGATAATTATAAAACTCATCTAGTTGCAAATGGTTTTTCTCAGGTGCTTGACATAGACTACATTGAGACATTTGCTCCTATAGCCAAGATGACATATATCTAACTCACTCTAGCCATCATAGTCACACATCAATGTGATTTTCACCAAATGGACATCAAGATTGCTTTCCTACATGGTGACCTTAAAGAAGAGATATACATGGAATAACCACAAGCCTTTGTGGAAGATTATTCCTTCATCTATTGGCTTAGGAAATCTATATACATACTCAAACAGGCCCCTCAAGCATGGTACATCAAGATGGAATATTTTCTCCTCATAGTTGACTTCACTAGATGCCACTCGAATTTGAATGTCTACATCTTATGTTAGGATGATTCTCTATTTAGCCTAGTTCTCTATGTAGATGACTTGATGATTATAGGGAGCTCATGATCATCCATCTTAGTAGTGAAAACTACACTTTTATATAGATTTTCAATAACAGACATGGTATTTTTGCATTAATTTATTTATATTTAAATCATTAAATCAGATTTTAGGATAACTTTATCACAATCTACGTATTCTCTTTATTTTCTTGCAAGGTTTAACATGGTTGATTGTAAGGCAACTCCTACTCCCTTCTTGTTTAGTGTGAAGCTTGAGGCTGGTTGTCCTACACCATTGGTTGATGCAACTCCATATCGATAACTTGTGGGTAGTCTTATCTATCTCACACACATTAGACTTGACATATCCTATGGAGTTGGCATGGTCTCCTAGTTTATTAAAGAGCCACATGAATTGCATTAAAAAGTAGCTAAGTGGATTCTACACTACATTCAAGGTTCACACAACTATAGGATACACTACATAGTAGGAGTAGAGGTTGATTTGATCATATACATAGATTTAGATTGGGATGGAGATATTCAGAGTCAAAAGTCCACTTTAGTCTATAAATGCTCACTTGGTTTAGGTCTAATAAGTTGGTCAATCAAGAAGCAACATGAAGTTTCTTTATCATCTATAGAGGTAGAATATAGAGGGGTTTTCAATTCCACTAAGGCTACATCATGATTTTAAGTGATGGAAGTTTATATTACAATCATGGTATGTTTGGCCTTGTGGAAAATTGTTAATATGCTTTTTTTAGTAGGTTATATTTCACATTAATTTGTGAAAGCAACTAAATGTATGCCCTTGTTTTTATAATACCACCCTTACTAATATGGAATAATTAGGTAATGTATTACACTTTGATAGAATTATGTCAATCTTTAGAAAACTAAAAAACTAATAAATCAATTATTACTATCTTATAAGGGTGTGAATTCAACCATGATAACTTGTTTGAATGACTTATGGGTAGTGTAATCATGAATTCTTGGTCAACCAAAAAGCTAATAAATGGTTATTCTTAATTTCAATTTAATTAGATCAATCTTGATTATGATTTTTAATTACAATTGTGGTTAATGCTCCCCAGATCAACATGTTTCTAGTTGGTACATTGCTCTTAGTATGCTTGGTTGTCCATGTACAAGAAACGCTTTTATGGCAACTGCTAATTCATTAATATAGCCATAGCTGGTCTAAATTTATGACATGGTAACTAGCCTAATGTCTAAACTATCATTTTATTAAGTCATTACTCTTTTAGTTTAATCATTTTTTATTCTTAAGTTAAGGAGTTGGAATGAACTTATAGTGTGAGTATACTATGGTTGGGGATTTATAAACATAAATTTGATTAGGTAGAACTATTAAGGTTGATCTATCATAGCAACTAGTGATTATCCTAAATCAGGTAATAACCCCATATGGACCTATCCTTGGTTATATAATGGGATGAATGAAGGACATGGTGCCCTTTTTATCATGATCACTTTTCTTGGTAAACATTAAACATTCATGTTGGTTATGTGTATGTGGTTACCTAATGCCGTGGTAATATTATAAGGTTAGCCTCATGATCTAATAGGGTAAAACCTAAGCTAGTCCTTACTTATGAAATCTTAAGGTTCCATATTCTTAACCTTTTGATAGGTCACCTTGGTAGTGGATTGATGTTATCTACTGGTCGATCTTAAAATGTTGGAAGGTTGGTATAAGCTAAAGCTTGTTTGGTTGGTACCTTGGCCCTCCTATTAGGACTTATTGTACCTATTAGGTTACCTTCTCTTATCAAGATGATATAATTAAAATTATCCAAAAGCTGACTCGTTATGATGTTGAATCTTACCCTAGGTCAGTAACCTAGTTAAGGATATATGAGGATTTGAGTGAACCTTCTTACCTGATGAGTTGCCAAGTCATAGCCATATAGGTTTAAATTCTTGTATGGGGATAAGTATCCCTATGTGGTTTGTTGGAGGAACTAAGTGCCTTCTAAGGTTTTGAAGGTTATTAGTGTGGGCCACATACCAATACCCCTTAAATGGCATTTCACCTTCTAGGCAACCATTTCCATATGGAATACTCTAGCAATAATCATGTTGACATAAGTATCTCATAGACAAAATATATTTATGGGTTTCATACTCATCTAGTATAAGACTATATGGATGTCTCTTGCATGGTAGAATGGTGTAGTGGGTTTTACATGCAGTTATGTTATGTACTTTATTAACATTTCCTAAGAAAAATTTGGTGTTTTTTCATTCACATAATTTATTTGGAATATTAACATCTAAAGGTAAGTCAAAGTCCATCCTCTCCAAATGAAATATAATTTAATGCTCTTTCAAATACAATGCATAAACATTTTAAAGAGGTATACAAGATAATAATTACATTAAAAGATCACAAATTTTGACCATCAATTTCATTAGACAACTAATATATTTGTCTATAGATTAATTATATTTTATAGTATTCAAGTTTCATGATATACAAATCTATCCTCATTTTATTATACTATTTTCCCTCAAATTCCTCAAGTTTTTTCTTAAATTATCCAACATTTAATAAATTTGACCTCTCAATTATTGTGAATCCCTATAATGATTTTATAGGGTATTTTAATAATATAATTAAATTACATTGAATCCATCACCACTTATACTCCCTCAATATCCATTTCATTTCCATAATTAATATTCACAACCATTCTATCCAAAGGATATATTTTTTCCTTTTCATCCATGTTGTTCTTTTTCCCTCTAGTTCTTAGTTTATTTGATTCATGGTTGTAATAATTAATTATTTTAACTTAAATCATGTCAAATTTTTTTTGACTAAAATACATGTAAAAACACACCATTTTTTTCTTCTAAATGAAAAATTCATAAACTATGTTACACACAACATCCATTGTCTATCCACTATCATGGCATGATACACACAAATAATCTACATAACTTAGTTCCATGGTCACTATTCTATTGTTCCTACTCTAATATAGCATAGTGACTTAGACCTAATATCCCACATTAATATGGTAACCTACATACCTACTCCTTAGAATCAGGGTCAGATGTAGTTAAATAATGCAAAATAAACATTCATGTTCCATGCACTATTAATAATTTTTATCCAATCCACAATCATGAATTCATTTTTAGAATATAAACACATTATTCACTTTTTTATGGCACAATCAATGTGTTTCTTACTTTCTAATATATATTAATTTCACACTTTCTCAAATATTTATACAACACACAACATGTTGAATGCCTTATTAAGTTACCCATACAAGTCAATATCCTACATATGACACTTTCCCTCCTCTTCTTTCCCCACACAAGTTGATGTATCCCTTGATATAAATGGCATAACAATGTTATCTTGGCTTAAACCTAGGTAACACCAGTGCCCCTCCATAAACACAAATCATTTGCTCTAAAACTATGTATAGCTTGCACTCTAGAACATTATATCCCAAAGATGAAACAATAGGCACTAATAAATTACACACTTTCAACCTTGTAAATAAACATATTTTAATGTGTTAGAGTTTTCCAAATACAACTGAGTTATTTAAAAGTTAAAAAATTGCTTATAAATTATCCTACATGGTTTCAAGATTATGTACAATTATTTTAAAGGTGTTTTTCCAAATAGAACCATAGGTATAAAAATTCCAATACTCATATATTTGTTCCTATGCATATTCCACATAATACCATATGTGTTTAACACCAAACAAAAATAACAACTTACTCTAATTTCTTCTCATATAATAATACCCATCTAATTTTCTTCTAAAGATAACAATAACCAATACTACTTCCTTATTAAACAATGAAATCAATATATACTTATATCATTCCAACCTATGATAATACACACTTATTTTCCACATGTATTATAGACTTATTATTATTATTATTTACACTTAAATGATTAATGATATATTAACAATAGGGATCAGTTCTATATTTAAATTTATAGATCTATGGTCTATTCACTCAATACAATCATACTCTATTCATTTAATACAACCACACTATCTTTTGACAATAAACTTTTTGTTTTTAGCACAACACATGCTAATTTCATCATTGAAATCATGGAACCTCTTTTTTATTAAGAGTTTGGTCTTTTAATTTAATCTACTTTGGGTCTATTTAATTTTTTGATGTAATTTTAAATGGAGTCTTTGGGTTATGTTATAATCACCTTGTTTAAGCTCACTTTGCTATTCCAACCAGGTCTACACTTCAAACATTCATTATATGTACTTGGTCTAAGTGTGACTACATCTAAGGCTTAATTTATATAAATATTTAAATTTACATAAATATAATAAGTCTTGGAATGTCTTGATCAATGTTTTGAAATGCACTACAATTCATTTTTTGAAACCATTTCACCTTAGGTTTATGAAAATGGTATGATTGTCATAGAATTTTTACACTCTTTTCTTTAGCAATTTTATCCACATTTGCTCCTTGTTTAGGTAAAATGGCTTAATTTTCATATGGCTTATATTTTTAGACTTAGTCATTTATTCATATTGGAATAGTTGCCTTTGAATTTGTTAAAATGTTAATTTTTATTTTGTTCACCTTACTGAATGTTGCCTTTCTCTTTTGTTTTTCCCTAGTCATTTATGTGAAATTTTATATTTTGAATTATAATGGATATGTTTCTTCCCATAGGCCAACAATCACTTTTTCCCTATGAACCTTGGGTGAATTAGGAGTTTTCACTTTTCATTCTCTCACTTTCCTAGGCATCTCACATACTTAGTTTCTTTTATAAAATCTTTTGAGTGCCTAGGATCAAATTACATGGCATAATCCCACTTCTCTGGGCCTTCTCAATTTATGATATAGGCCTTCAACCTTTTGGATGCACAGGATCACACCACATGGTATAATACTAATTTATCATGGCCTAATAATATTATATACTTTCAATTAATAGCTAACCTCAGAAATTCTTAATATCATTCTAGTGGAATAATCATGTTTTTTTACTCCCTAGGTCAGTTTGTTTGTTTCTAGGCCTCAAGTGAGACCCCAAGTAAATAAGATATTATAGGTGTCAAGGTATCACCTCACCTTAACTATAGAATCAAATGATTATAATTAGGACCCTAATCAAGCCCCATATGATAAGACAACTATCACATGGAATGAATCTATCGACTAGAGGAAACACTAACATCTATTTCAGTATCACATGAACTTAATTTGACAGTCCTCTTGATCATCAAAATTGTCAGACCTAAAAATAGACTTAAATATTTAAAAATTATTTAGTCAATTTTAAGGGTTTATTTTATGCATTCACCTTAGAACTTTAGTCCCTTTTATCTATTTCAATTTAGTTGACTAGCTATTTTTTATCTTTGGTAATTAGTCATCTTATATTCAATTGGGATAATTCAGCTATAGGTTTTATAGATTGGGTTTTTTTGTTCTTAAATCTTGGTTCATTTATGCTTTATTCAAAATTGTAAATGTCTAAATTATTACTATGTTCTATCTTTATAAATAGTCATTGCCCTTAAAATGGAATACTTGAGATTTTGGGTCTATCAATTTAGATGAGGTTATTCTCTTACTATGTTCTATTTTATGCTTTATTTTTAAGCTATGATGCCTAATGATTATACTATTATATCTATAGACTTAGTCTATCACACCCCTTTTCCCAAAATATAGGCACAACACATAAATATAGTGAACAAAACACCAATGCACATGGATAAATAACATGATCTAATCTAATCATAATAGGAATCTTGTAACTACCAAAAGACTCATGCATGCATAATCCACTAATTTAGAAGCCCACAGTCCCTATTCATTCAAATCAACACTAATAAATCCTTTCATCACTTGCACTAAATGATAACTATGCAAATGACATTATGATGGTTGTCAAAATTAACATAGACCACTACTAACATAGTTGGGCTCCACATGGTCACTTTGGTAGGATATATGGCCATGCTAGATCCTCTTCAAGCTCCTGGGCCACTCTTACAATTGTCGCTTCCTAAGATACTCTGTGAAAAGTTTTGTGGTGATAATTTACTAACTATCTATCCTACTACTCCATATGGATAACATGACTTCCTTGGGGTTATAGAGTAGTGAGATTGTGCCATGTGGAAATATCCCACTATTCCATTCACTTGTAGGATTTTAACTTGATATAAACATCTCTAAAATAGTAGAGCATCAGGATTTACCACATGTCATCATCCTACTCACCCATTTTCCCATAGGATTTGCACCCAAAATAGACATCTTTGGGATAGTGGGTCATTAAGATGATGCCATGTGGTAAAATTTGATGAATCCATGTGCCTAGAGGATTTGCATTTTGTAAGATCATCTTTTTTATAGTAGGTCATCAATATGATGCCATGTGTTAACATCTTATGATCTTGGTTTCTTGGAGGCTTATACATAATACAGTCACCTCTAGGATCATGAGTCATAGGGATGATTCCATGTGGAAACATCTTGCTATCCCACTTGACTAGAGGTTTCACACCTAGTATGGTATTATTTAGGATTATGAGTCACTGGGATGATACCATGTGGAAACATCTCACTAGCTTGTTATGCCAACATCGATCATACAACTGAATATGCTAACATCACTCCAAATTTTGTGGGATAGTGACATGTGGATTCTTCCAAACCACTCACCAAAATGTCATGAAAATGACTAAGTAAAAAATGAAAAAAGGGACAAAGTGTTTATTTGGACAAGGAAAAATCTGTCAAAGAACCTATATATGAGGCATCTATGAAAAGTCTAAGTGGATGAATTTAGATAATGAGGACAATCTAGCTAAGGAAAAATTATAAAATAAGCTAAGCATTTTAAATGGATATTACAATCATTACAAAATCAAGGTTATGTAAGGAAATCATTCAATAAATAAGGTAAATGCTTCAAAAGGTAACTCACCTAAATAGCTACAACAAAAGCAACACTCAATTAAGATAACATATATAACTATCCAGAACTGACTAAGGCCAATAATAGTTGAAGGAACCAAACACCTGTGTAGAATAATTTGGAAAAGATTAAAATCAAATGATTAAAGTGAATCACAAAAATATTAAGGCTAAAATACAAAGTCAATCAAACTAGCAAGTAATAAAATGAAAATCACCAAGGCTAAAACTAATCTATGACACTAAACCAATATTCTTATAAGTTTATTCAATCATCTAAATAACATAAAGCAAGTTCAATCTAAAATTAAACTAGTCTATCCAACATAAGAAAAAATGTTGAGAATTAATATAGAGACCTAATTTGTTAAACTGAGCTAAAGGAGTGATCAAAATTTTAAAGTAAGATTATAAACATAAAGAAAACTAAATGTCTAAAAATCATTTTTTAACATTGGTTAAATTCATTTCAAGTATTTTTACAACTAACCCACCTAGTTACCTTGCATTATAATATCTTAACCCAAGATTCATACTCTGTTATAATTCCATTTTTTATACAAGAGGGTCTTGATACAAGAAAATTCTAATGCAAAAATATTACAAAATGTTATAATAATATCTGTTTCAGAAGACATATCTTTATCAGAATAGCCAATACTTAGACTATATAGTCTTATTATGCATTTAGTCTTCCTAACAAGCACCCAAAAATTTAATTGAGATCCACTTATTTATGGATAAGCTTAGTATGTAATATATATTCTAATATAATACATGAAGAATAACAAAGTTCATTTATTACTTTGAATGTCAATAGGTTTTGACCAAGTATAACATATTCATCAATTTATTAAAAAATCCATATATGCTTAAAAGTTGTTCCCTTCTTGATAGACTCCATTTAGCAAGATCTATGGTCAAGGCCTATTGAGATTATTAATAACACTCTTTCTAGGAATTGTTTAAGATTCTATCTTTCTTAGATTATACCTTATCAAGGTTGGCCAACCAAATATATAATTATTTGAGCATAATACATATTATAAATGGGTTGACATAACCAAATTCATATGAGTGGAACATAATTTCATTTTATTATCAATTACACATGTAGACTACTTACTTGCCTTCATACTTAAATGTGTCTTTCACAATGTATCATCTAAACATGAGGTATAACAAATCAATATACAATGCATAAAATAAGCACAAAATGTTCAACTAAAGGTATGATATATGTATTAATGCCATTAGCTTAGCCAAGCTTAGTCATGAGTATACAAACCTTCACAAATATTCCATTTCAATAAGAATCCATCACAAGGAGGTCTATTAATCCTATATACTAAGCAAACTATGAAATAGTTCTCTATATTAATAACTATAACATTCATCCAATAATATTCATAATAATAGTGGCTCACACATGACCCATAATCAATCATTAATACATAAATACAATAAGTTTAGCTGATAATAATTAATCATTGGATTCTAGTTAGTTATAGAAAGTAACAAAGCATGATTAGTCAATAATTGAAGATAAGCTCCTCTTCACTCCAAGTGAAACTTTGGCCAACAGAATTTGGGCTCACTTCCCAACACATTTTCAATCATAAAATGACTTCTCTAGGTACCCTTGAGTAGGATTCCAAGCTCTAGGCATGTTCAAATTATAGTAGAAACTAAGTAAAGGAAAAAATTAGTAAGGATGTCTCAAGGTCAAGGAGATAAATACTCATAAGGTAATAATCCACACATCTCTAAGTCAATAGGTTACCAACCTCAAATCTATTTTTATCAAGTAAAATACACAAAAGAAATAAAACACAAAGATCACAAGGGTATGAACCATTTGGCATACAACCATTAAGATTCATTAAATAATCAATCATGATAGGACTTAGGAAATCTACCATAGTGTCCAATATGAGAGACTTACCTC
Organism: Torreya grandis; assembly: GCA_037957365.1. Classification (NCBI taxonomy): domain Eukaryota; kingdom Viridiplantae; phylum Streptophyta; class Pinopsida; order Cupressales; family Taxaceae; genus Torreya; species Torreya grandis. The sequence goes on from JARHVA010007872.1 coordinate 265,775, forward strand.
TTCCTCTAACATCAGGAATGTAACCTATCTAGGCATCACAATTTTTATAGGATGAAACCATGATATCCAAGTAAGTATAAATATAATAGTTAGCACTATGATGGAGGAATATATCAACTATAAACTCCCACATAAGTGGTAATAACACTATCGATGACTCAAACCCAACCATAGGAAAATAACAAAGAGAATAAGTAATTCAACTTCCTTACTCCTAGTAAACACAATAAATAAATCAAGAATCACACAAACTTTATTTATTCAAATAAAAAGATATTTAAATCAATAAGATAACTACCAAACTATCTATCCCCTTCTATGGATCTCTTTATTAGGTTTCTACCTGTTGAGTCTCTCCCTCTTTAGGTTTTCCTCTCATTTACCTTCTCTTCTTCCTTTTTGTTCTCAGGGTTGCCAAAAGTGAAAAAAGTGTCAAACCCTTTTCTTAGAGATCTACCTCCTTAAATATTCATTCTCTCCTCCTTAAACCCCAATCAAAACATGACATTTGTTTTTTCTTTCCTTGGATTGACCAACCATTCTACTCACCAACTCATGCCTTCATAAATGGACATTCTCTTTGCCAATCCATAATGGTGTATGGCATATCTAGTAGAGGTATATGTTTACTTATAAGATAATCTACCTCCCTATGCAAGACTCAAAATACTTCTATATGTTGGTCTACTTTATATTCATGCATTGAAGATGACCAACCAAAGGTGTTTGACCAACCCAGTAGTGATTACAATCCATTAAAACATGTGAAAACCAAAGAAAGGGTCAAATTACATACAAATTATTCAATTAGGATCAATAAATGTTCCAAACAAGATTTGGGTTAAGGTGCGATCACACATGATGCAACAATTCTTGGAGTAGTCATTTCTCCTTCATTGGTAATGACATGTTCTTGCACATGTGTTCCACCCATGAAATTAACTATCCTAATAGTTGAATATTACAATTATATCATGTTAGATCATTTACTTAAAGTAACATAATTATATTACCAATCAATTCACAAGGTTATGAGGTGATATTCTTATAACACCTTAATACATATGTAATTTCATTTGTAGCCTAAAGTAATAATTTAAGCATTGCTAAATTAACATTTATCATGTACATAATCCTCTTAGCTTCACTATCAGCACCACCAAGGGAGTAGAACCATCGGTTTAGCATAGTCACCTTACTTTCTCATGAGGTTCTTACATTCTACCCATCCCTCATAAAATGGTATCATCCTTAACACTGGACTACTTTGTTCATCCAACCTAAAACCAATCACACTATTCCTTTGTATTTACACCATCCCTAGAGTTTATTTGTTTATCATTTGTAAGTCTCTTTAAGAATGTATGAGGGTATAACTCACACAAATACAATATTCTGAATCATATTTTTATTTTTAAGGTTTATATAACCTTGTATTATCAATCTTTTGATATAAATTCTTTTAATGGATTTTAGAATGATGTGACATAATCAATTTAGTCTTTGCATCATAATTCATGAGTTTTATTTGTGCAAGTATTATTTTTCACATAATTTTTTTATAATGGTCATGGTAGAGTTGAACAACCTACCATCCTTCTTATCATATGATGAATTCAACCACTTCCATCATGACATCTAGGTAAGGATCAAACAACCTTTCACCATGCCCAACATAGGAGGATTTTACCATGACACCATTAGGATATTCATGGGAGGATCAAATAACCTTCCATCATTACATGCATAAGATATCTTTGAAGTGATACTATCATGAAGATGCTTCTCATAAAACACCATCACTCAATTTCGTTACAACATATATTAGCATGCCTATAAAAATAATCACTTTATGCAATTAAGGAGGAATAACCTCTCCATTTCCCATAATTTTTTTATAAGATTGTTATAGCATTTCATCATAATGAGAATTTCCTTTTACTAAATAATAAGGACACTTAAATTATGGATAATAACAATTTGAACCTCCCTTCATCAAAATCTCTCTAATTTAGTTATGAAAGTGGTCCAATTTCAAACCCAAACCTTGTTTTATTCAAGTTGATATTTCCACACTATATTTCATTGATTGCATTAGATGTAATTTGAATTACCATTAATTATTGAAAGAGGTGAATCATCCTAATGTAAATCATATTATAAAACACATATGTCTTAATCCATTGAGACCCATAATTTCTCTACTATAAGAATGAGAGTTGAAGCACTCATTAAATATGCAATTCATTCTCAGAGAAGAGTGATGGTTTTTACTCAAAATAAAATCATCATACTAAAATAGTAATTAATCCTCAATCATACCATGATGATCTCACGTGGATTATTAGAAACATACAAGGCACCATTGAGTTATCATAGATAGTTCCATTTGAAACACATGGGATTTCTTGAATAAGTAGGGTTGCAGGGAAATGCTTTTTATCACTCCAATTCTATTTCAAAAGAATACAAGCATGGGACTATCTCCATTTTTCCATGCACCATTACATTCATGAAAGATTTTAAGCAACATACTACCATGACATTCAATATGTGATTGTTTTTAGTATCTCTATCTACCAAACAAGATATAATGTGTAACTCAATATGCAATAGGCTATTAGGAATCAATACACTAACCAATAAAATTATGTGTATAATAGTATATATATGGCCCTCAAGACATCAATATACTATCCAAGAATCAATATTCTAATTAATATGTATGTGGGCATCAGGACATCAATACACTAGCCAAAAATCAATGTGTCAATCAATATATATGTGGCCCTCAAGACATCAATCCTCCAGCCAATATAGTCAATACACTAAAGTTCCTTAGGTATTGGTCTACTATCCACTATCCAAGCATAGAGTGAAGAGAAAAAAATAGTTAATCCATCAGGGGCCCTCATGACATCTATCCATTAGCCATTCCAATGTATAGAGTGAAATATATAGTCAATATGTTGATAGCCCAAAGAATCTCAAGGCATAGAGAGTAAGAGATAGTCAATACATAAACAACACTTAAAATATCTATACACTAACCATTCCAATGCATAAACTGAATGAAACACCTTAGTTCTCTTGATACACCTTGGTATTTAAGACCACCACATCTAGTAGGTGAGGAAGGATGAAATCTTGAACTTGTGCAATAGGTACCCACCATGACCCACTTAGATATAATTTTAAATATACTTCTTCTCCCTTATACTCACCTAAAGTGATAATTATGCACATACTAACACATGAACCATCATGAACAATCATCACAATAACTTGAAGAAACATTAGTTGATCATATAAGTGAAAAATCAATAAAATGAAACCAATTAGTCTCAATAATGAAATGAAATTCAAAATTAAAACTCATCAACAAATTCCATGATCAACCTTTAGCTCAAAACATTTGAATTCAAGTAGAAAATGGTGCTAGTTTCCATGTAACTTAAATAAGATCTCAAATAACTTAAAATAAGTTTGGCAAGCACCTTTAACAAAAATCATATCATAATACGACCACCATGTGGCCTAAAAATCATTTAGGGGGAGAAATAATAAGGTAAGATGATGTTTTTGATCCTCTATCTATCCATAGAATCAAATTACATGACAATGTAGGGGATATGTTCCACCAACCATTATTAACAAAATTTATTATAGAGTTAATTACCACTTTATATGATGAATTCATTATTGTTTGATTATGAGTAATTACATATAGGAGGTAACTAAGCCATTGTCACTAAAAAATGATAATATCAATTTTATGAATAACATGTAGGAGGGCACTATACCACTACCACTACAAAAAATGATACAGTGGAGTAGCTAGTACCCTATGCCTCTTTAGAAGACACACTTATAATTAGGCTTTATTCACCACCTACCAAGGTGTCATATGGCATTGAAATAAGCCTTACCTAATTTAACATGATAATTTAGATATAGTTCCACATAAAATTAGGTCCCACATGTATGTATATACACAATATTAATGGAAAGAGAGATGTAGATCTATCATTTCAATATAAATGCACTTCCATGGTCGTCACCTTCTAATTTCTACTAACACACAATGATATATAATTTCCCAAGGTAGATAGCATCTTTAGTTATCAATTTCCACAATTTCTCATCATGAGAGAATTTATAAATACTAAATGTATTCATTTAAGGTTACTAATACATAACTTCATAGTAAATCATGATTATGATCTCTTATTTTCTTTCATTCAAACAATAAACATTATTATAAGTGTATATTTATATATTGATTGATTTATCATCATAATATCAAGAATGTGAAAGGTTACCTTAATCCATTCCATATACTTCACAACCAAGAATATACCCTCATAATCATTTGACATGCACTTATAAAACAACATCATAAGTTAGGTTATGCTCATATATACACCACAAAGCAATTATCATCCTAAAGTTATTCAAATATAACATGCTATTTTCATGAAATAATAATTATGTAAAGACATACTTACTCTGGTTAGTTCCTCATAGATTCATATTATTTCACTAAAAAGATTCAATAATACCCCTCAACTAGTTATAATAAAGAAATATTAGAATTAAAAATAGAGTAATCCATATCCTTAATACCAAATTTTTACCATATCTCGGTTCATTGAATGGTCTTAATGCTCTAAAAAACAATAGATGCTTTCTTTAACATTGCCATAATTTAAACATATGCAATCAACATATCCAAGGAATTCATAATTTCAAAATATAGGTCATCAAATCCTTTTATAGGTATTATTTCAATTAAAAATGCCTAAACATTAGTTCAAGCATATCAAGCCAACTTCATTTAGATTCTTGCCCTCCCATTAGCATGGTAACACCTTAATCAAAGTGCATCTATCCCAGTTAGCACTTGAAATAAATAATAAACATGCATATACACACAAACAAACACATAAGTATATCAAATACTAGGGTATTATTAACAAGAAGGCCTATTATGATTTCAAATATATAACATACCGCTTTCATTTCATATTTTAAAAAAATAAGTATAGTAAGGATTATAAAAAATTTGGTTCTCACAACTAGTCCACATTAGGATTTGAGTATCCCTTGATCAAGTGTTGTTAGGACAATTATGTGCATAATGATCCATAGCTATGAAGTTAAAGTAATAACCATGGATATTGTCCCTTCTAAATGATGTTCATCGAACCTTACTTGGTCCCAGTCCATGTTTCTCATAGGTGAAGCTTATGTTTGAGTATGTTGACTTTTACACTCATTATGAAGGTGATTCCTACTACTACTATGATGAGAATATAAATATAGAAAAACATACCTATGCCTTTTCCAAGGTGAAAAGACCCCCTTCTATATCATATAAATCTAAGGCAATGATTCCTATAGCATAGTCACCACATGCTATAGAGTCTCAATAATTTGAATCATGGATTTCAATTGGATGAATACTTTAGGGATCTTGGTAAGAACACAATTCACTGCTTTCCATTCTTTTCTTTTGTGACATCTTTTTTAAACATTTCAAATTTTAATAAAGTAGGCAAGCATCATGCACCCTACTTAATTTACACAAATAAATATTAACCAAATTTAGAAAGGCAATGAGCTCATGAAAATCACTACAAGATCTCCTAGAGTTTAACCCAAGATCTGATACCAAAATGTCATGCCAATTTTTTACCAAAAGATAGGCATAACACACAAATATAATGAATATAACAATAATGCACATAGACAAATACTAGAATATAATACAATCACAACAAGAATTCTACAATTATAAAAAGGCTCATATAGGTATAAGCCACTAATTTAGAAGCCTGCAGTATTGATTCATTCATCACAACACTTAAAAATCCTTTTGTGTCTTGTGTTAAATGATACTTTTACAAATGACATTGAGTGCACCATTAAAATTGACCTTGGACACTATTGGCATAATCAGTCTCTACATGGTCCCTTTGATAGGCTATATGGCCACACCAACTCTTTAAGCTCTTAGGGCCATTATTTCCACATGTCACTTCACAATTGACTCTATGAAAATTTTCACAAGCAGATAATTCACTAACTTGCTACCCTACCACTCTATAGGGCTAGTATGGATTCCTTGGAGCTACAAAGCAGTGAGATTGTGATACATAGTAGTCTCTCACTAGATTATTATCCTATAATCGTTGCACTCAATATATATGTCTTTAGAATTAAAAATTATTTTTATTTTACCAAGTGGTATCACCCCTCTCACCTACTTACCCATAGGTTTCATGCCCAATATAAATATTTCTAGGACAATAAGTCACTACGATGATGTAATGTGTCAACATACTGTGAGTCTAGTTGCCTAGAGGATTTTCATTATATACAATATCTTTGGGATATTAGTCATTGGGATAATTCCATGTGGAAGCATCCCATGAACCCATTTTATTGGAGCCTTGCACACAATATGGTCATCTCTAAGATTGTGGATTACTAAAATGATTCCCAGTGGAAACATCCCAGTAGCCAGCTTACTTGAATGCTTCACACTTAATACGGTATTATCTAGGATTATAAGTCATTAGGATGATGCCATATGAAAACATCACTCTATCCCCCTAGTTTGGTTCTGACTATACAATCAACTATGCTAATGTCACTCCTAGGTTCATAGGATAATGACACATGGTTTCTTATGAACCACTCACCAAAATGTCAAGAAAATAACTAAGGCATAAAAGAAAAAAAAAAGGCCAAAGCATTTATTTAGCTATGGAAAAAATACATAAAAGGATGTATCAATGTGTTATCTAAATAAATTACAAGTGGATGAATTTAGGCAATGAGGATAATACAACTAAGGCAAAATTATTAAATAATCCAAGCATTTTAAATGGATATGATAAGTGTTGTACAAGTAAGGATGCATAGCAAAATCATCTACAAGCTAAGGTAAATTCTACACAAGTTAACTCACCCAAATGGATATGTAAAAAATAATTCTTGACTAATGAAAAGTCAAAAGCAACTAAGGCCAATAAGAGCCAAAGGAACCAAACACATATGTAGAACAATTTGCCAAGGTTTAAAATGAAACATGTAAAGTGAGGCATTGAAACATTAAGGTTAAAATATAAATCCAATTAAATTAGAAATTAATAAAATGAAAATTTCTAAGGCTTAAAGTAGCCTACAATAGTAAACCATTATTTTTAATGGTTTATTTGATCATCTCAAAAAACATAAGGCAAACTCAATCTGAAAGCTAACTAGTCTATTCAATAGAAGATAAAACTTTGATAATGAATAGAAAGACATAATCGATTAATCCAAGTTAAGTGAGTGATCAAAATTTTAAATCAAGAGTATAAAAATAGAGCTAATGTAAGATCTTAAAATCCTCCTCTAACATTGGTTAAATTCATGCAAGGATTTAATAGTTAACCCACCCAGTTATCTTAGATTATAATATCTTAGCCCAAGAACAATTCTCTATTAAAATTCTCATTTTTATACAAGAGGTTATTGATATAATAAAATTCTAAGGTATAAATCTTACTCAATGTTTTAATAATAACTCTTCCACAAGACACATCTTTATGATAATATCCAATACACAAATTATATAGTCCTATTATGCATTTATTCTTCCTAACAAGTACTCAGCCATTTAATTAAGATCTGCTCATTTATGAATAAACTTATTTTATAATATAAATTTTAACATAATACATGAGGAGACACAAAGCTCATTTCATAGGATGAATGTAAATATGTTTTGACCAAGTATAACATACTCATCAATTTGTTAAAAGAGATGTATATGATTAAGAATTGTTCCCTAATTGATAGCTTTCTTCTAGGGATATCTACAGTCAAGGCCTATTGAGATTCTCAACAACACTCTTTCCTATAATTATGTAAGATTATATATTTATTATCATATACCTTATCAAGGTTAGCCATCTAGATCTAGACTTAGCTAAGCATAATCCATACTATAAATGGGTTGACATTACCAACTTCATATGAATAGATCATAATTTCTTTTTGTTGTCAATGGATTAGGCAGACTACTTACTTGCCTTCATACTTAAGTGTGTCTTTCACAATGAATCCTCTAGATATGAGGTATAACAATGACTGAAGATTCAATGTACAAAATAACCACAAAATGTTCAAATAAAGATATATTATATTTATTAATGTCATTAACTTGGCCAAGCTTAGTCATTAATATAGAATCCTCCATAAGGATTCTATTTTCAATAAGAGTCCATCACAAAGAGGTTTATTAATCCTATATACTAAGCATACTATGAAATGGTTCTATGCAGTAATAACTAAAACATTAAACTAAGAAGCTTCTTAGTAGTAGTGGCTCACACATGACCAAAAATGAAACATAAATACATAAATATAACAAGTTCATTTGAGGAAAATTAATCCTTAACTTCTATCTAGTTATAGAAATTAACAAAGCATGAGTAGTCAATAGTTGAAGATAAGCTCCTCTTTGATCCAAGTGCAACTTTGGACAATATAAGGTGGGCTCACCTCCCAACCTTTTTATTATGATCAAATGACTAATCTAGTCACCCATAATAAGGACTCCCAAATCTAGGTGTGTTCACATCATGGTGCAAGGTAATTAAATGCAAAAATTACTCGAGGTGTCTCAAGGTCAAAGAGATAGATAATCATAAGGTGACAATCTAATCATCTCTAACTCAAGAGGTTAGTAACCTTGAATCTATTTTTAGAAATTAAGATACACAAAATAGAGAAAACATAAGGATAAGACCCATAAGACATACAACTATTAAAATTCATTCTATAATCAATCATGAGAGGACTTAGGAAATCTACCATCATGTTCAACATGAGAAACCTACCCCTTCTTCCATCATGAATAATGTAACATCTCTAGGAATCAAAAGTTTTACATGATGAAACCATAATATCTAGGTAATCATAGATACAATAGTTAACACTATTATGGAAGAATATCAAAACTCTAAACTCCCTAGGCTAGATAGTACAAGGTGAACATGTTGTAGCCTCTTTAGATGAATGGGATGGTGCCACATAGAAACATCCCACTTTTTGTATTCTTAGTTTAATCAAAATAGGTAGAAAAAGAGGATATCAAGCAAGTTTTAAGGACAAGGCTATGTGTTATCATCTTAGGGATTTGAGGTAGTTAGGACATATCAAACATTGAGCTAGGACCAATGAGATCTAGGTAAGTGAGATCATGACACTTGCTAAGATATCACTACACCTAGGCCAAGAAAAGTTAAAGGATCATGGGGTCCTTGGATGAATAGTAAGATGGTGAAATATTTCCATGTAGTAGGACCCTATCATATAAAGGACATGTTGGATTCTTGAGTAGGAAAAAATAGCCACATAGTATGACTTTATCAATGAAGATAGATGGACCTCCATGAAAAGGATCAATGTCTAAAATTGATGACCATCTTAGCCCATAAAATCATCATTGATTAAAAATTGACTATGTGTCTAATCCCACCTATGGAATTAAATTACAAAGGGATCCTTTTAAATGTAAATCTTATTAGAATACAAAGGATCCAATTAAAATTAGATAGGGACATTTAATCAAAATGCATAAGGTGCATGTTGGATTACATAGAATACTACAAAAGGACAAAGAAATGGCTCAATTAGGCATGATAATTATAGTGTTGATTATGGTCAATTGAGAGTTTAGACGTATCTTAATGAATCTTGGAAACACATATTCAATTCAAGGATGGTCAAATGTGGCCCTTAATATGAAGACTATGACTAGTTAAAGTGTCTAATGAGTTTTGAGTAGATTTCAACTTCACAAAACTAAATCCTAGACCAATTGGCATGCCCCTAATTTTGATTTTATCATGTTGGGAAACATATTCAAGAAATTAAACTTAAAATGGATCTCTATATTTAATTATTTCAACCACCAATTAGTAGGTGAGCTAATAACCTAATGGACTTGACTTGCCTATAAAAGACCATTTATTCAATTGAATAAGGGATAGATAATTGATTAATTGATAAAATAAGGTAGTTATGTAGAAGATCAACAATCTTTTCCCTTTTATTTTATGTTATTTTATATTTTCTAAGTATTTTCCTTCTTTGGATAAGTTGAGAGTGTTAAATTTTATCTATTTATTCACCTTGAGTGTAAGATGGATCATATTTGTGCTTCATGAACCACCTTCTATATCTAAAATTTATGTCCTTTGATATTCTTGGTATACACATGTATATGCTAAACTTATTTTTATTATCTATGTAGATAATTATTGTCCTAAGAATTTTTCACCATCTTTATGCTAACTATGATCCTCTATCTAGATAGAGATTAGTTTTATCAGAAGATTTATCCATTTAATAGAAGCAAAACTATTTATTGTATAGAGCAAGCTTATATATTCTCTTTATAACCCCTTTTTATTTTGATATTTTTTATGACCATTGATATATTATTACTAGAATTATATTTATTTTCAATTAGTTTCTAAGTTTTAATTTAGATTTTATAATCTTCATTTCATTTTTCATCATTGATACATTATTGTATTTACCAAAAGATGGACAAGTGATAATCATCTATGGGCTTATTTTAGAATATGATTGAGTTAACCCTTTTTTAGTCTAAAATTCCTTCCTATGAGTGTTAACCAGTAAATTATAAGTGATAAAAAAAAATCATAATGATTGATTGAGTGAGATTGGTAAGTTGAGACCTGATAGATGAATACCTTGGGGAGGTTTCCTGAGAAGCTATTTTTTGGACAGGTTAGGTGATTCCTCAACCATCCTATGTGTTTAAATTTTAAAATGTATGTGAAAAATTATTCATGATATAATGATGTATTTTGAAACTTTAAAAGCATCCTTTAGACTAAGATATTTTAGGTTTTACAACTATAAAATATGAGAATAACCATGTGGTTAAAGTATATTGAAAGGTGACTTTAAACTAATGCACCTCAAAAATCATATGACAACTAGAAATGATAAATTAAAAGACAAGAATAGACAAATTTACTTGGGTAATAACTCCTTTATTACTATTTCTATTTTCATTATCCCATTTGATGCCCTTTAAAAACCATAAATGGTGGCTAATCTTGACTAGATTTGTAGAGGTGGATGTCTTATGAATGTCTTAAGGATGGTCCATGAATTGATAAAGAACCCAAACAAATTATTCCCAAAAGACATACATAATGGGATTTAAACTATCAAATCACATATTCAAGCAATCAAAGGTGCCCTTATCTAGACTCAAGTCCAATATAAGGATGTGAATTACCACTTATTCGCTTACTCCTTAGGAGAGGTTACCTACATGTGGTACCTCATATTTCCAAATGGACCAATTACCTTTTATAATAACCAATAAATAGTATTTGTTAATCACTTTAGGTTTCCTATTGATCTATTTATCATATATCATCACTTTATTGTTGCTCATAGGGAACTAAATGAGCCAATGAGAGTTTATAATGCACGTTTCCATAAATTTTATTAGAAGTTGAAATACCCATACATATAGATAGAAGTTGTTACTAGATAAACCTATATGAGGGCCTTAAACTCAATGACATCCATGTTTCTTAGAATAACTTTGGCAAAACTTATATCATTATCCTTAGCCTATAATTAAGCTATTAACATTGAGTAATAGATGGTGCCATAAGTCTATAGAGTAGATAATTTACCTTCATTACGCCAACTAGGTGACTATAATCAAATTCAATGATTAACCAAGATCTTACACAAAACACCCTTTTACTGAATGTAATCCTAGGGGTCATGTATTCAAGCCTAAACCTAGTATACAATCCATTAATATTGAATCATATACAAATAATCAGCTTTATATTCCCCATAACCATGTTTTTATATCTTATGAGACAAAAAACTATATTGGTTACATAAAATGATGCTATAATGCCTAGTTCAAGTAAATATGTTCCTCCTAAAAATGATTATTAGTCTATCCATGTGTATATAAATGTGGATGGACAAATAAATAACCAACTAACCTATGTAATAAGTAGCTAAAATGCCATTATGAATCTTATGTGTCTAATTTAAAATAAATATCCCAAAGTTTGACTAATTATATTTTTAACCTATGAAGGTAGGTGCCTAAAATCACCAACTAAACCATAAATAACCCACCTTAGAATAAAAACTACAATTTCCAAAGGACTAATAGGTAGTGGAACACTATGACTAATAATGGGAATGTGCCTAGTCATCTTAGAAACACTAATAATAATAACACCTCAAACTCAATCAACATGTCATACCTAGCCTTACCCATTCGATGTAGACTACACAAAATAATTGACCATGTTGAGACAGATTGTGTTTAGTTTACATTAGCCTCAAACATATTAAAAAAAGATATGGATAACCTTGAAATAGTCCCTCTACTATATAATATCAGCCTAGGACCAAGTGGAGACAACCTGAGCACTACCATGGTTTTAGTGACTTACAAGTTTCCTTTTGAGATTGATAATGATCTTGAAAACAACCTAGATGAGGTCCATTATTTTAAATAGTTCAAAATTGGAAATAACTATCAGTTTAGAAGCTAGTTATAAAGTATTTTGACTACCTCTACCACTATGAAGAACAATTAGGTCCTACCTAATGAAAAATCAAGTAATAACCTTGAATCCCCGAAGGAACTACCACCTCATATCATCTTAAGACTAGTGCTACACCTAACCAAGTTGAGAAACCACCAAAAAAATTAAATTGGGTTTAAAATTATTGAGGACCTCAATAAAATCAAGGCCAAAATAATAATGTTTAAGTTACTTCAAGTGTCTAACCAAAAAGACTTATAAAATAATTATCTACTCTAAAAAGGAAATAATATAATGACATAGGTACTGCTCATGTTGTTGTTTATAAGGATAAAGTTTAATCTCCTCCATTTATACTAATAATTAGAATTTTTGGAAAAAAATGACACAATTATTTTTTGGGTTCATGTGCTTTAGGGAATGTGATGCCTTATACAATTTTCTAGTAATTGGGACTGATACCTTCTAAATCTATCATAAAGGTAGTTCAACTAGACAAATTAGAGATCAAAGTTATTGATGAGTTGATCCACATCTACATAAATTTTACCTTTTATCCTAGACTAATTAAATATATTGATATTCAAGTAATTGGCATCCTTGATGCATATGAAATGCTCTTGAGTAGGGATTGGTATAAAATGCTCAATGGATATATGGCCATTGATTTCTCCCATGTGTGGCTTCCCTAAAAAGTCTTGCCCAATCATATTAGGATAGAGAGAGCTAAAGATGGCTCACATGATTATAAAATAAAATAAAACCAATGAGATCATGTATGAGGAGTCTAAACTAGGGGTCTATGCACTTGAGAAATAAACATAATCTTATGATAAATTCTCCATCAGTGTGATGATTATACAATAAGAACCTAAATTTGAATAATTGGATCAACTAGATGAAAAGGATTTCATTTTTGCATTAGAAGTAATTTTAGTTCACATTTTTGTCTTAATACATGATAATGTTAATCATGATTGTCCATTGAGGTGGCATATAATACCATCCTAAATAATTTAGTGCCTACATCTGATACTAAGGATCACACTAGAAGATAATTAATAGCTAAATAGGATATTATATCCACATTTGAATCTAGATAATAAAATCAAGAAGTAAACATATCTATATTACCCACCTTTCATAATCCATTGTGCACAATTGAAGATCATATATGGATCCTAAAGTTTGATGGATCCAAATCAATGAGTGAGTGTCATGTTGGGATCAAGATTATAGACCTAAGAGTAAAGTCATATTCATTAGCCTTCTAACTAAATTTTTCCTTCACTAAAAATGTGGTTGATTATGAAGAATCATTGCATGGCCTCTAGTTCATACTAAGGAAGAAGGTGAAGAGCCTGAAAGTCTTTAGGGATTCAAAAATTATTGGAGATACACTCACTAAGAAGGGGGTGAATCATTGATGCAAGATATTTCAAAATACAATTTTAATACTTTAAAAACTCTTAATAAATGACCATAATAATTCATAAAGCATACAATATGTTCATAAAAATGAATAAGAAAGATGATGCAAGATCGCACACATAACACCAGATCTACATGGGAAACCCTAGTGGGGAATAAAACTCACTTTCAATCATGAAAACACATGAACTACTTGTATTAATAAAATGATCACAAACATGAGAACTTTTAGTAAAGCACCCACTTCATAAGGATCACCCACCCCTAAGTTTGAACAAACACCCATTTGTTCTAGATGTTGATCACCAACACAACACCTTATGAAATCAACAACTCTAGAATTATGACTGAAGATCAATCTAATTGGAGAAACAATTTTTAACACCTCTCTTTTAAATCATTAAACACACTCAATATTTCCCATATAATAAATATATAAAAACACCCATTTTGGATCACTTTAGGCCTCTTCATTCATTTTCAATCAACTCTATACTTTAGTCCATCCATTGAGCACACTATCTATGATCTCTTTCCTTTGTCTTTATCTTCTACTCTATCAATTCATTCACCAAGTCTAAAAACCATTACCTTGGTATCCACTATTTATAGAGTCTTCATGAATATCAAAAATTAGTTTGGCCATAATACTTGTCTTAATCCTTTAGACATCTATCATGTTAATCATAACTAAAATACATTATCATAGGTTGGCCATAGCCTCTGCAGGTCACACTTAAGTAGTTACACCTTTTAATTAGGACTTAGTATCCCTTATAGATCTCATGGAGATGTATTCACCCATTTATCACTTTATTGAGTAAATAAATAACCTAAGTTCACTTTAAAATACATGGGTCCACTTATATGATCTATAAGACATCTTCAGGTGATTGCTCCCACTAAAACACTCTTCTTCTAAAGCACAATTTAATCAAACAATATTTTGTAAATATTAACACCATGAGTGAATAAATAGTCAACTTTGAATATCTATAACTTTGACTATATAAATATTCAAACTTTTTAAATATATTCTTTGTATGCACCTTGAAGTCCTTTACAACTTTGCTTTTTATTACATCAAGAAGTTCATCTTGGATTAAAATACATAGCTCAAAAACAAATAACTAGTTTTTCCCTCATTAATTTGAATATTTGAATTCCAAAAGTCACTATTTAGACACTAAACATTGAGTTTCTTAACCTCATCTCATGCTCCTTGGAAACTATGGATAAATATGCATCATTGATCTCCTTTGAGTAGCCCAGTCTTTATCAAATAACACTTACTATTTATCTTAGATTAGAGCTCTCATAATTGTTCCACTTGGTAGCTCTACATTCCTTTTACACATTTGAATCTTTATTTGTCCCACGCCATTGATCTCTATCTTTACAAACACCTATGAATTATTGATCTTATATCAGAGTAACAAGATAGAGACACTTGTCACAAGTACATTTAATCTCAAGAACCTTTGACAATTTGACTTCATGTTCATTGTTGGATCAAGATCTGGATGATGGATGCTCACCATTAGATCTACTACCTAGTGACCTTAGACTTCAACATTTTTAAACTTGATGGTCTCTAGCCCATCATAGGCTATAAGAACAACTTTAAAGGTTTATAACCTAAACTAGAAAATATTGTAAGGCTCCAAATTTTTAGGGTACCTTTTTAGTACTACATACAACATCTCCATGAAATATTTTAACCTCAATTGAAATTTTGAGTACATAAAATAAATGCACAAACTTACTATTTTATACATATTAGCATGATGTGTAGTGATGGTCTGGATTCTCTTAAGCTAGAAGATGCATGTTTCTCTTTCCAAATGATTAAGTGACACACCAAAAACTTCACCAAAACATCTATGGATGCCTCACAACTTCTTATTTGTCTTTAAAGACCTAAAAATGTGCCATAGCTCTCCAAACCATCAATATAATCACTTCATAATTAATGCATTAATACCACATGCTCTCTTTAACATCAATGACAACCAAAAATCAATGACCATGCTCAAAAATCTCCCCCTTTCTCATTAATAACAAAACACCCTCAATGAATTCTTAATCATTTTAACTTCTTCATTCTAATATTTCTCCCTCAACATGACAACAATCATTTCTCAACAATATGTATGCATTCAATTACTATTTAATATGCTTAGGATAATTACAATCTTTAAAACATATTAATTAATTACTCCCTCATTGACATGTAGAAATCTTAACTTGTAACTTTATAACACTTGGACCTATTTCCATACAAAAATCACAATCTCTCTTTGTTCATGCATAAAGATTGAATACTTAATCAAAATACATGACTTGGTTTGATCAATTCATCATGTCACTCTTCTTGAAGTCACAACTTGTATCAAACATATTCAAAATCTCCTCCTTAAACAAACATACCTTTATTATAATAAAATTGAAGAGAACATACCTTTTTATTGATTGGTAGTTTGATCATTACTTAGAGTATACACACTTACTTCCACACATGAAAGATTTATCCTAAGAAGCATAGGTAGAGACACACACTTATCATAGAGGGACTAAAGATCCCAAAATTTAGGAAACTCCCATATCTCCATGCTCTTACTTAGATTGTAGTACTTACTCATCTTTAGATTGGATTTTAATGAGTTCTCAACCTTATTATTTTCTTTTATCTCAAGATCCTGCTTGATTTCCTTGTCTATTTGGGTAGATAAGACTTGTTCCTTGATACTCAAACTTGAGCCTTATTATTTCATGGAAAATAATCCACTTTGGGACTATTTTTAATTTAATTTATTAGGCATCCATTCACTATGACTACTTATCTTCATGTTAGGATTGATAATCTTTGATGTAAAATATTGATCATTCTTATGGAACCTTGTTATGTGATGTATCTCATGACATTTTAAACAAACTAAGTTTATTAGATTATACATACCTTGTGATATTAAAGTTTCATGATTATGTACCTAATCATTTGGTCCCTTGATGAAGATATTACAAAACTTTACAATATGACCAAATCCTTGACACTTATAGCAAAATATTTCATGCTTTCCTTGTGAACTTGTTGACTGTCTTGAGTGATGATGTTTTTCATTCTTGCCATTGTCTTGCTCATAATTCCATGAAAATTCATTCCTTGAGGATATTTTAAAATATTTAAACATATGACCAAACTGATTATAGGAGTGACAATTACCATTGAAATTTGCATACCTCATAGCTTTTGGTTGCCTAAATTGATTTGTCTTCATTCTACCAATGCCTTTATTCTTTGATTGATGATTGATCTTAAAAGTTTGTTTATCCTTGTTCACATCATGTTTTATCTTGTCTTGAGTTACATGTTTTTGTTCTTCTTTATATCCAAGACCAGCTCTATCACTTGCATGCCTTTGACTACTTAGAATATTATCAAGATCATTTGAGATATTTTTAATCTTCACAAATGAATTCACCTTATAATATGTCTCATCTAACTTAGATTTTAATGACTCAATTTTAATCACATACCTTAAGCTCTCATCTTCTTTGGTTTTTAGTCTTATATACACAGTTTCTAATTGACTGTTGATATGTTTTATAATATCTTGATGTTTCTTAGTGCCATCATTCAATATTTCTTCAAACACACTAAACTATTCTTCATAGTCCTTGATTTGTGACATCATCTCTTTATTATTTTTATTCTCAATCCTTAGATCTTCAAGAGAATTCATCAATTCATATTTGTTATCTGAGTCATTAGTTGTATCTTTACTCATAGCTTGATTTAGTTTCATATGCAAAGACTCTATCACTAATTGATATATGATACATTTTTCATCATAATTCTCTACTTCATTAAGAACACAAACCTGAGTTTCAATTTGTTGTGTGATCTCATCATGCTCCTTGAATTCATTACTCAGCCTTCTTTTAAAATTTCCAATTTGTTCCTCATAAGATTCTATCAAAGAATCTCATTTTATATTATTTATTTATAGTAACTTCATTTCTTCCACAGTATCTAGATATTTATCTTTAAGAATGACTTTCTCATCTTCTTCCTCTGAACTATCTTTGCCAAATAAATCTCTACTTAATGAACATTTACCTTCATCATCACTAAAATCCATGAATAATGTCTCCATATCCTTATTATGAAAAGAAACATTGCTATCAAAAGTGTTTACTTCTTCTTCTATAGATGAGTTACTATCTTCTTCATGGTAAAGGCTCTTACCACCTTTGTATGATTCTTTCTTTCCATTTTTATTATTGAATAACTTTCTATACTTGATAAGATCCTCAGATTTATTATGTTAATCCTCATGAGGTTATTTATAAGCTTATTTATGTTCAAACTTGTCTCTATTTGTACATCTAACTATAAAATTACCAACTTTACCACATGAAAAACATTTTAAAGGAAGTTTTCCTTCATACTTACCTAATTCTACATTTAATTTTCTTACAATCATGGTTTCAAATTGATCTTCATTAAGATCAATATCTTCAAGACTTAACTTTTTCTTCTTACCTTTTATCTCCTTGATCACCTTGAAGGTTGCTTATTTATTAGGATGTCTATCCTCATCAACTCTCATCTCATAGGTAGTAAGGATGCCATGTAATTCATCTATATTTAACTGAGTAAGATCATGATTTTATTCTACAATAGAAACCTTTGAATCAAATTTGAGTGTAAGAGTCCTCAAAACCTTTTGTACTAGTAGATTCATCAATCACCTCTCTAGGACGTTTGATCATGTTTACTACCTCATCAAACTTTAGAAGATAGGGTGCCATAATATCTTCTTCCTTCAATTTGAGACCTTCAAATTTCCTTTGATAGGTCTATAATCTAGCTAGTTTTATATTTGAGTCTCCTTCATAGATTGTCTGTAATTTGTCCCAAATATCCTTAGTAGACTTATAATGGATCACTTTGGTGAAATCAGCCTTAGATAGACAACAAAATATAGCATTAATAACTTTATAATTATCCTCACCCAACTTCTTATCAACAACACTAATTGGAAGAGTAGTTGGTGTAGTATAGCCATCCATGATATATTGCCAAATATCAAACCCTAGAGACATAATGTATGTCCTCATCCTTATAATCTAGAAATAATAATTTGACCCATTGAAAAATGGTGATTTATTTTTAGATAAACCCTTCTTATATTAAATTTATATATTATACCTTAGATCACCTTCAAGAGGTTAAAATTACAATGAAGGTCTATCCCTAATACCAATTGTTGGAGGTATAATCACTGAGAGGGAGAAGGGTGAATCAATGATGAAAGATATTTCAAACTTAAATTGTAATCCTTTAAAAAATCTTAATAAATAACCATAAGAATCTATAAATCATACAATATGTTCATAACAATTAATAATAAAGATGATGCAAGATCACACACATAACACTAGATCTACATGGGAAACCCTCTTGGGAAATGAAATCCACTCTCAAGATTGAAAAAACATGAACTAATTTTCCTATAAAATGATCACAAAAATGAGACCTTTTAGTGAAGCACCCACTTCATAAGGAGCATCCAAACCTAGGTATGAATAAGCACCCACATATTACATTATGAAATCAACAACTCTAGAATTATTATTGTAGATCAATCTAATTGGAGAAATAATGTTTAACACCTCTCTTTCAACTCATCACACACACTCAAACTAGATCATATAATAAATTCATCCAAACAACCATTTTGGATCACTCTAGGCCTCTCCTCTTATCTTAAATCTACTCTATACTTTAGTCCATCCACTAAGAACACTATCTCTGATCTCTCTCCTTTGTATCTATCTTTTACCCTCTCAATTCATTCACCAAGTCTAGAAACCATTTCGTTGGTCTCCACTATTTATAGAGTCTTCATGAATATCAACATCTAGGTCAGCCATAATACTTGTATTAATCCTTAAGAAATTTATCATGCTAATCATAGCTCAAATACACTATCATAGGTTGGTCATAACATTTATAGGCCACACTTAAGCAACTTTGCCTTTTAATTAGGCCTTCGTATCCCTTATAGGTCTCATGGAGACTTATTCACCAATTTAGCACTTTATTGAGAGAATAATGAACATTATATAACTTTAAAATACATGGGTCCACTTCATATGATATTTAAGACAAATTTACGTGTTTGTTCCTACCAAAACACTCTTCTACTAAAGAACAATTTACTAAAAAAATATTCTATACATAATAACACCATAAATGAACAAATAGTCAAATTTTAATCTCCATAAATTTTATTCTATAAACACTAATACTTTAGAACTATATTATTTATATGTGCCTTGCATTCCTTTATAACTTTGCTTTTTAATGCATCAATAAATTCATCTTAGATCAAAAGATATAGCTCAAAAATTATGCACTAGTTCTTCCCTCATTAATTTGAATATTTGAATTCCAATGGTCACTATTTAGATACCAAACATCAAGAAACTTAACCTCATTTCTTGCTCGCTAGAAACTATGGATAAATACACACCATCAATCTCTTTTGATTAGCCTAGTCTTTATCAAGCAATGCTTATCATTGATCTTAGATCAAAGATCCCATGATTATACCACTTGGTATCTCTACATGCCTTCTACACATTTAAAATTTTGCCTCATCTTGCATCATTGATATCTATATATATATGAAAACCCATGAACCATTGATATTTTGTCAGAGTAACTAGATAGAGACACTTCTCATAAGCACATTTAATCTCAGGAACTTTTGATAATTTGACTTAATGTATACTATTGTATTAAGCTCTAGATGATGAATGCTTAGCATTAGATCTACTAACTAGTGACCTTAGACTTCAACATTGTTAAACTTGATAGTCTCTAGCCCATCATAGTCTACAAGATATACTTTTAAGGTTTATAACTTGAGCTAGAAAACATTTCAAGAGTCCAAATTTTTAGGATACCTTCTTGGCATTATATACAAAATTTCCATGAAATATTTTAACCTCAGTTTTCTTTATGAGTACCTAAAATAAATGCACAAACTTTCTGGTTCATATATATCTACATGATGTGTAGTGATGGTATGGCTTCTCTTAAGCTAGAAGATACATGTTTCTCTTTCCAAATGATCAAGTGACACACCATAACTTCACCAAGACATTTATGGATTCCCTAAAACTTCTTTGTCCTTAAAGAATTTAGAATGTGCCATATCTCTCAAAACCATCAATCTGATCACTTTGTCATTAATGTATTAGTACCAAATTCTCTCTTTGACATCAATGATAACCAAACATCAATGACTATGCTCAACAAAACATTTGGTCAATAAAATTAGAAGCCACTATGCTTGTAATGATAAGGATATTTATAGACACCATAGTAGACTATGGAACCTAATTGAATACTTTAATAAATTAAACAACTAGACATTTTTCTAGATGAATAATTATATGACATATGCACTATCAATGGATAAAATTACCCTATATCCCATTTCTAACTCCATATTGAGGATTTTTTATTAGAGTTGGTCTTCACTCATTCTATTTAATATAATGTTATAAATTTCCAAGTCTTTAATGATGACTAGAATATCATCAACTTCATCACTAACATTGCCATATTTGAGTCCCATATCATTAATGAGGATGAGTAAGAGGAGTTTGAGCCAAATGATGAAGAAGTAATTAGCTTAAATACTAATAACATACCAAAATAAATGGTATCATTAGAGAGACTATTCAACATGGGCTACCATGGTGAGAAATATAGATTAGCTACTACCAAATGTATTCCCCATGAACATTACAATGTGAGAAATGAAAATGAATCAAAACATGTGATTTTAGGCAAAAATTGCACTAGAAAGGAGAAGTAAGAACTCATGCAAGCCTTGAAACACTTGGAAATATTATTGAATGGAGATATGAAAATTTAAATGTGTTTGAAACCTCCATATTTACACATACTATCCCTTTGAAACTTGGTGTAAAACCATTCCAACAAAGACAAAGGATAGTTAATTGGCTTCCTAGAGCCTTTGATACTCAAAGAAGTGCAAAAAATATTATTATCAAGGATCATATATATTTTTAGGAACTCAACTTGGGGGGGTAATATGGTGCTTCCTCTAAATAATATTAGAGAGATCCAACTTTGTGTGCACTTTAGAAACCTCAACAAAGATTTAAAAAATTATAACTACCCACTACCTTCACTAGATGAAGTCATGTAAATAGTAAATTTATTTCAAATGATGTCATTATAGATTAATATTTAAGATATAATTAAGTGATGGTTAGTTGTGATAATATAATCAATATAGAATTCACAGCCAAATGGTGTAAATTCACATACAAAATATGTCATTCAACATGATCAATGCAGTGCCACTTTACACCATGAAAATTAAATTTCATTAAAGTATCTCATTGGAAAGTGTATTTTCATCTACATGAATGCCCTGACTATCTTTTCCAAAATCTGAGCTAACCACTTCAAGGATTTGAGGATGGTGTTACAAAGGTGCAGAGATCATGGTATCTCTTTAAACCTAAATAAATGCATATTTGGAGTAATTGAAGTAAATTTGTTGGGCCACATCATCACTTAATGAGGTATTTACATATACCTTAAAATATTTGAGGTGATTGTAAAGATCCCATTACCTATTAGTAATAATGAGTTGAAGTCATTAATTGGCAAGATTAACTTCATGATGAAGTTTATTTTAAGATTCATAGATATAGTCCAACCTCTAAACAACATGGTAAAGAAGGATGCCAAGTTAGAATGGACCCCTAAAGCACAAGAATCCTTTGTTGAGATCAAGAGATCAATTGTGAACACACCAGTGATCATAAGTCTAGATTACACACAACCATTCTAGTTTTACTCCTTTACTTTAAGGTATTCAAGTGTTGTAATCCTGACATATAAGAAAGAATCTAAGCATGAAAAAAATAGTTTTAGTTATGAGATAGACACTTATAAATGATAAACTAATATATTTAACTATTGACAAGTAATAATTTTCATTAATAAAATATTTTAAAAATTCCATACATTACATCCTACAAAATAAAGTATTTGTTGTTGTACTTGATCTAAATATTAAGGTAATTCTATTACAAAATGAGATTATAAATATATGAAATAATTGGATGATGATTATATAAGATTTTTAATTAGAGATATAACTAATGAATATTTTCATAGGTCAAATACTTAGTAGAACCATTACAAGAGTATATTCACATATCGTTTGCCAACACTATGCAATGCATAACATCACTATCGATGATTGGTACAAGGGAAATAGCTATTATTTATTAAATAGTGAATGTCTTAACCATATAGATTCTAATTACATAAGATATATTTTTATAAATAATAACAAATTCGTGATAAAACCAAGAATATTATATAGACAAAATCATGAAAGCATATATCGAAGGTGCCTAAACAAATAAGTAGTAGAGGTGCTTAAAATTTTGCATGGGTAGTATGCCACTTGCCATGATTCTAGTAGAGCTATAGCCCATAAAATAATTAAATTTGAATATTATTTGAAAATTTATTTCAAAATTCACATCTTCACATAGAATTTGTCATACCTACCATGTTATTACATATAGAGGATGCACCCCAGCCATGCCATTGTAACTAGTCATAGAGGTTCATCTATTCTAGAAATAGGGGCTAGAATTTAATGGTACCATAAATATTAATTCGTAATATAGAAATAATTTCATCCTTATAGATACTAAATGTTGTAAATTTGGGTTGAGGTTAAATCACTCAAAAACTACATGAATGAAGTATCATTTTCTTGAATATCACATTTTCATCGGGTTTGGTATGCCTTTCATTCTAATATGTGACAATGGTCATAACTTTACCTCACTAAAGTTCACTAAATGGGCCTATTACAATTAGGTAATCCTTATATTTTAATTTGATTATCATCTACAAGGTAACTGGCTTCTTGAACTGATGAATACAAGTCTAATTTATGTAATTAAGAAAATCTTGGAAATCAATCCTAGGGATTGATATAACATTTTATATTTTTCATTATGGTCTAAGAGGACCAAAATTAAGTCTTCTCTAGGTAATTCCCCATAACATTTGGTGTATGGATAGGACCTCATATTTCCTATCAACCTTAGAATCCCAACCTTGTTATTTGTAAAAGATCACCTAAAAGTTGATAATAAGATAAAGGCCTATATCTTAAATTTAATTCAATTAAAATTTTAAAAAATGGCATATCCCTAATATAATATAATAGGCATCAAGGCTTTTTTAAATGTTGGTTTGAAAAAAGATCCAAAATCAAAGCCTTTAAAATCTCTAATTTAGGCCTTCTTTGGATAAAGCTCACAAAAAAAAGCTCATCAAGGAAAATTTGATACCATTTGGCTAGGAATCTTCCAAAATTTTGAAATCTTCGATAAGATTGGTTTCTTCCTAAGGTTTATAATAGGTGAGGATGTTTCATTTCCTATCAATGGAAAAAATTTCATACACTACTTCCACTATTGAGTTCATTTAAAATAGTCTTATAAATATTTTCCTTGTGTTATCCTTGACTTTCCTTCCTTGTTGGTCTACTTTTATATTTTTGTTGTTTTGTTTTGTCCCACTTCTTTTTTTGATTTTATACTTTTATTTTTGGGTTTGTCCCAACCATTTTTACCTATAGTTATTTCATTTTTCAATGCAAAATAGTGAAGGGGATAGGTTTATAGGTGAATAACATGTTTGTGATTTTGGTGTAAGATTATTCTTTGACCATTTTATGGCTTTAGATTATGTTTGTAAAACATTTTTGATGGATTTGGCTATCGTATGTGTTCTAAATTCATTCTTATTTGGGATGAGTTTGGGTAAGGTTGTCGACATTGAAATTATTCCCTTGAAAAAAATCATATCTTAAGTAGTTTTAAAAATTGTTTGGCTAAGCCTATTATGGTGAAGGCCTAGGGTGAAATATCTATAGTTATACCTTCCATTGGCCATAGTGGTCCTCAAACCTGAACTTAGACAATAAAATAAGAATAAAAAAAGAAAAGAAAATAAATTTAAAAAAAATCAGTGATGGGTGATGGAGGTAATATCTACTAGGGATATGGATGCTTGACTAGAAGTATATCAAGGCATTGTGTGAAATTAGAAGTAACTCTATAAAGGCTATAGATTCATGGTTGGTAGTGGAGAAATGCCTAGGAAAATGTTTTCATGGTAGGATTCACTAGCCTTACAGTTGGAGTCATAGTAGTTAATCCTAACAGGTCATATGAAATAGAAAATCAATTCATTTACACACATTGGGTCAACGAATATACTATATTTGGTCACTTAATTACTTCCATCTTGTCCCTTATTATATTTACTCATTTTATATGCAATGTTTAAACTAGATATTTTGGTTTATTTAACTATTTATTTATTTCAAATTCTCAAGCTTATTTTCTAGTAGAGTCTCCATTTATTGTTACTTACACAACATGCCCTCATTTTGTCACTAAAATCATAGAATTTTTTTCTTAAGAGTCTAGTATTTTTATCTAATTAAGTTTGGGTCTATTTAATATGTTGATATTATTTTGAAAGGAGTCTTTGGGGTATGTTGAAATCACCCTATTTAATCTCAATTTATTGTTCCAAGTAATTCTAAGCTTTAAATGTTCATTTGGTCTGAGTGTGGTTGCACCTAAGGACTCATTAACATAAATATTTAAATTTTCATGAATCTAATAAGTCTTGTTATATCTCAATAAATGTTTTGAAATGCATTAAAATTTCCTTTTAGCGACCATTTCACCTTAGGTTTATGTAAATGGTCTGATTTTCCCAAAAAAATTGCACTCTTTTCTTTAGCAATCTAGTCCATATCTACTCCTTTTCAAGGTAAAATGGCTTGATTTTCATATGGTTTTGTTGGGACCAACATGGCCCTATTTATTTGCTTCTATAAAATAAGGACCCTTTTAAATGTTTTAAAACATCTATATCCTAGATTAGATTTGAAGAGGTTACTCTTTCTTAGAATTTGAAGATTGTCTACTTGAAAAGGGAATGAATCCTTGCATGCTTAATTTTGATTATACTCTATGGAATAGCCTTACTAATAGTTGTCTTTGGATGATGAAATGCAGGTTCCATGGAGAAAGGTAGGGTTCTCAAGAAAAAACCCTATGATTTAAATTCAAAAGATGGTGGGAAAAGACTTAATGGGAAATTGGATTTCTTTTTTGGAAGAACCCTAAGTCTATTTTTATATTAAGATCTAAAAAATCTCGCTTCCATCTAGATCTAATCTAATGGTGTAAGATCACCTAGGAGGAATTATGCATCAATCCTACTTACTATGAAAAAGTTACTATGATATTTAACTCGACAACCTTGTTCCCATCATTTGATGCTCGTGAGGACATCTTTGATGTTAGTGAGACCATCAAATTAAACCTCATCCAAAATTTTACCTGAGTATAAAAGGGGACCACCTTAATTTTTTGACCTTAGGCTTATCATAGTAAACTATATCTTTAAGTTCATCATGTTTATTAATATTATTAACTTAAGACTAATTATTCAACTTAAGCCTATATGTAATTGAATGGACTAACTTAAAATTCATGCACTTCTATAGATCTAATGATCCACATTTACCCAGAGATATAATATAATAGAATGCAGACAAAGGGGCTCCTTAATGTTCAAAGCTAATTAGCTTCAACCTCTTAGATCAAGATCAATGGTCCTCACTGCATCATCAATCTTGATCCAATGGACCACATCGACTCTAAAATCCTAGGAATTCCCAAGAATGTGACACATGGTGCTTTGTCATTCAACTAAAGAAATTTATCAAGCTTAACTTTTAAAATCTTTCTCTTATCATTTGACATTTGTGAGGATGTCTTTGACATTATTGAGGTCATCAAATTGAACCTTAGCCAATCCTTTGGCCAAAAAAAGGGGGTATTTTTTTAAAACTCACTAAAAGACCCTTAGCATATTAACATATAAAAGTTAACGTGAAGCATTTTAAACTAAGTTTATTAGTGTTTATCAACATAAATAAACCTTATAAATGCATTTTAAACCTAAATATTTACTAAGATCTCAAGAATAACTTAAATATGTACATCTCATAGGATCCAATGAGTCACATTTGATCAGAGGTCTTGATCCAACTGAGTAAAATGAAGGATGAATTTTTAATCAAAGATTCCAAAGATTAATACCTCAACATGTGGAAGAACCATGCTCATTCTAACACTAAAATCCAAAGTCATAACTTGAAGAAGAAAAAATATGCCACTTGGCATAACTAGGTAATTCAAGATTTAAATGACCAATCAAAGGAAACCGCTAAGATCTTCATCAATGGTTTTCACTCATTTGGGGGTCCTGATCCAATGGTGTGAAGATAAAAGACTTGATTTGAAAACTAATGACTAGTTTTGAAATGAATTTTCATGGGGATGCCATATAAATGATATTAGGAAGGCCACATAGGTGAAATGTAAGCACTAAATGACAAATCCAAAGATTTGGTGTGTTAAAAAAGATAGAATTTACATAAGTGAGGCTATCCATAAGATCTAAGGGAAAAATTCATTTATGAACTCCACCACCTTCACCATTAAATCTCTAAAAAACCCTATAAAAACAACATAAATCCCTAATTCTTGACTATTGAGACACAAATGCATTAAATAAGCTTAAATTTCATCTTGAGCAAATAAAATCTAGTCATACACCTAAGGCAATTAAGTAATCATGGTTGTAACTAGGAAATAATGTAAATAAGAGGTAAAATTGTATTTATCTATAGATAATGAGGGAAGATGTTTTAGGGACACATAATTAGACATTGGGGAACTTAATAATGGAATGAAGAACTATTCAGAGATCTTTGTTGTTGAGGAAATACAACTTATCACTTCCAATAAACAAAGGATCATAGTAACCAAGAGTAAATTCAATGACTTGGTTGTAATTTAGATGTCTGGTCTTCACCAAGCAACTACAAAGCTAGAGGCACTCCATTTCATATATATCCTTGTACTTATGTTTGTCAATTGCAAAATTGATGATGATTGGATAGTTAGGGAAGGTATGTCAAAAAGGAAGGCATACATTACCCTTGTATCTTTTGATAGATACTATAAACTCCATAGGACTCATATAAACCTCCCCACCATCAAGGAGTGGACAACCAAGCATAATTTGGACACTATTCTAAGACCTTGATTAAACCAGGGAACCCACATATCTAGGAACCATGATGGGAAGATCCCTATTATACAATTTAGGAAAGGAATTAGGATCATCATGACCCTATTGATTAGATATTTAGGGGTAGCCACCATAACCTATGTTGACCCCAAATGGGTTTCCTACATATATTTCATGGTGAAAGAGAAGCTAACTCCACCTATTGGAGATTTGATTAGCATCCACTTGGGAAGACAATTATATGGCATAAAAATGAAGACTAGACAACAATTAACCATGATGTCCTATTTGTTGGACTCATTGATGGCTACCACACATATTCTTGATATCAAGAATTGGTCCTCTCATAGAAAGATTACCATATCCCATCACTATTCAAAATTACATATCTTTAAATATAAGGGTCACATGAATTTCATTTATGATTGCATATATCCTACTTTGGTTAAGACTGTAATAGGTAACCCCATGCCTAGATTGCTTCCCCTCATCAATATATATGTAGAGCCCATGGGTGACATATGGTATTACCCAGATTGCACCTTCATCATGATGGAAGGAGTCATGACTCAACCATATAGATTGCTAGTCCATGTCCTTATCAAATTGGTTAAATAGGAAATTGCTTCCCAACTCTTATAAGGGATTTCTAATGTATGTAGAGAGAAGAAGAAAGGAATTTTGCATCCTTTTCCATTCTTGATTGGAAAAACCATGATCCATGGCTAGAAATAATTAGATGTTATGTTTAGACATAGAGATGCCTTCTATTTTCAAAAGGATGACCTTAGAGAATGGGATACAAATAACAAATTTATCCTCCATCTGTAATCCAAGAAACTAACCAAGGTGGCCTATGAGCACAGGGTCAGCCCATATGACCATCTCTACACTAAAGCTACAGAGTTTGAGGAAGTGCTAGTTAGGTGAAAGCAACATGGCAGCAAAATTGAGCATAGATTTCAAAGAGAGGAGAAGCTAACTAGAGAAATATAGCAAATCAACCCATTGTAATATCATCTATTATCATCCACCTCAAGTGCACCTTCAAGACTACCATAGTAATAAATGCTCCAAATTCAAGGACCTAATGATAAGAAATTAGGAGAAAGGCTAGGAAGAGGTCCTTCATCATTAGTTCCACCTCCAAGACCACCTTCTCTCACAGGTCACATTAATATGGTTTCCCTAAAACCATATGAAAAAATTTAAGGATTATTCAAAGAGCTTATAGAGACCTATGGGTTAAATTCAGAAGATGAGGGAATTGAGGAAGCCATAGTTGATATGGCATAAGATAAAGAAGCCTAGGTAGGTGAGATGGAAAATGGGAAGGAAATAGCTTTGGATTTAGTCTATGTATCAAAAAATAAAATGGAAGCAGAGATGGCCCTTGTTCATAGGTCCTTCAAAAGGCTAAAAGTGACATGAACCAACCTTACCAGTGAGGTTAACTTGTTTAGTGATGATTTCCCCATATATGGACCTATCATCCCTGACTGGTTCATATATGGAAAGATCTATAAGATTACATTCCAATCACATTTATTATCACTTACCAGCACTACAAGTATTAATATCCATGATGATATCAAACCCTAGATTAGAGAGTTCATGAAGGAGTAAGAAGAAAGGAGGATTATTGAGGAAATTAAAGAGAGTGGTAAAAGAATAAAAGATACTAGAATATCAAGTGGTAGTAGGATTAAGATCCCAGAGGTACCCAAATTCTCTAAACCAATAGCCACTATGTAGTATAATCTAGACATAGTTAAATTAGAGAAGGTAACAACAAAGAAGGCCACTGTAGGCACTGAGAAGTTCACCTTCCAAAGAGTGGAGACTTTTATGGTTATAACTCATATGTAAGGGAAAATAGTAGGGGAACACCCCATCTATCAATAGGACATACCAAGTTTGGTTAAGGCCCAATCAACAATGACCTTAGCTGGCATCAAGGGAATAAAACATAGAATCATTAACCTAGAAAAGGAGACGTAGGACTTTGATGCACATGGTAAATTTTTAGTCCCTAATGACATATTTAAGATGCTAAATAAATCTCTTCTTAACATATTTGAAGGATCAAATCCATGATTCTAAAATTAATTGCCTTGACCCATCAAGCTGAGATGGTACATGCATTAATCATTTAATGATAGGACTCTAAAGACCAGACAGTTGAATTAATCAATGCACATACTAAAAAATATGTCTAAGACATCAAAATCATCAAAATAGGACATTTGTGTTGGTTGAATATTTTATCAATTAGCATACTGATAAACAAAATAGGTCTGATCAGCCAAAGTAGGAAGATTAGTCATCCAAATGTGTAACTTTACCACATCAGAAAGACACTGATCTCTCCTCTCATCAAGGGGAGGTTCCCTGTAGGTATGATATATATATATATATATATATATATATATATATATATAAATAGAAAATAATTGGGTGGGACAAACCATCCATCTCTCTTTCTTCAGAGATGATGCACATGGATCAAAGGAAAAACTCAAGGGAAAAGATAGATAGTACTCCTCTTCTTTCAGAATTACTATTCAACAAACAACAAGAATACTCCTGGTAGTAACAACAAAATGTAGCAAAAAGATGTAATAACCAGCTAATAGAGATACAACACAAAGTCTTCACTTGGATTGCTCAAGAGTAAGATACGAAAGACAATGAGGGCACAAAGTCTCTCCACAATTGACTCTTTAGGAAACCTTCTTGACTATTGTGACTAATTCTGCTTATTGAATTAAAGGAATAGAAGATATATTGAAGAGAAAGACATAAGAACAATTTCCTCAATAACAAAGATATTACAGCACAAAGTCTAAAAAACCACTTGATTTCTTATTCCAGTAACAAAATATGATCAGCAATCTGAGCTCAAAGTCTCAATAATGCCTTACAGTTTGGGCAGAGTTTCATTCTAATTGTCAAAAAAGAGATCTAATTACAATGAAAGAAAGTCCCGTATATAGCCACTTCAAGAAGGACTCAGGAATAGTAATACATCATGATGCATTGGGAACTATTTGGAAACAGGCTAGAACTTTGGGGCATTTTACCCATTTGATCTTTTCAATGTAGATAAACAACCGATGCAATTGAAAGATTGAAACTTTTAATGTCCATCTGGTGATCTAATCTTGTCTTCATCGTTCCTCCTTTTTTAGTTAATTAAATCAGGTCCTGGATTCATCCATTGTTCTGTCTTTCCTCACTTTCAGCTAGTTTTGGTCTTGAATTTTGGGAATGCATTCAGGTCTATGAATTCAAAGGATCAACAGCTATTACACTATCTTTTAAATTGACATTTACATGCCCGTCAATGTGCTCTCAATGGCTAGTTCACTGTCCTAAATTTGAAATTTTCAAGGGCATCACCCCTTGGTCTTCTTTTGTCTTTTGGCTTTGCATTCTTCCAAATTGGACTTACCCTTTTAGGCCTTGAGAAATGACCTATGTTGAGTTGGAATATCCTTTTATTTTGGCCACTGAGAGTCCCCCACAAGGGCACATGCCCTTCGGGGTCCTTTGACAGCCCTTTGTCTTGACAGTTCCTGCAGACAAATCCCCATGCTTTTTGTCATAAAAGTTCCCCATGGACATTTTCCAGAGGTGTTTTCTCTTGTGGGTAATTTTCATGGACATTTGTCCCATAGAAAATTCCCGTGGACAATTTGCTCAGGGAAAATTCCCGTGGACAAAAGTCTGTGGAAAATTCCCGCGGACAATTTGCCTGGGGAAAATTCCCGTGGACAAAAGTCTATGGAAATTTGTTTCACGAAATCTTTGATTAGTCTTCAGACTTTGCCTACATTTTCTTAGAATTCTTTCAAACTTTTTTTTTGAAGGAATTCCTTCAAATAGAAGTCTGAAAGAATTAAGTGTTAGCCAATTTTTGAATGCCTTAAACAAATCCGAAAGAATTACCTTTCGGCTTCTTTGAAAAATGACCCTTCTAAAGGGTGATTTTATTGATTAAGTGTCTTCCACAAGGGTACTTGTCCTTTTGGAAGCTTCCTTTTGCATTGAACCACCCCTTTGAACTTTGGTGATGAACCATTCTGTTGAACGAAGATGTTGAACCAATCGGTTGAAGCAAAAATGGTTCAACCCAATGGTTCAATGAATTAAACAAGTCGATGAACTAAGTATTGAACCAAACATATAAATTTGCCTTTGAACCAATAGTTGAACCATCTCATTAAACCAATCAGTTGAACCAAGGCTTTGAACCAAAGTGGTTCAAGCCAATGGTTCAATCGAATGAATCGAGTGAATGAAACAAGTGGATGAACCTGTTCATTGAACCAAGATGTTGAACCAAATTTTGGTTCAATGGTTCAAACAAAGCTTTGAAAAATGTCTTTAAACCTATTATTGAACCTATAGACATTTCACTAAAGGATGAACTGAAAGAATGAACCAACTGAATGAAATAAAGAGTGGAACCACTTGGTTGAACTGAGCCATTTAAATTGTTCCTTTGGTTGAACCTACCATTGAACCTTAAACCCATTGAACCAAGTTTTGGCTCAACGGTTCAATGGTTTAAGCTACCTTGATTTGGCCAAGTGTCTTGAAGTGATTGAACTTTTAACCTTGATGAAGTGCTTAACTCTTGCCAAAGACATTGAACTTGTTGAACCTTGAACCCGTTGAACCTTTGAACCAAAATGGTTCAATGGTTCAATGGTTCAATGGTTCAAGTCTCTTTTTTGCACTCAGATGCTTGCTGATGAATATTTTCAACTGAAACAAAGCTTTGAACCAATTTTAGAAAATGACTAAGTGTTGAAAACCATCTTTTGACTAAAACCACCTGCAGAAGCCTTTGAACCTCTATAAATGAACCTGCCTGTAGAATCTAAAAATACAAAGTCTATAGAAATCAACATGTAAAATCCATTGAACTTGACTTGCAAAGTCTATAGATTTTCTAAGAAGCTTTGAAAATGAGGAATTTGAATGTCTAAGACAAATTTTTGAAAATGGAAGATATAATTTTGGTCTGTTGGACCAAAATGGTTCAGATGTTGTCCCAAAAATGAATGCTACTTTTGGGGGATAACAACTGGCTTCAATTGGGGAACTTCTATCAATTGAAAAACAAATTGAAAGGAGTAGAATCTAGAATCTCTAGTGTCTTCAAGTGTACCATTGGGTTATGAAGTCATGCTACCCAAAAATGAAAGGCATCAAAAAGAAAATAAACAAAACAAAATAGAATTAAAACTGTACAAATATACATATATATACAGATGGAATGATCTGATACTTCAAGATTTGAAGTATTTCAAATGATATTTTTTGGGAGACAATGAAAATAATTTTCTATCTTGGTAGACCAGTAGGAAACCATTTTGTCCCCAAAAATAGTGACAGATGAATGGAGCTCTCCATGAGGAAATTGATTTTTTGTATCTTCCTATTGACTCTTTCTTCTTCTTGCCCCATGGCAGGATGTGTTCTTCAAAATGGAAACCATAACTCCTTGCTTTCTTGGTGATAGATTCCTTTACCTAATTTTGATTTGCAGTAGCATGATCCACCATCATAACTTGTTGTTATGCTAGTTCAATCCAGCACATGATTGGATCATCCAAATCAAACTCCTAACAAACTGTTAGATTATCATCTCCTTTGATGTGAAGGAGTTTGACTTCTTCATCTTGAGCAATCTTCAATTTAGGCAACATAGATTCACATCCAACTTTGTTGTTGGTGTTGTTGACTTGCAAATTGCATGAAGGAAAAATATCTCTTTGAGGAGATATCAACATAGTCCTAACTCTATCATTGGTGGAAGAATTGTTGTCATCATCAGAAGTTGATCTCTTATCAAATTTCTCTTCATTAGAGATGGAAGATCCTTCCTTGTTTATACTATGCTCTACCAATTCCCTTGAAGTCTTGTTTGGATCAATTCCTGGATTGTCAGCTATAGGACTTTCATCTATAGGAACCTAAGCATCCTCTATGGTAAAGAAATAATTACCTTTGCCTAAAGATTCAAACATAATTTGTGCTGCAAGGGATGATGTTTGGGTAACCACGTATTTTGCTTCCTTTTCAAGGAACAACCTCTTCATCATACCTTGGATAGGGATCCTTGCCTTAGATAGATCCATGTTCAGTTCTCTTCCCATGCCCTTGTAGAAATTTCATCCAAGTAAAATGCCATAAGATGTTAGGACATCAGCCACTAAGACAGCCATTTTAATCCTCTTGTCTGAAAAGGCTGTGAATGCAAATTGGGCATCTTTGATTTGCCCCAGCAATGGTACTTGCTTGTTCTCCATAGAGAAACATCTCCCAAATGTCTTGGTTAGTGTGAGACCAAGAGACCCAGTGACTTTAGTAGGCATGACATTGTCAGATGTGCCTGAGTTTATTATACAATTACTCATCTTGTGGCCATTGATTAACAGGGAAACATAGAAGGGTTTTATTTTTCCAAGAGTAGCTAGGGGAGTAATGATCAGATTATTTGGAATAGGCGTATTCTTTAGAGAATCAAGAATTACTTTCTTATCTTTTTGTCTTGCAAGGATAGTTTGATTTTTAACATATTGAACCAACTTATTCCATTGATTCAAATTAGACTGCAAGTATTCAAATTTAGACATCTATATTTCTATCTTTTTGGCATGATCAATTATGTCAAATGGCTGAATTGAGCTAGGTACAGAGAAAGGTACTTCAACTTTTTGAGTTTTAGGAGGGATGGGAGGTGGGTTGGTTTTTGAATTAGAAGTAGAAGGGGACGGTGTAACAAATGTGTTTACCTTTTGAGTAATTATCAGATCTTTTGGCTGAAAAGGCAGAGCTGTCCCACGCTTGACAATTGTGACTACTAGCTGTGGTTGCTCTTCTGTCTTCTCTTTATCAACCTACTAGACTGATTGGTTCTTAGACCTGGTAAACACTACATATGATCCATCTGAAGATTTTCCTTTACTTCTAGGTTAATCTTGGTAATTCATGAAACCAATGTGGGAGTCACTAGTTGATTCTTCTTGATTATCTTCAATGATATCAGCATCATTTTCTTGATTTAATTTAGGCTGATAAGAGAATTTTGATTTTGCTTCAAGGTATCCCATTGCTAAATTGGTTGGAGGAGCTTCCAAGGTAAGTTTTATTTATGGGGGAGGAAGGTGATTTTTTTTCCCTTGGTTCTTGGCAACATTGCCCTAATATGATTGATTTGGGAATGTCCTTCTGTATGTAGGAGCAGAAGACATTCCTTGAGCCATTTTCTTTTTGAGGGCAAGGAGCTCATTTGCTAATTTTTGCACCATTGGATCTATGGTTCTTGTAGATGCAAAATTAGAAGATGATGAAGCTCTATTTCTATTTAGATCTCTTCTTATTTTATATGCTAAGATGAGATCATCTTCTACTTCAGTGGCCAAAAGTTGAGCTGCAGTGAGATCTATTTGACCAGCATGTCTCATGAGGAAACTGACTTTAGGTAGCTAAGAATTAATGAAAAAGCATTTGAGATTCTTAGTTGTAGGTTGAGCAATGATAGGAATTCTATTTCTCAATTTGTCAAATTTAGCTATGAATTCTCTCATAGGCTCATATGGCTCTTTTTTCATCTATGTAAGTTGAGCTAGAAGTGTATATGCATCTTCTACAAGTTTGAATCTAGCTTCAAACTTAGCTTTAAGGGTATTCTAATCAGTCATAGATTGAGCTTATAAATGGTAAAACCAATCTACAGTAGCACCTTGTAGTGTTTCAATAAAAACCCTGACTGCTACATCTTCAAATTCCACTCTGATTACTCCACAAGCTATACTAAATGTTGCAATGTGTTCATTAGGATGAACTTTTCCATCACCATAGAATTTAGGGAAATTCTTCCTAGAACTACGTGGAAGCTCATGAAGAGGGGGAGTAAGATTGAGAGGACCAAAAGCATTACCCCAGGGGCCTTGAATTGCCATTATAGGATTCTGAAAAGGAGGGATAACAAATCTCAAAGGGGTAATTATAGGCATAGCTTTATCAACAATAGAAGTAGATACTTCATCTGGTAATGGAGATCTGGCTTTAGTAGGAGGGAAGCTCTTAGTTTTTTGGAGATGAGATGGTGAAGGAAACATATCAAAATCACTTTGTTGTACTAGCTCGAACATAGGATCAATGATACCTTTAGCCCTTTGGCTTCGTGTATACCTTGAATCTGCCATATTGTAAAATAAAAGTGGAAAAGAATTGACATTGTCTTCAGTTAAGGGTTGGGGCTTTAAACTATGCATTCTTTCCCTATGAGTGTGGAGGTGAATGAATATTCTATAAATGGATAATGGGTATTTCCCCAATGGAGTCGCCAAAAACTATTGGTTAAATATTTTATTGATCATCATACCGATAAACAAAATAGGTCTAATCAGCCAAAGTAGGAAGATTAGTCATCCAAATGTGTAGTTTTACAACATCAAAAAGACACTAATCTCTCCTCTCATCAAGGGGAGGTTCCCTATAGGTATGCTATATATATATATATAAATAGAAAATAATACTCATGGGTGGGATAAACCATCCATCTCTCTTTCTTCAGAGATGATGCATGTAGATCAAAGGAAAAACTCAAGGGAAAAGATAGATAGTACTCCTCTTCTTTCAAAAGGACTATTTAGCAAACCACAAGAATACTCCTAGTAGTAATAACAAAATGTAGCAAAAGGATGTAATAACTAGCAAATCGAGATGTATCACAAAGTCTTCACCTAGATTGCTCAAGAGTAAGATATGAAAGACAATGAGTGCACAACGTCACCTCAAAGTCCTTTGAATAGAAATGAAAAGAAAACACATTAAAGGCAATTATGGGGGCACAAAGTCTCTCCATAGTTGACTCTTTAGGACACCTTCTTGACTGTTGTCACTAATTTTGCTTGTTGAATTAAAGGAATAGAAGATATATTGAAGAGAAAGACATAAGAACAATTTCCTCAATAACAAAGATATTATAGCACAAAGTCTAAAAAACCACTTGCTTTCTTATTCTAGTAACAAAATATGATCGGTAATCTGAGCTCAAAGTCTCAGTAATACTTGACAGTTTAGGCAAAGTTTTGTTCTAATTGTCAAAAAAGAGATCTAATTAAAATGAAAGGATGTCCCTTATATAGCCACTTCAAGAAGGACTCAAGAATAGTAATACATCATGATGCATTGGGAACTATTAGGAAACAGGCTAGAACATTGGGACATTTTACCCATTTGATCTTTTCAATGTAGATAAACAAGGTACGCAATTGAAATATTGCAACTTTCAATGTCCATCTGGTGATCTGATCTTGTCTTCATCATTCCTCCTTTTCCAGTTAATTGAATCGGGTCTTGGATTCATCCATTGTTTTGTCTTTCCTCGCTTTTAACTAGTTTTGGTCTTGAATTCTAGGAATACATTCAGGTCTGTGAATTCAAAGGATCAACAGCTATTTCACTATCTTTAAAATTGACATTTGCATGCCCATCAATGTGCTCTCAATAGCTAGTTCACTATCTTGAATTTGACATTTTTGGGGGCATCACCCCTCGGTCTTCTTTCAACTTCTGGCTTTGCATTCTTCCAAATTGGACTTGCCCTATTAGGCCTTGAGAAATGACCTATGTCGAGTCAATATAGCCTTTTATTTTGGCTACCGAGAGTCCCCCACAAGGGCACATGCCCTTTAGGGTCCTTCAACAACCCTTTGCCTTGACAGTTCTCATGAACAAATCCCTGAGCTTTCTCTTGTAAAAGTTCCCCACAGACATTTTCCCTGGGTGTTTTCTCCCATGGGTAATTTCTATGGACATTTGTCCCACGAAAAATTCCTATGGACAATTTGCCTAGGGAAAATTCTCATGGAGAAAAGTCCATATAAAATTCCCGTGAACAATTTGCCCAGGGAAAATTCCCATGGACAAAAGTATGTAGAAATTTGTTTCGTGAAATCTTTGACTGGTCTTCAAACTTTGCCTACATTTGCTACTTAGAATTCTTTCAGACTTTTTGTTCAAAGGAATTCCTTCAGACAAAAGTCCAAAAGAATTAAGTGTTAGCCAATTTTTAAATGCCTTAAACAAATCCGAAAGAATTACCTTTTGGCTTCCTTGAAAAATGACCCTTTCGAAGGGTGATTTTATTGATTAAGTGTCCTCTGTAAGGGCACTTGTCCTTTGGGAAGCTTCCTTTTGCATTGAACCACCCCTTTAAACTTTGGCAATGAACCATTCCATTGAACCAAGATGTTCAACTAATTGGTTGAACCAAAAATGGTTCAAGCCAATGGTTCAAGCTAATGGTTCAATGATTTAAACAAGTCAATGAACTAAGCATTGAACCAAACATATAAATTTGCCTTTCAACCAATAGTTGAACCATCTCATTGAACCAATCGGTTGAACCAAGGCTTTGAACCAAAGTGGTTCAATCCAATGGTTCAATCGAATGAATCGAGTGAATGAAACAAGCAGATGAACCTGTTCATTGAACCAAGACATTGAACCAAATTTTGGTTCAATGGTTCAAACAAAGCTTTGAAAAATTCCTTTGAACCTATAGATGTTGTACTAAAGGATGAACTAAAATAATGAACCAACTAAATGAAATAAAGAGTGGAACCACTTGGTTGAGCCGAGCCATTTGAAATGTTCCTTTGGTTGAACCTGCCATTGAACCTTGAACCTGTTGAACCAAACTTTGGTTCAACAGTTCAATGGTTCAAGCCACTTTGATTTGGCCAAGTGTCTTGAAGCGATTGAACTTTGAACCTTGATGAAGCACTTAACTCTTGCCAAAGACATTGAACTTGTTGAAATTTTGAACCCATTAAACCTTTGAACCAAAATGGTTCAATGGTTCAATGGTTCAAGTCTCTTTTTTGCACTCAAATACTTGCCGATGAATATTTTCAACTAAAACAAAGCTTTTAACCTTTTAGAAAATGACTAAGTGTTGAAAACCATCTTTTGACTAAAACTGCCTGCAGAAGCCTTTGAACCTCTATAAATGAACCTGCCTGTAGAATCTGAAAATACAAAGTCCATAGAAATCAACATGTAAAATCCATTGAACTTGACTTGCAAAGTCTATAGATTTTTTGAGAACCTTTGAAAATGAGGAATCTGAATGTCTAAGACAAATTTTTGAAAATGGAAGATATAATTTTGGTCTGTTAGACCAAAATAGTTCAGATGTTGTCCCAAAAATGAATGCTACTTTTGGGGGACAACAATTTGAACATCCTCTTAGGAGTCATAATGGATAAAATATAGGACCTAAGCACTTGGTATAATAGTGTTAATAATTTCATGGAGGACAAGGACTTGATAGACAAAATGGAGAAGCTCTTGCAGACCTTGTTGGAAAACCCCTCTCAACCCATTACCATAGGCTTGATAGATGATGAAGAACTCAAGAAAAGGGTTAATATATTCATCTAGAACATCAAATAGAACAAAGGCTAGTCTATCAAGGATAATTAGAAGGTCCTTAACATCATCCTTACCTTAGGAAGGTAGATTTTAGAAGCACAATGCATCCAAGAACCCATGGCCAAAAATGATAAAGAATTCAATACACTGGTAGATCAAGAAGAAGATTATTTGATGAAATTTGTATTAAATTTTGAGTTGATTAAATAAAAACATGCTAGGGTGAAGGACATCCTCAAGAAAATATAACCAAGAGGACCCACCAATGTAATATGAAAAAAATATTCTTTTATAATGCATATATGCTAGTCTGTCAGAATATATTATATTTATAGGTTGAATTTGATGTAAGAGGTCATTTGTATTGTAATATTTATATAAATAACATTTGTCCTTGTCTTACATATATATGTTTCCAAAATTTAATTGGTACACCACCTATGTTCTCTTTAAATAAGCATGGGTTACCATTTTGTAAAGGGAGGGACTCTAAGCAATTGTATACAAGAAAACATTTTAATACAACTAAGGAATTTTGAAAGGATTGTTTGAATAGTGTGTTAAAAATTAATTTTATACCTCAATTTCATGTTAATGCCTTAGATCTGAATGGTTCCTTGCATTTTGAGCTACATTTTCTATCATAAAGTTGTTGTTTTGTGTTATGCTAGATTAACTAAGAGATCTTAGGTATACTTTGTTTCATTTTCTTTGGATTTAGATGTGCTCATACTATTCATGTTATAGCAGTAAACTCTTTAAAGTAAATCTAGTTCTTGTGGTTTCTATATTTCCTTTGATTCTTTCTTGGTTTATGATGGAGTCTTGGTTCATACTATTTTACATCAGAATTTGGTTCATGTATGCTCAAACCAATTAGAACCTTGTCATGATATTTGAGATGTAAGCCTACAATCATATCTTATTTTCTACCTTACCCTCATTTTTTATATTTTCTTTATCAAATCTCACTTTAGTTTAAGATAATTGTCAATATCCACTTAGGTTAGTTTGTAGATCATAAATATCACAAAGTTTTTAATATACAGGACCCTGGTGGCTCCCAACCACCAAATTAAACAAATATTTTGGATAGCTCTCACACTCTACTTCTATTCCACCATTGACATCCTAAATCATCACAAACTATATTTCATGCCCTAGATCCTCAAGATCCTAAAATGATAAGTGTTCATCAACACTAAGTGCATTTATGAGGTAGTTAGAAGCATCAATATGAGAAAGAGCTCCACTGGTGCTAGAAGGAGGGCCATTTGATCAATTGTGATATTTTTGCATTAAGTTCGAAGGATTATTAACCTTTGTGAGTGATTATTCACTCTAAGTATAAATATCCTTGATATTTAAGTGGTTTCCCACCTATCTTTGTCATTTATATGGCAAATATATTAGTTCTCTATAAATAAATGGTTAAATTCTAGTAAAGATGACTTCAAGTTTTAAGAATTCATAGTATTTGAGATTAAGATAGCTTATTTTGGTTGAATATTGACAATTATTTATGAATTTTGAGTTTACTTAAGTCAAAAGTTGCAAATAATGGTCATCTTTACATAATTCAACACATCTTTGAGCTTGTTTAGTCAAGGATCAATGTCTTTTGTCCCATTATGAGTAAATCTTAAAAAAATAGGCTTAGTGTGTAGGTTGATTGTTTTTCTTTGTGAAATCTAACTTGACATACCATTTTTAAAATAGGATCCTTAATCTTCAAGATGGAATAGCCAAGGATTAGGACTAGATCATATTCAAAGATCAAAGAACCCTTACTCAAGAGAAAAAATCATAGAAGAAATAGGAAAGATAGAGGAAGGCATATGCTTCCAAGTCTCTACCATATTCACACTTACAATGGGTTCCTTCATTTAATATTCATCCATATAGGACATGTCTTGGAAGTTCCCCCATTAATATATCAGGTGTAGTTCATGACTTACCACATTACTTGCCAATATTTAGTCCAACTAGTGTTGCAACTGTAGAAAAACATGTTAAATCACTCAAGGATACTTTAATATTGTTAAATGTTATCCATGAATATGTATCATGTAGGTTTTTTCCATTTTAATTCAAGGATTTTTCATATGAATGGTTCCTCAATTTTCTTGATGATTACATCACCTCATGGAATGACTTTGACACTATTTTCATGGATCAGTTTGGAAAGATCATAAGCCCATGCACCATTTATCACCAATTCACAACCATTAAGAGGGATGAAATTGAACCTATTATATCCTTGAATTTTAGGTTCCAAAATATGTTTAGTCAAACCATATATCCATACAAACCTAATGAGGCTTTAGCTCTAGAAGTTTACAAAGATGCAGTGGACCCTATGACTTTTGTGTTTCTAAAAAGGGCCCTCCTAGCTATCAACACATTAGCCCAAGCTTA
This sequence comes from Torreya grandis, assembly GCA_037957365.1. Classification (NCBI taxonomy): domain Eukaryota; kingdom Viridiplantae; phylum Streptophyta; class Pinopsida; order Cupressales; family Taxaceae; genus Torreya; species Torreya grandis. The sequence continues at coordinate 307,988 of JARHVA010007872.1, forward strand.
TTCTAAAGATGTTTTTATTAGTGACCGAATTCATCCCCAAGGGAATATTTCTTATGACATTCCAAACATTAACCCCTAGATGCCTATATTGAACCTTTTCCCAAATAATAACCAAAATGCTCCAGCTTTGAACTAGCTTCCTACTCTAAATGTATTACCTATTAGCCATACTACTCCTAATAATAACATAGGTTTATTGAGTCATAAAGATACTAATTTATGTCACACCAATGACCAAAAGGATTTAGTGCCAATCAATGGTACTAACAATAGCCAAGTCTAAAGCCCTAAAATCCCCAAGAATGAGAATGAATCTATATTAAATATGGTCCTAAATCTTAGCATATATTTCTTGAAACTACAAAAACAAGTTGGAAATGCTAATGACAACTCTATAAGGAGTTTCACCTTATAAAATATCAATAGCCTTAGAAATATATTTAAGAATGATACTTTTTACAATAACAACAAAACCAGTGAGCCTTCTTCAATCAAGAAGACCATGGATATTAATCTCACTGATATTACCTTGCCAAACTATTTTAGGGTACATGCCACATCTAAACATGGTGAGATTTATTTAATTTGGTTTTTTAAAGCCTTTGAATCTTTTTAATAACTTGACACATTTGAAGTAGTCCCAAACAAAGATACTACTACAAGTCCTTCTAGTTCCAAGCCATTTGATCAAGTGCACATGGTAGAGACATTCCAATTCCATTTCCAAGAGGATAATGAACCCAAAAATATTATTGAAGAGATTCAATCATTTTTATTGAAAACATACCCTCTAATAAATAGAGAACAAAAATAACCATTGACTACTTCAACTCCCCCTAGTAATTATGGGACTCCTCTAGACACTACATCAAGGAATGATCATGAACAACCTAAGGGAGATTATTCTAAACATACTAGAGAACATTTAAGCAAGAATAGTTACAAAATTGTGGAGGATATGAAGAATATCAAATCCAACATCACTTTACATGAGCTAAACAAGATTATAGAATAAATAGACTTACTCTTGGAATCATTGTCTAAGAAACTCAGGAAGCCTCCAAAAAGTGATAGTGGAGCCTCAACCAACATCTTACCTATAGGGATATGTGAAAAACTTGGGTTGACCCCAATCAAGTCAAATAAAGTGGTCACATAATTGGACAATTCAAAATTCAAAGTCATTAGGGAATTATTGAATGTGCATATACAACTAGCTAGTGAACCAAAAGTTCAATAATTCATGGACATAAAAGTGGTGGATATCCCTAGTGCTTATGGATTGATCCTTACTAGAGAATGGACTAATTCTTTAAATGGATACATGTCTACTAACTACTCCCACTTATAGTTACCTTGGAAGGGTGTTCCAAATCAAATAAGGGTGGAAAGAGAGACAAGGATGAAACACATGATAAAAAAATCTAATGATGTCAATGAAAAGGTTAATTTATTGGATTCTAATTTGGGAATCTTCACATTGGAATATAAAAAAGAACCTGGTTCTAAGAACCCTCCTCTAATTCCTGGCCAATGGAGACTATATGTTGATGGTGCCAGATGTAAGTCAAGATCAGGAGCTAGTATTATATTGATAGACCCTATATAAAAACAATATCATGCATCTTATAGATTGCAATTCCCATGCACTAATAACTTATTTGAATATGAATCTCTCATCCTAGGGTTGTAGCTTGATATTAAGCACAAGGTCAAGGAAATCCTTATTTATAGATATTTTGAACTTGTGGTCAATCAAGTAAGGAACAAGTACCAATGCAAGATATCTTACCTTAAGAGGTACAATTTTAGGGTTTTTGACTTGGTATAATATTTTGATGCTTTCAACATCTTATTTATCCCCAAGGAAGAAAACAAAGATATGGATGAGCTTGTCTCTACTATAGTTAATCTCATTCCTAATCATGATGCCCCTAACTTAAACATTGAGCTAGTACCATACCCCTCAATCCTAGACAATGTGAATCATTTTAAATTCTTCAATAATGATCAACAAATATAGATTTATTGACTAATTTTTGGGACTTTGAAGCTCACATCATTGATGAAGCTGATGAAAGTTCTCCTGAAAGGGAGCTTAATGGTAAAATCATCTAACTAAATGAAAATAAGATACTTAAAGGGATGATCTCATTGAAAAGGCTATTTGATAATGACAAGATTATTGAAACACCTAAGATACCTAAAGTAAGTGGTAAGGACTATCATGTAGTAAATCTTGGCCCACATGATCAGTCCCAACAAGTGAACAAAGAAATGCTTATACTGAAATGGAAAATAGAAAGGCTAGGGAGCTACTTACAAATATAAGGATGTCTTTGCTAGGTCCTATGAATATCTAAAAATATTTGACCCAAGGGTTATTACTCATAAAATACCCCTCAAAGAGAATTTAAAACCCTTTAGGTAGAAGAAAAGACCTATCAACCCTATCTTGAAACCCATTATCTTTAAGGAAGTCAAGAAATTGTTGCATGCAAGGATTGTGTTTCCTATTAGGCATTCCATTTGGGTTGTGAACTTGGTCCCAGTTAGAAAGTAGAATGGAAAAATTAGATTGTGGATAGAATTTAAAATTTTGAATAAATCATTTGAAAATGACAATTACCACTTGCCTTTTCTAAACTAGGTCATCCAAGTTATTTTAATATCAACCATGATGTCTTTCTTGGATGGATTTTATAGATATAACCAAGTTCTTGTTACTAGAGAAGATATAATGAAGACAACCTTAAACACTAAATGGGGAACATATGCTTACAAAATAATGCCCTTTGGAATGATTAATGTAGGGGCAACCTTTCAGAGAGCCATGGGTTATGCTTTCCAAGCTATAGTAGGCAAATGCATCATCATATACATGGATGATCTAATAGTGTTTTCCAAGAATAAATAAGATCATTTCATGCACCTAAAACAAGTGTTTTAAAGGTGTAGGAGGTATAAACATATCCCTCAACCCCAAGAAGAGCATATTTTATGTTATTAAAAGAAAACTATTGGGGCATGTTATCACCAAAGAAGGGATATCCATATATCCTAAGAGATTGGAAGCCATTTCTGAGATTAAGCTACCTAACAGTCAAAAAGAACTAAAGTCATTCTTTGGCAAGATAAAATTTGTAAGGAAGTTCATCTCAGGCTTTATTGAGATTATCAAACCCCTAAATGATATTCTTAAGAAAGATGCTAAAATCTCTTAAGATGAAGGGTCCAAGAAAGCATTTACTAACATTAAGAAGGTAATCAGTCAAGCCCCAGTCTTGATAAGTCCTAACTTCTCAAAGGACTTTTAATTATATTCATTTACTTTTAACCACACCATGGCTGTAGTCTTGACTCAAATGATTGATTGAAATGACCACCCTATAGCCTTCATGAGCACCAATTTCAAAAATATAGAAGCAAACTATTTCATGATTGATAAGCAAGATTATACACTAGTGAAAGCAATAAAAAAATTTAAACATTACTTAGAAATAAGGTGCATTCCATCTTACTAGACCCAACCACAAAGATTTTGTTGAGTTATAATGAGATTAAGAAATGAAGGGGCATTTGGATGTTAGTCTTACAAGAGTATGATATAGAAATAAAGATTGCCAAACTAGTGAAATGTCAAGGCCTAGTCTAGATGATTGCCAATATTAATCCTAAGCTTCATGACATGAATGTTGATCAATAAAACCTCCATCCCAATGAATGATATGACTCTCTAATCCACCTACTTTTCAATGGTATTTGTCCCCCAAGACTCACTAGATAATAGAAGAGAGCCTTAAGGCTCAAATCAACCCATTACCCCATCAAAGATGGATTCTTGTATAGGAATAAATTTGAAGGGATCTACTTAAAGTGTGTTTCTAAATAAGAGGCTTCTCAAATCATGTCCACTTTTCATGAAAATCTAGGTAGTGGACACCCTTCAGGGAGAACCATAGCTCACAAGATTCTCAGGGCTAGGTACTATTGGCCCACCATTTTCAAGGATGCTTACAAGAATGTGAGGGAGTGACACTCATGTCAAATATTTATCACAAAAGATCCAAAGGTAGCCATGCCTTTTCAACTAGTGATGGTAGACAAATCTTTTGCATAGTGGGGATTAGGTTTTATGGGGGTAATTAACCCTAGTTCCTCTAAAGTCCACAAGTATGTCCTAAATACTATAGATCATTACATAAGGTAGACTAAATATATAGCCACCAAATAATGTAGGATGGAGGAGGTGATCAACTTCTTGGAAGAAAATATTTTCACTAGATTTGTAACCCCAATTTTCTTAGTTTGTGATAATGGATTTGCATTTATATCCATATAAATGATTGAATGGGCTTATGATAATGGAATATCTTTGAATTTTTCATCCAATCATTATCCTTAAGGAAATAAAGTCTTTGAATCTACCAACAAGAATCTTATGAAAGCCATCAAGAAGTCTATTACAAATAAACCTAGAACATGGCACAAACTCCTTAAGTATGCATTATGAGCTGACAGGATAAGAATCAAATAGGCACTCAAGGCTTCACCATTCATTTTGGTGTATGTTCAAGAACCTATATTTTCCATTACCCTCAAGTTACCCATGTTCACATTCATGCAATAATACATGGAAGAGAGCCAAGAACTGGCCATTTCCAAGTTGTTAGACATCATTCAAATAGAGGATGTTAGAGAAAAGACATTTGTATAATTCAGTAGACATCAACCAACAATGAAAATATGGGTTGATAAGAGGTCCAAAGTGAAGTTGTTTAAACAATGAGACCTAGTCTTCCTTTGGGACAAGGCATCAGAACCTAAAGGAAAGCATGGTAAGTTTACACCCTTCTGCATTAGCCAATACCAAATTTTAGAAATATTGGGCAACAACACCTTCAAGTTAAAATACCTTCGAGAAATAGAATTCACATTTCCCACGAATGGGAAATATCTCAAACACTAATTTGTTTCTACTCTACTAAGAGTATTCATAGAATAAAATATGTAAGATTGTTTAGGGTTAGAGTAGATAGGCTAGTTAGTTTCCTTGCTTTGTTTTCCTATTTGGACTATATTTATTTATTTGATTTCTATTTGTTTACTTCTTGTTGTTTGGTTACTTTATGTTGGGTATGTCCTTTTTGTTTGGTTTTACTCCTTTACTTCAATAAAGTCTTGTAGATAGTCCTTGCTCAAAATTTCCCTAGATTGCTTAAAATTCTAGTATTTCAAAGTGAGGGCATGAACCCCACATAGGATAACCTAAGGATATAATATAACATCATGTTGGAATTGTAGATGGCAATATTTAACACCCTTTCCCTATTCTACCATATTTTAGGCTATCACTTTAATAATTAAGTGTATATGTTATAAATCTACACCATAGCCTAAAATATTGAAATAAGTTAAATCTGAAATGTGGTAGAAACCTCCAAAAATCTATATTTTGCATATTAACTCCTGAAGGTCCCAAACCACTCTCAAACATCCTAAAACTATATACATAAAATATAACTTAAAATATAAGAAACTAAATTTCAACTTATAATTAAATGTTTATTTCATGTATATGCCACCTTTTTACCCATGGTAATGAATCTTATATATTACTATTTACCATACCTAACCACCCAAAATCTTTTAAATAATCAAAATCCTAAACATCAAATAAAACCAAAACATAATAAACCTCATAACAAACTTATCCCATGGTTAAAACAACCCAAACAACCTCATAATTCATTTTAACCCTCTTTTAACCCATAGTAACCCATTGGAATGGATTTTCATTCAACTTCACTCATTTTTGGTAAATCAACATTGATCCTTTATGATTGATGCCAATCGGTTAGGATCGACATCAATTCATTTATATACAATAGACCTCCATGGCTAGGGAATGGAACGTGACTATGATTTTGGAACCTAAAATGCTATTGGAATCTCATTGTAACTTGTGTTTAGACTTTATAAATAATTTGATATCTTGTGGAACTTTTGTTGGAGAGCTTATCAAAGGTTTTTGAAGGATTTTCTCTCTCATCTTATCCAAGTTCATTTTTAGGCATTAAAGGTTAGTATTACATTTTAAATTTATTTATACTTTAAATATGTTGTCTTCTATGTTTGTTTGTGTTTGTTTTACATTTAATTTTTATTATTTTATCAATAATATAGGTCATCATTATAGTTTGTTTATAGCTCAACACATTTACATAAAATCAACATTTATTCATCTAATTAATGTTGATCCCTGTTAGACTATAAAAATACCATTTAAATAGTTTGTTTTACATCTTCAACATCTATTAAAACTATATGTTATTTTATAAATATATATCCTAATTTGTTGATATCCATGAATGAAACTTAGAAAAGCATTTATACATCTTGTCCTTGAATAATCCATTTATCATATCTCTTAATTTTATATAGTCTACATTTATCTAATCTTTATTAAGTTGAATGTTGGTGTCATTCATACCTACATTTATTATCTTGTATATTTTATCTATTATCTTAAATAATCTATAATTATTTATCTTTATCAAATTATATTTTACATTATTTATATCTTTGTAATTTATATCTTTGTAATTTCATGTTTATTTATAAACATGAATTTTAAACAATGGGCTGACATCCATCTAAGAAAGCATGCCACTTTTTGGGATTGGTTTGTAACCAAGTAGCCCACTTATCTCTCTTTTAATCCCATTTTTTATTTAGTGTGGTGTATTACAAGTCATTCCTCCCTAGCCAAAGAGGAGTTATAATAATCAAGCTTGATCAATGGTATGCAACCAACCATCCATATCTCCATCTAATCTTAAATGTCCTACTTATACTTTGTTAGTAGTTAATTAGATCACATTGAAAAAGCATAAAAACTACTCAAACAGTAATCTAAAGACTTTCCCAAGACTCACATAGAAGTCAGTTACCTCATAAGAATCCAAAATATAACCTAAGACCAAAGCTCTTTTGTGAGAAGAATCATGTATGTGGAAGGAGAGTTCAAAAGGTTAAGGCATATACATGCTTACACTTAAAATACATCAGTGTTTAAGATCAAGATCTCAACTATAGGTGATTATCCTAAGGCCAAAACATTTGACCAAATCCTTTAAACTTGGCTATCTTGGCTCCAAACCTTTGTTAAAAAACCTAAAAAAAATAAAAGAGGACTTATTACAAAATCAAAAGATATGAAGTCAAAGGTGATTTAGGCAACCTCCACTAGGGCTATGGATTTTTGGATGGTAGTGGAACAAGGCCATGAGTGGAGCCAAAGGCATATTTATTAGGGATATGGATTCCTGACTGATAGTAGAGCAATGCCAAATCCTTCCTTGAACTAAGAGTAACCATTATTAATGAATATCTAAATATGCTCAAAGTCAGATGTAATGGTCAAAAGGTATGAACTTGGATGTTGTTCCCTGAAGTCTCATGATAAATAGTAAGTGGAATCAAAGCACACACACAACATGTTTAGGTTTTGATATGAGAAGTTTAATTTTTCACATTTGAGGTTTATTTCAACCCTAAACTGATCTAGGTAATGATATTTGGTCAAAGGAGATAAATGACATATGTGTTGGTCTAAACTATATTTTCTAGGTTCTAACATTCTGCTATGTTCCCCTTATGAGTCACCATTTATTGGTACCAACATACCCCCATTTCTCTACTTCTACAAAATAAGGACCCTTGTAAATGTTATAAAACATTTGTATCTTGGATTGGCTTTGAAGAGATTATTCCTTCATAGAATTTGAAGATTGTCCACTTGAAAAGGGAATGAATCCCTACATGGTTAATTGTGATTATGATTTATGGACTAACCTTACTAATATTTGTCTTTGGATGATGAAATGTAGGTTCCATGGAGAAAGGTAGGGTTCATAAGAAAAAAACCCTATGATTTAAATTCAAAAAGTGGTACGAAAAACTTAACAGGAAATTGAATTTATTTTTTTAAAAAACCCTACGTCTAATTTTATATTAATATCTAATGACTCTCACTTCATCGAAGATCCAATCTAACAAAGTGAGATCACCCAAGAGGAACTATGCATCACCCCCACTTACTATTAAAATGTTCCTATGAGATTTAACTTGACAGGCTTGCTCTCATCATTTGAGGCTCATGAAGACTTATTTGATGTTATTGATACCATCAAGTTGAACCTCATCTAAAATTTTACCTAAGTCCAAAATGGGACCACCTTAATGTTTCAACCTTAGGCTTAGCATGGTAAACTTTAGCTTTAAGTTTATCATGCTTATTAACACTATTAACTTAAGACTAATTATTCAACTTAAGCCTCTATGTAATTGAATGGATTGACTTAAAATTCATACACTTTTATAGATCTAATTATCAACATTCACCCAAAGATATGATATGATGGCATGAATACAAAGGGGTTCCTTGAAGTTCAAATCCAATCAACTTCAACCTCTCAGATCAGACATAATGGTCCTCACTACATCATTGATCTTGATCTAATGGACTGTATCAATTCCAAAATCAAGGGAGTTCCTAATAATGTGACACATGGTGCTTCATCATTCAACCAAAGTAATTTTATAGGCTTGAATTTTACAATCTCACTCCCATCATTTGACATTCATGAGGACATCTTTGAAGTTAGCGAGGTCATCGAATTGAACCTCAACCAATATTTTAGCCAAGAAAAGGGGGATTTTTTTTAAAACTCTCTAAAAATACCCTTATCATATTAACATATAAAAATTAGCATGAAGCATTTTAACCTAATTTTATTAGTCTTTATCAGCATAAATAAAAAATTGTAATGCATTTTAGACCTAAAACTAAGGCCTCAAGATTAGCTTAACTATGTGCATCTTGTAGGATCTAATAGGTCATGTTTGATCAGAGGTCTTGATCCAATAGAGGGAAATAAAGGATGATTTTTCAACCAAAGATTCCAAATCCTGATAGCTCAACACGTGGAAGAACCATACTCATTCTAACACTAAACTCCCAAGTTATTTCTTGAAGAAGTAAAAATATGCTACTTGGTGTGATTGGGTAATTCAATATTTAAATAACCAATTAAAGGAAACCTCTAAGATCTTCATCAATGGTTCATGCTGATTTTGGGATCCTAATCCAATAGAGAGAAGACAAAAGACTTGATTTGAAAAATAACAGCTAGTTTTCAAAAGAATTTTTGTGGGCAAGCCATAGAAATGATCTTAGGAAGGCAATAAATTATTGAGTTTGGATGATGTAGTAAATTCCAACCTATAAACTTGGAAAAATTAAGTTATTTAATCACCTCAATCATATAGAAAGTGAACCAACTACCATAGTAGATTGGTTGAATATAATACATAAAAGTCCAAGTTGGTGGGTGATGACTATCCATAAAAGTGTATGAAATATCAAACTAATTTTATTTTTAAAAATAGGTGAACATTTCATAACATATTTACCTTAGATATGTTTCATGTTGAAACTATTTATAACGAAAATACTAATGTATGAAATTCTACCAAAAATGTGTATCTAAATCATATCATTATGAATTTGGAAAATTTAGAACTTGAACAAGTGTGGAGGACATGATTATCATAACATAAACCCACTATATATGGATAAATATGAAAAAAAAAATACAATGTAGAGGACATGTTTACAAAACATGCCCCCACTATAATCTAGGTATGTTCAATACTAAATAAGTGTGGAGAACATGTTTCCAAAACATGCTACCATAGAATCTAAAACTATGAAAAATATGGAGAATATGTTTTCAAAACATTCCCCCATTACAATATAAATCTATGAATCAATGTCTAAATCATGCCTCTATTCCATAACACCACTAATATGCCCACCCTTTTGAGGTAAAAGGAAGTAGTAATTGGTAGTTGCCTCTAAGGAACATCTCTATCTAGATATATCATTGAATCATGAAGAATGTGATTACATCAAGTCCTAATGTGCATGACTTTAATCATGTTAATGTATAGATAGGGAAAAAAAAATCTCAATAAGTGACCAAGAACACACAAGAACACTCAAAATCAAATCAAAATATAATGGCCCTAAGAGACCTCAAGTAAGGGGCATGTTGAAATTCCATACAATTGAAGGGACATGACTTAGTGGAATGTTCACAAAGTAAGGAATGACATATTCAAGCATCCATATAACAAGCAATGACATATTCAAATTTAAAAGAATCAAACAAAGTCATGGGGGTTAAAAATAAAGGATAATATTCAAATTCTCAAATAAGCAAGATAATTTCAATGCAAGACACTAAAGGAAGTGTAGAAATAGAAACATGAGAAACCAACATAAACATATAATACTAGTCCATAGATCATATGTGTTAAATAAATTTTATGTACATATCATATCAAATACACTATAGAATACATAAGCATTTATAAAGGCATGTGTAAGTATATAAACTTAAACATGATAATGTAAAATTACCATAGAATGATATAGCCTAGATGTTTCATGATCAATGAATCAAATAACCCAAATCTCCATATTACATGAGAAGAGGGAAGGGCCAAGATCTAAAATTTCATAGATCATGTATCTATCTAAATATATATCACACTCAAAATATGCATGAAACATGTGTGTGTGTGTGTGTGTGTGTGTGTGTGTGTGTGTGTGTGTGTGTGTGTGTGTGTGTGTGTGTGTGTGTGTGTGTGAGAGAGAGAGAGAGAGAGAGAATCTCCATATTACATGAGAAGAGGGAAGGGCCAAGATATAAAATTTCATAGATCATGTATCTATCTAAATATATATCACACTCAAAATATGCATGAAACATGTGTGTGTGTGTGTGTGTGTGTGTGTGTGTGTGTGTGTGTGTGTGTGTGTGTGTGTGTGTGAGAGAGAGAGAGAGAGAGAGAGAGATAGAGAGAGAGAGAGAGAGAGAGAGAGAGAGAGAGAGAGAGAGAGAGAGAGAGAGAGAGAGAGAGAGAGAGAGAGAGAGAGAGAGAGAGAGAGAGAGAGAATATATATATATATGATATGTTATCCACTAACATCAAACTAACAATTAAAAAAAAAGGACCTAATAAAACATGTAAATGCTAGCATTTGTTTTGTATTTTTTATTTTATTTTTTATAATATGACACCTTAAAACCTTAATTTATATTGTTTACATTATTTAAATAATGGTTGGATAAATGGAAGTGGTGCATAGCATTTTCCTCCTAATGTTTTACATGTGTAATAAAAGAACTAATGCTATCATTTTGAATATGGATTAATTTACCTTCATGATAAAAATATATACCTTGATTATTTTAGTCAAATATGGCCTCCATTTGGTATAATCAAAGCTTTTCAAATGTAAATGAATATGGAGATGTGGTAAGCATAACCCAAACCCTTGTTTGAATTACCTTATGACCACAAGAAATTAGTATTTTGTTATGTTTCCCAAAGAATATTTTTGAACTCCTTTACTTTTTAAGGTTTCTAGATGGTTCCTAATTGGGTTAGGGTTAATAATATATAAATTAATAATCACAAGGGTGATAAATAGATATATATTAGTAAAATTAATTGCAAAACTTAGATAAACATATATAAAATTTATCATGCTAAAATATGCTAAAATAGAAAGATTAATTATACTATATATTGAAATATAATGAATACCATATAATTAGTTGGTTTTGATGCTAATATAGATATGGATATAGAATAGGAAAAAGGTAGACTAGATTTGGATTCTGGATCAATTGCTTGATTCTTAAAATTGCACATCATTAGCAATGGACACTTGCATCTACCTAGGATGGTTGCATTGATGCTTATGTCTAGATCAGATACATGTGTCTAATACATAATACCTTCTAAATCTAGATGTGACCACCTAGATTCTTTTAGGTTTTTTGTCACCTTGAATCTAGTGCATTCATATATAGGTCATGCACTATCACTCCTTATCAAATATCAAAACTCTAGTTCTTCATATTCATATTAGTTGTTAAAAAATTGGTTAGTGTGCACACAGTTTCAAGCTTCCCTAAATACCCCTCTATCATTAAGCACTACCTATATATACAATACTCTTAAGAATGCCTAAAAATTATGTAGTTATCCTATACATGTTGGTTTATATGTGAATCATGAAATGTGTGATAAGTACAACACTGACCTATCTTATAGCTTAGAAAAAGTGGCTCATGAAATGATCATTTAGTAATTCAGACCTATATATGTGTTTTTCCCTATGAATGATATGGAAATATGAAATAAATGGAAATATTTTTCTTACTCAAAGCATTTTTTAATCATTATCTTATCATAAGATGTGAGATTTCTAGGTCTTTTATAGGTAAGGAATGAATGAGGATTGATCTTGTATTTATACCAATCCTTTTGGAGAATATATCACATTAAATAACTTAATACAACCATAGGAATACATTTTGTAAATTAGATGATTTTAAGGAACTAGACACTTTCATTATAATATGACACTTGTATTGATGTAATTATCTAATTAAACAAACATGTCTGAGCAGTTGGAAATAAGTGTAGGTTTAGAAATTTTAGAGATAAAAGATAAGTAGATTTATAACATTATGAGCATGATAAAAGGTATAATTCATAAGAATATCATTTTTCAAATTAAGAGATAAAAAATTTGGCATATAAAGATAGTGTGTGTGATCCTTTTAGTAGTTGTAAAGGTCTAGAAGCTAAAGGTACATCCATGATATCTATTTTCCAAGTGTATAATACTAAGGTGTTATATAGTTCATAAATAATGTCTATAGACTGTACCTTTTCTTTTCAAAATTTTCACAACACTACAGCTATTATTTTACTTTAATAATTACTTTTTTAATTGGCCATTGACTTTATATTTTCTACATAGGCCACATGTCACTATTTTCTAATCTCACTATCACCACTTCTTTACACTATTCTTATCGATTGCAAGACTACGCGTTAGTAAAATTATGCTACATCTATCATTTATTCATTATCAACCTCATGGTTAGCTCTAAAACACATATTGAGCATGAATAATTATGATAGTATGAGATAATATCCATATTTCACATGATCAATTCTCACACTCTTGTATCCTCATATTTATTTAGGATCCTATACCGAGACTAAATCATTACAAAAATGTGAAATAATAACTACATGCCACATGGTTTTATACTATAACTCATTATTCTCATAATTTTCCTAGTAGTTAAATTAGACCAAGAATGGTGATCCATTATAACCAACCAAATTAAAACATGTGATCCACCCACATAGACACTCATGTGCTCCCATGGACTACTAACATTATCCAATGAACCCAAAGAAAAACATAACTAGATAAAAGTATAATGGGAAAATATATTTTGAAATAATGTAAAGATCACTCAAGCAGTAAAATCACACAAATAATTTCTTCATTTAAGTTGTTTGAATATTCAAATAATCATAACCAAGCAAGATCTCTAATTATTTCAAATTACCCTTTCTCCTTAAAACCTTTTACAAAATAGTATCATAATAGATATCAAGAGATAAATGTTTACACAAAGATTTTTATTAAAAAATTATCAAAATTAATGAATTTGAAGTTATGGCTTCTTATATCTTTTAATATGGGAGTAACTAGGTATTCTCAGATACCCAATTCCTTAAGAGATCTTTAGGAGATAAATTCAGACACTAAAGTGTAATTTGTGATGAAGTATCTAGATCCAAACTAATCTATCCAAAATAAAGTCCAAAGGAAGATGGTGCCACTTATGTAGATGACCTACAAGGCATATAAAATTGGGATTCATCTAATTATATTTAGTCTTAAGGTATTTCCATAAATATACTTGTTTTATAATAATTTTATTTAGATGCAACACTTGAATGAATTCACATTGTCACTCAAAAAAAATCCTTTTTAGTTGATATGTCCTTTGGGTCTTATTTTAATTTTACCTAGTTATATACTTAGTATTATTAGGAAGGTTTTTTATTCATATCTCATCAATAATAAACTTAGGAAGCCTTAGAGGATTGGGAAAAAACCTTGAGAATTGGGTTGATAGGGATACTTAGTATAATTAGAAAGTTGTCTCTTTATGTCTCACCAATAAAAAAACTTTAGGAATCCTTGGATAATTGGGAAAATAAATTGAGAAGTGGGTTGATAAGGAATATGTGGACAACATACACATTAATAACTTTAGGTAAGGTGTCAAGATTTGAATGATACCTATGAAATTAATTTATGGTTCCCAAGACATATCCCATTTTAACAAGGTCTTAAAAATAGGTTCCTATTTGAGATTTAGATCCAACTATTTTTACACAAATAAAAATGAATTATCAAAATCGATGACTTTGAATCTATAATTCTGTGTACATTCATATGTAGCTAACTAGGTATTATCAGATGTCAAATTCCTCTAAGGACCATTAGGAAATAAATTCATGTACTAAAGTGTAATTTTTGATGAGGTATCCAATAAATTAGATGAAATTCCAAAGGAATAAGGCATCACTTATGTAGATGACCTACTGGCCATGTAATAATTTGGGCTTCATCTCATTTTATCTACCAAAGGTATTTTCCTACAGTGACTTGTTTTATAATCTTTTTATTCAAACCTATCACTTAGATGACTTTGTTCGGTCACTTGGAAACAAATTAAACTAGCCTTTGTAGTTAGGTTAGCCATTGAGAATTGTTATCAAATTCCCTAGATAGAAACTTAGTATAATACATAGGTTATCTCCAAATGGATCACCAATAATAATAAGGAAGTGTTTGAGGATTAGTAAAAAAACCTTTGAGAGGTTGGTTCATAGGGAAAATGTGGACAAAATTTACATTCATCACTTTAGGTAAGGTGTATATATTGGAATGACATTTATGAAATAACTTTATGGTGCCCAAGACATATCCCATGTTAGAAAGGTCTAGGTGCCCCTCTTGTCTATGATCATCAATGAAGAAAGATTCTAGCTCTAGGAGAGGTCCTGACCTTCAATCTTAAACAAAAAATCTTAGGAGTGAAGAGAGGTTTAAATTTATATATGATGTCATATTTATTTGATGCTACTACTTCTATAGTTTACTTTGCAAAAATCCCACAAGGGACTCCTACCTTATATAAATTAATCCATAAGCACTTTCTAAAATTGTATCTTCACTAGTTCAAACAATAAATATCATAATTATGTGAATGTTTTTATCCTCATGTATATCATGGTAATAATGAATAAACCATACCCAGGGTCTCTGATGATATGATAAAATCCATCATGATCATAGGAGTGTATTAGTTCTACCTTGATTTTAATTTCATTGGAATAGAGGGAGTGCTTATGTCACCATTAGATTGCCTATATTTTTTTAGACAAGTTGGTTGAGTAATAAACTACATAAAAACTATAAAATGGGGTTGGATCAATATGAAAATAAAATTATAAATTCCCTTTATCCCCATTTCCTTATAATTTTTTTCATAAAATCGTTAAGGTTTGGACAGGGTTGAATTTGATATCAACTCATATAACATCCTCAATTTTAAAGACCATGACCTATGTCACTAGGATCCAATGGTAGAGATAGAACCCATATAAATGCATTGAAAGGAAAAGTGTATATTATCTATAGTCATAACACACACCCTCTATATTTGGTTTTTTATTAATGTGTTAGACAATGATGATGTGAATAGGAAGATGGACATTGCAAGTATTGTGATTACACCAATCCAAACCCATTAGCGAAAGCAAATAGAATAGAGACCATATAATTTTATAATTAAATACAAGTCACAAAGAATAAGGGATTCATTGAGAATAAATGTAATCCAAAGCTTATCTCCACTAACATGAACTCCCAAATTAATTAAAATGAAGGAGGTAACTCAACCCTTGGCTTCCTCTTATTTTCTTGTGTCTAAATTTGTGTAAATTTTAGAAATTTCTTCTCCTCAAGCAAAATTAGTGGAAAATAAGGCCACATTAACTCAAAATCATTATTTTTATATGACTCCATTGTAAGATGTCCTAGTTCACACCATTCTATCTATATCTCAGATATAATTAAATTAAATGGGGACCATACCATAAATTAAATTCACTTCAAAAAGTATTGGAGAAACAAACACTTGTGTTAAAAGTAGATACGATTGCAATTTCATCATACTCCAAGTTGACTAGTAGACTTAGGCCTCCAAATACTATAACACCTTATAATTCATATATTAAAATGCCCATATAAAAATAAGTATAATCATTTTTCTATGTTATCCAAT
This sequence comes from Torreya grandis, assembly GCA_037957365.1. NCBI lineage: Eukaryota > Viridiplantae > Streptophyta > Pinopsida > Cupressales > Taxaceae > Torreya > Torreya grandis. Next base: position 324,298 of record JARHVA010007872.1, read on the forward strand.
CTCCTATGAGAACTCTACAACACATTATTCCTTTGGAAACTGCATCTTCAACACATACAACTATGATCACTCCTCCTCCAACCACAACTCTTGTTCCACCACTATTCACTTCTCATTCACTATAAGGTTTCACCCTCATAGTATCATGCATAATATTTTTATTGGTTGACCTTGCATCATCAATTATTAGACCTTCACCCCACTCATCATCCATTCCATTGGTCACCTTTTCTCTTACCACCTTAGAGCCATACGTTTATGAAAATTGGATGGAAGGTATACAATTGGATAAATACCAAAGGATAGGGATGGTCATAATTAAGGATCTAGAGGTGAAATTTGAATTTGAAAAACCTACTAAAAAATAAAGATATTAACTATAAATAGTGTTACAAACATGGGACCCCATTTTCCATGTAAAGGAACAATATGTTTTCACCTTGAAAATAAATAGGAAAGGCATACTAGGGGAGATTGATGAGTGGGTATATGATATCAAATAGATAGTCACTACCACTAGTGAGGTGGAAAATAAAATTATTTAGGGAATAAAAAAAAAATATTCAAAGTGTGAAGACCTAGACAAGATCTTTAGTCCTGAATAATGTCACTATAGAGGTTTAAAAAGGAATGGAATAATTGTATGAGCTATTGTCATAATTTTACCAAATAAAGGTAAAAGGTTCCCCTTGGTAGAAAAATGTAAAGTTATATCTAGACCATATTTATAATCTTGAAGCTAAGTTGGCACATTTTTCATAAATATTCAAGGATATGTTCCCATAATTAAACCTCATGACTTTATATGACATTGGGGCATGACAAAGTTGGGTGATACATATGAGCACTTCATTATAGAAATGGGTAGGAAATATGAAAGTCATGACTCATGACATATACAATGCTACACACACCATCACGAAATTATTTTAATGAGATTGGATAGTGTCATTTTTTAACCCATATGGGTGGTCTGATTATTTTTATGAAAACTTATGTCAAATTGGAAAATTTCACAACCAAATTCAATAACATATCCTAAGAGGACAATAATAATAGTAGTGAGCATGTCTTAGACTTAGTGATATATGCTAAGGAAAAATTATATTGAGATGAAAAAATTAAGGGAACCTTATGATCCCCTCTTGCCAATCATATAAACCATATTGAAAAAATAAGGGTGTTATTAAAAACCCCTATTATTAACTGATGAAGATTATTAGGCATGTGTTAAGGCCATATATACTTAAAATGCTAGTTTAACATAAGATTTTAGTTCTTAGTCCAACATTCCTACTAGTCCCACTACTCAGTTATACAATCCTATTGGTGGTACCTCTCAAACTCATTCAACACAAGTTAGTGTTATTCTTATCTTGGATTCTCATGCCAACATTATGCAAACCCCACATGTAATATGCTGAGTTAATTAAAAGAGGTACTCAACTAATGATAGAATGATTTGGAGTAATTTACACAAGGGAATAATAGGCCAAAGTCAAATAAAAAAGTGAGATAGAATAATATCTCCTTCAAATACTTAAAAAGGACCCTTACAAGTCAAATTGTGTAAGGTTGTCCATCATGGGCATGGCTCCTTTTATTGTCATGATGATATATTTTTATTTCCTATAACACTTTTGGTTATAAAAAATTTAAAATTATGGTTATGATTAGAATCCCACTCTCTTACATAAGGGTATTATTTTATACTATATAGGGGCATGATTTAAAAATTATGAAGGGGTTATATTTTTAATGGAAAATGAGATAACTTTACAAATTATTAGGATCATTCTTTTTTTATTTTTATTTTTGAATGAATTATTCAAATATCAGTAAAAATATGGTGTATGTTTGATATTTATAGGATTATGCTATGAATTTTGATGTATTTTTGCATGTTTAATCAAGCTGAGTAAATTAATCTCATTAGTGGAATCTTGAGATGCCATCAAGAGACTTTCCCTATGTGTGTGTGTGTGTAGAGAAGGAGAGAGATAATGTAATATATTATAAAGGATAGATAGATATAGGACCCTTCATATTTCTAATATTTCCACTATGCTCTTCTACATATGTAATTCATACCCAACCTTGACATCTAGAGTTTGGTTTTTCTAGAGAGGTTGAGCCCCATCCCAAGGATAGGTAGTCAGCCCCAGAGGATATATATTATTATTATCCTTATATTATAAATAATATTATGACTATAATACTAAAATTTATCTCTGGTTGAAATGGATGATGTGTAGAATGATTGGGATAGTTAAAAACTATAGAAGGACCTAGCTCTATCTATAAACTCATTGATAAATTTAGAGGGATAGATATATAAATAGTTATAGGGACACATTCATTAATCCAAATCCATATTCCATTGTAATAATATGTGAATAAAGAACTATATCACTACCCATTGATTGGTATTAGTGCTACCATCTTTTGAAACTATTATCTACCACACACTCATTAGTATTGGGATTAAGATTGGTGCCACCACCCACACCCCACCCCACCCCACCTATTGGAATTAATATATATGGGATTGGATGGTTATATAAGGTTATATTTATGGGAAGGAAACTAAAATATATCTTGATAATAAGAATATTAGTAGTCATCTCACTAATCTAATCAACTAGTGATGGAGTCATCAGTCCAATCAACCTAGAGTCATAATAAACTGATGATTGAAAATGTATCCTATATAGTCAAGGGACTATAGTATATAGTATAACTATCACAATATATTTTAATTTTCACCCCATATATATTATATTAGATAGAGATAGGTCCCTATCCTAGCCCTTAATATAAAATTGAGATGGGAGATGCCCATGGGATTTATATCTATGAAGAGTATTATATCCCCTCCCCTCTATATATATGAGAGATGGTCACACCCCAATTAATTCAAAAAGGCATACCCATAAACCATCCTTCTAAGGAAAAATAATCATAATAAAAAATTGATAGACCAAACCAACCCAAAAAAAAAGTGGTCTCTATATAGCCAATCATCTATAATATCAAATAAAGGTTTTCATCTTTGGAAGACTGTCCTTAACTTGATAGATCTTTGCATTTTATCATTTTTTTATAAATGGTCTTACATGATTTTTTTTTTAAAAAAAAAAATAATTTGTGTGTATATTCATATTATGTAGTAGTTTTTAATGAATCATGTCTAATAGAGACTCCTCCTCAAATTCCTTACGCTTTTTAGCTTAGTTTGATCCCAAATAGATTTACCTAGTTAGAGATAAGTTGTAACTAGGCTGATTGATAGTCCATGCAAAAAATAATAATTTCAAAATTTTTGACAATATAATTTTCTACCTTAACCTCATTATATGTTTATTTTTTTTGACCAATATTATAATTAGGAATAACTAATAGTATTCATCTTGAGAAAATTGGCAAAATATTAAGATAGATGAGTTTGCATACAAGATTAGAATCTATGTGTGGCAACATCTACTTATTATCAAAGTTAATATCATAGGATATGTATAAGAGACATAAAAAATAAATCATGTACTAGGTTATGTCTTTATCCCTAAAATTAGAGGTATTTATTACATTCATTCCTATTTTGTAGGTGTGCATCAAAATTCTATCAATAGTTTTAAATTTTATGTTTGGTGATAGGTGGTTAAGAAAAGTATGTAGTCAATTTTTTATAATGTAATAGTCCCTTGGAGTTAAGTTTTAAAGTGAAATCACATTTAGTAATTAGGGACACATAAATGTTGAATAGATACAATGATGATATTTTATTCCTCAAGGACTTTACTCAAGTGTACAAGGAAATGTTACTATTAATGATGATCATTAGCGTGTTGCATATGATAATTTAAATAATGAGGTTAAAATCTAGTTATAAGTGTCTTAAGTATGTAAAATTTAGGTTTTTCTAAAAATTATGATGAGTTGTGATATGATATGATAGGTAGAGTATGGTGTGAATTTAGTCTTCTAAAGGCATAACAATGTAATCATGATGAGTTGACTAAATCGCTAAGAGAGTGATGAGTTAAAATTATGATGAGTTGTGATATGAAATGACTAAATTTGAATCTAATTGAGTATTTTAGACTTAATTTATAAATAATTAAATATTAATATATAATTTAATTTGTAAGTCTTTTTAAGTTTTTGAATTTATCTTCCCATATTAAAAGTATGTAATTATTTTTTATTTTAAACGGAAGACTTTCAAGTATAATATTGTATGCTTGTGAATGAATCTATTATTATTTAAACCTAAGTTATGTGATAGTGTGGAACAATCCAATGATTTGAAAAGTATCTATTGAAGTGGTTGCATTTGGAATAAATAAATTTGACCCATTCCTCATGAGTCATAAAGGAGTTTTAAATCACTTATAACTTTGCTCAAGATTACTTACTACCAACCATAATCAATAGATTTGACCCATGTTGCACCACCTTGGAGGAAAAAAAGTTATTATAATGAAATAAATACATTAAATGTTATCAAATTTATGCCATTCAAAATATATTCTTGTCTTTTTAAATAAATTGATGATGTTTGTTGAAAATAAAAAAAATAAATATGATTTTATATACTAGGAAAATGGAGGTTGAATATGAGGAAGGATACATTTTTAAGGTATAGAAATTTATTTCTAATTATACCACTTCCTAGAGGAAGAAACAATTAGTTTAGAGTACCATCAGGTAAGGAGAAATCTTTTTTATACTATGCATTGTTAGTTACAAAATTATGATAATTGATATGGTAAATTAATTTAGAAACAAAGGCATGACTAATAAAATGAATCAAATTTTGATCTCTTGTGTGTATTAGTGGTCTTCTTGAAAATTATCATGCCTATTTCTTTGACGGCATTTCTTATACATGTGCTAAAACTTTATAATATGCTCAATAAATTTGATTTCTTGTTTTTGGTTCTCATTCTTATATTTTATTCTTGTATTAAGTATTTTATCTCATATTTTCCTTTGAAATTATCTATGTATACAATTATCCATCTAGTTTGACTTTTTTTATGAAATTATGAATAAGTTGTAGTTTTAAATTGGAGTATTAAATTAATATGTAATCTATGAATGAATTAATTTACTTTGATGGAATGTGAGTTATCCTTGAAAATATTATAATCCCCATTCTATGTGGAAGGTGTTGATTTAGTATTATCCCACACCATGATATTTTTGGTGTTTCAAAAGAGTAGGAATCATTATGAGATATAGAACAAAGCTCAATCATAACTTATTTCTATCACAAGACATAAGTTTCTAGATAAATGAGTTGGTTAAATTATATGGAGTGGTTCAAATGTTTTAAAGTTGAGTTTGAGAATCCACATTAACCCATACTTACTGGATTAATATAAATGCCTCTTGGTGTTAGATTAATTAGTGAAGTTAGGGTTGTTATATAGACTCAACTACGGTGAGTTAACATTGGTATATTTTAAATTTAGTAGTTGTCTAATAATTTTGAAATTAGATATACTAAATTTTGTAATAATTTAATTATAAAATTCATTGAAATAAAATTTGGTCATCCCATTTTATTTATATTTGTCAAATGTATAATGGAGAAAAAGGTAGCAAAATTTTGAACTGTGATTAGGTTGTAAGCCATGCAAACTGTGGAATCCATGCATAATTAATTATTAAAGCATAATATATTGAGTAGCCTATTTTTTATATATTATTCAAGTGTAGTTAGTCATGATTTTTTCAAGTTTATCTTAGCTTATTTTTATCCTAATAGTAAACCATACAATGGTGTCCTCCTTATTTATGTTTATATTTACATATATTAGATTTTCATTAATATGTTATGAATCTGTTATAATTTATAAATTTAGACATTAAGAATATGAAGTATTGGAACTTGACATATATGTTTTAATTATATATTTAGACATGTTTGTTTCCTTTCTAATCATATTTATTTGTATTATGTGTAATTGTAACAATGCTTGCTTGTGGATTTATGGTCATTATTTACCATTAGCTAGTCTTGATGTATTTAATTAAATAGAATAAATTTTAAACATAGTAAAATATTATATTATAAATATTAAAATAAATAAATTGGAGACAAATACTGTCCTATAGTTCATTTGTATTAACTAGACCAAAAATGTCTCTTGTAATAGATATATTCTTAAATGAACAACGTGCCTTCACTAGAAGATACTTTTGAAATTTTTATGCCATTAAGTAAAAATTTGTAATAAAATGTGTGTTCTTGCTATTGCTTTCATTTTTTTAAAATTTTTATATGGTGTATTATAAGTCAAAACTTTTAGTTTAATACTGGTGAATGTTTTCAAAGTTGGTAGGATTGTCACTATGAATAAGTTCTTCACTAAAATAGTTAGATTAAGATAAAGTAAAAGCCTAGAACCTCTAATAGATTATGCTAAATTTAAATAAAATTCCTTGAAAACCATTTAAATTTGCCCTAAGTAGATAACATGTGATGAATATGTAAATATTTAACTACAATTTGGATGTCCTCTTCCAATAATTAGAATTATGTTGAGAATTATAATTATAAGGGTATTAGATAGACCAAAATTAATCAGTGAGTAAAGATTTAAAATATATTTTAATGGTGTAAGACAAATAAAAAATCAATGCATATTTAAAAACAAGGCCCCTTTAATTGCTAGTGTGTGGTTTGATTTGGGTGGTAGCTTATGAGATCGAGTATTTTTATTTTTTGACAAACATTTAACTTAATTACAAATAAGAATACAGCTTAACATATATTACACCTATTTTTCCTTATATTTTGGTTTTAATGTAGAATCTAGACCTCCATCATTATAATGCTTAGCTAACCTCTTTTTATAATATTTCCTTGATTTAAAAATGTTATTTCCTTGATTTAAAAATGCCCATGTTATACTTCTTTCAATGATTCATCATTTTAAATCTTATAGTAATATTCCTTAATATAAATATCACCTCTTGGAGCTTGAAATTTGCACACATATGAAAATTTAATTATCATAATCTACTTCAAAAAATATTTTAATCCCAAAACCACTTTAAGTATTTATTAGTATGGGTGTGGAATGATGAATGTAATTCACCACTTTGGGCTTATCACCCTCTAGCCTCTTTCTTCATTGAAAAATATTTTAGTGAGTGTATTAATAAATCATCATTGTCTCAAAATTATTACCAATTTAAAATTAACCCAAATACAACTCAATTACACATTTTTTTATGTTAAGTTGAAGGATTTTACATGAAATTTATTTAGATATTAATTTTCGGTGGGATTTGTTTTCTATCTATTTTAGTCATTTACCTAAATGACCTCCATGTGTAGTCATTAACCCAAATAAAATTCTAAGTTACACATGTATTTAGATAATAATGTACATATCTCGTGTCTATCTTGAAAAGACAAAGGAACACAGATTTCACACACACACACACACACACACACACACACACACACACACACACACACACACACACACACACACACACACACACACACACACACACACACACACACACACACACACACAAAAATTAAAATACATGGGTTTTTTAGGAAAAAAATAAGTTGAAAGGGTAATAGATAAAGATTATAACTTATTATTTATTTAATTTAGTAAGAGTTTTTTTTTATGCATGTTTCGACACACCAAAACATAGGTTGGGTGAGGACTCACCCTACTCTCCTCAAATTAGGTTCTTAGGAACCTCCCCAAGTTCTTTGTCTACTGGGTCTCGACATACTAATCTCACTAGGTTGGCCATTGTGGTATATTCCTTATCAAGGGTATTTTATTAGTTAACACTTAGAGTAAGGATGTTTCGACTAAAAAGGGGTCAAATCACTTATATTCTACAATAATTCCACAACTATCATTCATCATTATTTAACTAGATACAACAATGCATCAATTATGACAAATGAAATTAAGATAATGTAATATAGATAAACTTTAAAATTGATTAAAAATAAATCTATTTATAAAACTAATATATCAATGGTCATAAAAAGTATCAAAAGAAAGAGGGGTAGGGAAAGAGAATAAATAAACTTTGTCTGTAGAATAAATACTTCTACTTCTATTAAGTGGCTATATATTTTGATAAAACTAATCTCTACTTGGCTAATGGAACACATATAAAAGACATAGACAGTGAAATAGTTGGAGGACAATTGTTATCAATGTAAAGGATAAAAATAATGTCACCATATAAAGTACAAACCAAGAATATTAAATGACATAGCTTTTAGATTAAAAAGGTAGTTCATGAAGTACATATAGGATCCATATTACACTTAGGATGAACACAAAGGTAAATATTGATAGTATCATCTTATCCAAATAATGATACTACTTATAAAGTATACAATTACAAAAAATAAAAGGGAAAAGTTCATTGGTATTCTACCTAACTACCTTATTCTATCAGTTGATCAATTACCCAACCCTTTTTCATTTTAATAGTTGGTCTATTTTAGGCAAGCAAAGCCCATTAGATCATTAAATCACCTATTAACTGGTGGTTGCAATAATTAAATAAATTAATACATATTAAATTTGAATTATTGAAGATATTTCCCAATAATGATAAATTCATAATTAGGGGCATCCCAACTAGTCCATAATTTAATTCTGAGTGGCTAAATTTGCCCAAAACTCATTATGAACTTTAGTTGGTCATAGTATACATAGTAAGTGCCATATTTGATCATACTTGAATTGAATTTGGGTGGATAATAATCATTGAGATATGTTTAAATGTTCTATTGACCATACTTATCATTGTGATGATCATGCCTAATTAAGGCATTTCTTTTTCTTTTTGTGCTCTTTTATATGATCCAACATTCACACTATATATTTTGATTAAATGAATCTATATGTTTTGTATTGGGTCATGTGTCTTCTGATCACATTTCCTTTTAAGAGTCTCCCTATATAATTCACTACCATAGGTGGGATTGGACACATAGTTGAAGTATGAGCCATGACAAGTTGATAGGCCAAGATGGTTTTCAGTTTTAGGCACTAATCCTTTACATGGAGATATACATATATTCATCAATAAAGTTACATTACATGGATGCCTTTCACTACTTAGAGATCTAATGTGTCCTTTATATTATAGGGTCCTATTATGTGGCATATTTCATTATCCCACTGCTCTATCAAAGGCCCCAATCTCCTTTGATTTTTCTTTGGCTTAGGTATAATGAGATATTTATAAGTGTTACAATATCATTCACCCAGAGCTCATTAGTCCTTGATTAATTTTTGATGTGTCCTAACTTCCCTGAGTATTTGATATGATGACATGTGTCATCTTCTTAAGTGGTTTCTTAATATCCTCTTTATTTTCCTATTCTTATTGACTTGAGAGAATGAATAAGTGAGATGTTGCTATTTTGAACCATCTTATTCATCTAGAGAGTCTACCACCCACTTATCTTGTAATAACCATCCCAGGGCTTAGGGAAACTAGATCATGACACATGACATCATCCTAGTCACTCAAAGGATTTATAGGTTGGCTCTTCTTTTGAGGTGCTTTAGAGAAGTAGATAAGGAAGGTCTCATTAGGTGGTATCTCCTCATTCCTTTAAGCATGTAGAAAATAAATAACTATTAGATTTAAAAATATAAATTAGATATTAGTTTTTAAATTTTATAAATTATAAGAAAATAACTAAGTTTAAAGGCTTCAAATGAATGGGAAAAAACCTCATTACAAATAAAGAGTGACTAAGTTTACATATCAAATAGTATAATCTTTTGCCATCCTATATATAAAAAATAAAGTATAAAATGGACTAGAATAAGATAATAAACCCATATAAATTACCATACCCAAAAGCTCAAGTAGTCCATTTAAAGGCAATGACTAAGTCTAAAAATAGAATAAGGTTATCATTCAGTCATTTCCAAGTTGGAAAAAAACATAAATGGACCAAAATCTAAGAATAAAAACATCCAAATCTATAAAACCTACAACTGAATTAGCCTAATTAAATATAATATGCCCAATTAACAAATTTCACCTTAGGTCAAAGTTGGTAAAAAATCCTTGCATTTTTAATCTTTTCATAGGGTTCTAAGTTTGAAATGTTTATCATGGTCCTAAATGAGGCCACATAACATGTTCTAACCTTTTCATATTTATCATCTTGTCTTAATATCCCTTTTGCCACCTTTTGGGTCATTTTAGGGAGTTGTACGGTTTTACACTAAATAAAATTGTGTAAAGATTTAATATAACATACAATATGTTAGGGAATGTCAAAAAATAGGTTTGAAAATGAAATATGGTAGGTTTAAAGTAGAAACAAGAAGATTAACTACAAATAAGGTAGATTCAAATAGTTTTATGGATTTAATGACACATTTAGCACATGTGAAGGCCTCAGGAGTGTACATTACAATCCCCACGTGTTAGTTTTATATTAAATAAGATTCAAAAAGTTAAAAATTACCAAAAACCAATTTCTCTCTCCTATCACTCTTTAGGGCAAGGTAACAAGGTCAAACAATTTTCTATTCATATGGATAGGGTAAGAAGAGTTGGAGTGAGTGAACTTAGGGGATGATAGTAATCCTTATGAGCTTCCAATTCATGGTCATTGTCTCAATTTTCATGGTTTTTGCTACATGAAAAATCACTAAGATTTTTAGTACCTTCAAACACCTCTATTTTCTCATCTATTTGTATTTTTCTATGTGAACCGAGTAGTGAATATAGTCTTGTAGCAAATGTATACTCATTTCATTTGGATTTAAATTTGGTTGGTATATATGAACATGGATAGATGGTCAATATCACTCTTTTTTACTAGAATTGAATTTCAATGAAGTTTACATAATAGTGTTTTAGTAATGGCAGAGTTTCATCTCCTATGAAAGGATCTAGGTTAAGGTAATACACCTATGCTCACCCCATCAAAACATGGAATGTAGTTTCTCCATTGAGGTTTTTCATTTAAGAGATATTAAATTCACTTAATTACAAGGAAGGGTAGATAAGCTCAAGACCTAATTAGACCATAAGACTGTGACTATGTAGTCAATGGAGGTAGAGTGATAGGACATATTAAGAGCATTTTAAATTTAATATTGCAATTGAATAAAAATATTTTGATATATTATTGATATTTTAAGAAATATTTAATTAATATTAATAGATAAATTCCAAGACTATACATATTCACTAATCCTACATGAATACCATAAAGGCTTGAGATATTGAGAAATCTAAAAGAGATTCCAGAAATGTAATGTATTGGCCTAACCATGAGATATGTCTAATATTATACTTGTCAAGATGGTAAGACATCTTAAAACTCAACATAGGATAAATTACCTTTATATCAATATACATAGACTAGAAGAGAGTTTTAGAGTTGGAAAAGTTATAAATGGGAGAATTTACCTTAACTTTTATGAAAAGGAATAATGTGTCATGCAATATCACCTCATATTGAAATTGATAAGTTTTAAGTAATATTAATAGTCTCATATTTGTAGCCTAGGAATGAAGGTCATATATAGTCATAATAGGAAATTTTTTGGTCAAGATAAAATTATGGTTGAATGGTTACAACTTAGTCAAGTTTACATTGAAAACACTTAGAAGCTATAGTGCCATTATACCTAATAAACCTTGAATTGTAAACCTATAGTGAATTTGTGATAGAGGAATGATAAAATGGTCTTAATTTTATTAGTTAATTTAGGATAATACAAAAGTGGAAACATATTACTCAATAAATGTATCATCACCTTTAGGAATATTTTGACTTCCCTAATAACCACCTATAATTTGACTACAAACGTGCTCAAGCTAATGAAGTGTAGGTGTGGAAGGTTGAAAAAGGTGTATGTTGAATATTTACATTTTAAAAACACTATCATAGTGATAATATCAAATTACTATATGATTTAAATGATCTAAAACCTTAGATATAGTCATAGCTAAAATTTTTTAAACCTTATCAAAATCTTACACACAATTACAAGCATAAAAACTAGTCTTGAGAAAGTTTGAAGTGTTATGGCATATTGGGGAATGATAATTATTTAAAAATTGACATCAAGGTGTCATCATGAGTTTATAAGTACCTCAATATTCTCATTTTATCTATACCAATAGGGTAAGTTTTCTTTGTTTTGTCTCAGACATGAGGCACTTCATAATCATACAATCTATTGACCTAGTATACATAAATGGTGAAAGGATAAAATAACAGAGTGTTAGTTACTTTATGATTATTTTTAAAGTTTAATTAGAGATTAAAAAAGTGATAAGATTACCTATAGTGACTAAAAACCTTTGTAGGTGGTCGTATACCCATATACATAGTCTTACAGACTAGGCCTTGCACTAGTCCTAAACCTTCATGGTGTCTAGTGTCAATATTATAACCATATGATCTCTCAAATAAAATTTAAAGACTTAAAAAGAGAGTTTATGGTTTAATAGATTCAATTTTTTGCAAATAACATCTCAAAATTGGTCATTTTGGGCCATTTCTCTCTCAAGGGTATCTAGAATGCCTAGTAAGAGCTCGAGAACCAATTTATTTTGCTCGTATATGTAGGGACAAGCCATACTATATCTAAATAAATTAAGGATAGTTTATGGAGGTATTATCTCAAAATAAATGGGATTGGTTCAAGGGTTAAGTGTATAGATTCTATGAATCATCATTAAGAACCTAAATGACCTAAAACCCTTATATGAACCTAATGAAGAAGATATGAATGGAAATTAATATATAATGAGTTAATTGACATAAAAATTGACTTTGACCTATTTTTCACTCTTCTAAGCTCCTTACCACTTAATTTTTTCATACTATCACTTGTACATATAGGTCTAATTCTATGGTTTATAGGATTTGAGGTGTTTTATGGGTATAGAAAGGAATTTATAGTTGAAGGTTATTTTGTAAGGTGTGTGGGGACTTTTTATAACTAATAATACCCAATTATCACCTTGTTTGTGCATGTAAACTCCTATCTTAAGTTGGTCATTACAGGCAATATTAAACAAGATAGTGATAAATACTATGACTACTTAAGTTAGAAGTGAGAAGTTTGATAATGAGATATTTTGAGGTATATTTAATATAAAAAAGTAAAAATAAGACTTTATTAACTATGTTTCATCTTTTAAAATAATTTACTTGAACACCTATAGCTCACCCTAGTGACAAGTGTGTGAATCAGGCCTAAAGGGTTAGTGAGCAGTTATAAGTAAGTGAACAACAAATGTTAAGGAGGATGTTTTTAGTTGATTGGGTATGATGAATTCAACAAATAATGTTTTCATATACTCAATTTATATGATATGTTTAAAATACTTCCAATATAGTTTAAGATAGGTTGATGGAATCATCATCATCAAGGTAGTTTCAAGGAAGATAATGAAGATCTATATGCCAACTTCAAGAAGGTGTCATGTTTTAGATGGAAACTTGTCTAAGAGTACCTCATGACCTATTACATAACCATATTTTATTACATTATAACTATATTTCAAGACTTGACACTTGGCCTTATGATTTTTCAATTTCACTTCTTTTCTCTCCTCTCCTATGTTCTATATATTCAAGCCTTTTTGGCATTGCTAAGAGTTCACACTTGGTATGGAGAATCAATGATAGTTTTGACATCTTATTTTGACTTTGAATAAATTTTAATAATTTTATTTTAGTATCTAAAATTATTTCCTAATTAAATCAAGTAATTTATTTGGATGAGAAGTGATGAATGTCTTATCCTTGCTTCCATTGTACTCTTGTATGTATTATGTGAGTAGTAGCATTTATTATAACAAGTCTCATGAAGTGTAACTATTTGTTAAGGTGTATTTGAATTTTTAGAGAGATTAGTAGTGACTAATATCACAACTTATTTACACCCACCTCTAGATATGCATCATAATCTACCTCTATGTAGAAACACTTATGCTAGAAGTACATTGAGTTGAGGTCAGTTATAGAAGTTTTATTTCTTAGTATATATGTAAGCATGTTTATGGAGTTATCTTTGGTGTATTACCTTCATTAGTATAGTTTTATTTTATTTTTCCTTATTCCATTTTAAACCCCAATGTTTATTAGTATAGTGTATTGTGTGAGCCTAAAAGATAGATCAAGGGAACTATCCCTTCAAATCTAAAGATCTATCTCTTATAGTAGCTTGTCTATATGTAGAGATAGTTCCATGTTATCCCAAATTTGATAAGGTATACTTAAATTATATATGGTACATATTTGGGATATAAATTTTTGTCATGTCTATGGGATGTGAAGTCCAAGAAGGTTATTGAAGGTGGATGCTAGTCTTGATAATAAGGAGGTTGTAATAATCCACTTCCTATAGTATTTAGTGACTCCAACATTTGATTCTTGATTGCAAACTAGTACACTATTTCATGTCTAAGGTAAACACAAGATATCTTATCAAATCTATTATATTTTAATTCTAAGAGATTTCCCACTACTCATACAAAGTAAACAAATTTCCTAACACCCATCCTTATCCAAAGAAGTTATAACTTGCTCACAAGCCTATAAGAAAGTTCTTGATTGGCTTATTCTTTCAAATTCCTAAAGCTACCATGATAAGGAACCTACCTTATATATCCTTCAATGCATATACCTCTCTAAAACTTTCCCACTATGATGACATCCCCATTTCTTCCCTCAAAAGTGTTCCCTCATACATTGGTGAGACTACCATCAACCCTATTGAGCATATTAGAAATATTAATAACTTCTACAACATACATCACATCATTGAGGAGAATGTAGAAACTAGGCTTTTGGTTGTATCTTTCAAATGGAAAATTTTATGATTGGTATGATACATTGGCCCTTGAATATATCACCACATGAGATGATTTGGTAATGTATTAAGGAGAAGATTTAAATACAACAGTGACAACTTGTCATTGACTGAACATTTGACCAGCATAAGGAGAGAACCTTAAGAAATCATTCTAGACTTCAACATAATTTTTAATTAGACATGGGATATGATCCTAATATTTTTAAGACCCATAGCTCACCATGCATTTTTTTACTATCTTAAAGCTTTTGATAGTAATATTGATATGATGATATAATCTATGGGAGGGATCACATTGGCTAATGTATATGAAGTGGCCATAAAGGAAAATAATTGTTTGATTAAGGATGGGAAGATTTACCCAATACCTCTCATTCCTCTATTATATAATTTTCAATCCCCTACACCTACTTTTTCTCCCATTCCTACACCTAAATGTAAGCATGTTGCCCCTAGCTAGCCAAGTAAATTTAATGAGGTAGAAATAATGAGATATAAGGAAAAATATATCATAGGTATCAATAAGGTAATACAATATTAGAAAAAATGCCTTTCCAAATCCAATATCAACCTAATTAGTCCTATCTTAACTATCAAGGCAATATACCACCTTTTCAAGGTCATCCTTAAGGTCAAGAACATTTGGTTCAAATAAAGTCATGTAATGGATATAATGCCAATGCTCCCTCTACCTAAGGAGAATTAGTGATCACTCAAAATAACCTTGATCAAGATAATGATGGTCAATAATCATGGGATCAACTTCATGATCAATCTACATATGTCAATGAGTCCTTTAATCAAGCTTTCATGGCAAACTTGGGAACAATGCTAGCCATGACTCAAGATGTGATACTAAATAGATAAAAGACCAATGGGAAGAGTGCTCAAGTGGGGTCTACCTTAGTTAATTTTCATCTAGGTGATTCATGTGTTATGAATTAACAAGGGCAGTCAAGTAAAGATTCAAGTTCTATATCTACAAACACAAGAGATAAAAGGAAGGCAATTGAAGAGGTTCAAGGGAATGCTAATGATTCATCAATGAGTGTTCAAACATAACAAATATAAGGTATGTCTAATGTAGTACCAAATGCATAATTTGGTTAAAGAAATTATAACTTTAGGAACTATCTCACACTTTAGAATTCTCAAGGTATAGGTAATACTATTCTTACTAGTGGATAAGCAAAATTTAGTGGCTATTTCACTAACATTATAGAGTAGATGAAGAAGGCTCATGTTATTGTATACATGTGGAATACATTATCAATACCTAGATAAGTAAAACTATATAAACATACTTTGATAGCTAAGTATCCTAATGGGAATGAGGTAGACATGACAAACACTTTGAATCTTAGTGAAGGATAGTAAAAAAAGTTGAAAAGGTAGACAAACCTAGTCCATTCTCTCTTTCCATCATCACAGGTTATGATTTGGCTCACAATTGTCTTATTGGTAGTGAATCAAGTAGTTGTGTCATGCTCAAGCAAGTAGCTGATAAATTAAACTTGAAGTATGAACCTCATGCCAAAGGAGTGTTATAATTAGATGGGTTAGCTACCAAGACCATTGGCATAATAAAATGTTTTCAACTTTTTTTCCATGCTTGTCCTACTTTCAGCATTTCTCAAGATGTTGTGGTTATGTATGTGCTACCTCATTTTTCACTTTGTTTATCAAGAGAGTTCACTACTAACATCAAAGGATACCTAACTTTAGATTGGTCTTATATGGACTTTAAGACTAGGTATGGTGTGAAGGTGTCAATAAAATCTAGGCTTGTCTCTAGTTTTCATGTATATCCATATTTGCATTATACCTGTAACATAAATTTCAATGTCAGTGATGAATAAAATCATTCTAATGATCAATAAAATCTAATATTTATTGATGGCATATCTAACTTATACCTTGTAATTAGGGATCTAAGAAATATCAATTAGAAGAAATAGTCCTTGATACTTACATCCTACATGAATAATGTGATGCATAACTTGAGGCAGATTTTAATGACACTCTAGAGCAATTTATATGGGGAAACTATCTTTTGCACATGAATGATGGCATTCATATCCTAACTATATAAAAACATGATAGTCTAAGTGAAAACTTAAATTCTATTTTCCAAGGAAGAGAACACTCATGAACATGAACCTAAATAATAAGTGGATGATATGTGGCAACAATTAAATGCCATAGTGTATGACTAAGGTGGTAATCGGGTTTATAAATTTTCATAAGAAATACATACCTGATGATGAGGTCAACCATGAACCTAATGAGAATAAAAAGGAACATAAGGTTTTTAAAAATCAAGAAACAACCTTTGTGTATCATGAAGTATCTGATGAGCATAAATAATATTCCCTTGATGACTCCCAATAGTATACATGTCTTGATCAAAATACATTTGAAGTTGGGAAGGATTTGATGATTCCTAATGATTAGATTGAGGAGTGTCAAATAAACATGTTAGATTTAAAGCAAGATGAAAATAAAAACAAGAATCTTGGAAATCTAGATGGAGTGTTCATGAGAGATCTAAGTGATACACTTTCAGTCAACAAAGGATCCAATAATGGTAAGTCATTTGACTATCTCCATAAGTAAGTGTTTATTGACAATTATGCAACATATGAGAGTTTATTTTCATGGATCAATAGTAATTATATAAGCATTATCTTTAATTATAGTTAAAGTAATGAGTATTTTTTCTTCACCTCAAATGATTTTAGGTCTTGTATATATTAGGATAGGTGTGTGTTTCCTTTGAGTTATTTGTGTGTTTTCCCTAAATGCTCATGAGAGAACGTGTGTTTTGGTGTCTTATTTTGTGTGTTTGTTTCTTATTGTGTTTTATTTATATTCAAAGGCATTTAAGTTTTGATTATAGTATATAAGTGACTCCATTACCTAAGGATAGGAGATTGCAATTGTTCCTTAGCATAGTAGGCATTCTACCCCTAGAAATCACCAAATATTGGCCAAATTTCACCTTAGGTAAAATTTCGTCAAACATCCTTGAATTTTTAATCTTTTCATAGGGTCATTCTAAGCTTGAAATATTTTTCATGGTCCTAAATGATGTCACATAACATGTTTAGACCTTATTATATTTGTCAAATTGTTTTAATATCCCTTTTTGCCACATTTTGGGTCATTTTGGGGAGTTGTATAGTTTTACATTAAAGACAAATGTGTAAAAAGGTAATTTAACATAAAATATGTTAGAGAATGTTGGAAAAAAAAATTGAAACTAAAATTTGATAGGTTCAATGTATAAATAAGAAGATTAACTACAAAAAGGTAGTTTCAGATAGTTGTACAAATTGAATGACACATTTGGCATGTGTGAAGGCATCAAGAAGGTGTGATGAGATCCAAATAGGTTAGTTTCAAGTTAAATAAGATTTAGTAGGTTAAAAATTAACAAAAACTAATTTCTCTCCCCTATCACTCTCTTGGGTAAGTCAACAAAGTCAAATAGTTTTCTACTAGTATGGACAGGAGAAGAAGAGTTGGAGTGAGTGCACTTAGGGGATGTTATTAATCCTTATGAGATTAAAATTCATGGTCATGATCTAAACTTTTATGTTTTGTGCTTCATGAAAAATAACTTATATTTTTAGTACCTTCAAACTTCTTACATAACCCCGACACATTAGTTTTCTCATCTGACTGTATTTGTCTATGTGAACCAAGTAGTGAATATAGACTTGTAGATAATTTATAATCCTTTCATGTGGATTATAATTTTGGTGAGCATGTGTGAACATGGATATCTGGTCAATATCACTCTCTTATGCTATAAGTGAATGTCAATGAAGTCTACAAAATAGAGTTTTTGTAATTATAGAGTTTCATCTCCTATGTGTGCTCCAAGTTAAGGCAATACACCTATGTTCACCCCATTAAAACATGAAATTAATTTTGTCCATAGTGTTTTTTAATTAAACTTATATTCAAGGCACTAAATTATAAGGAAAGGTAGATAATCTTAGGACCTAATGAGACCACAAGATTGTGACTGTGTAGTTAATTAAAGCAGAGTGATAGGATAACTTGAGAGCATTTTAAGGTTAATAATGCAATGGAAGAAACCTATTTTGATATAGGATTGATATTGTAATACATCATGAATAAATAGTAAGATATATAGTCCAAGACTATATATAGTCACTAATCTTACATGAATACCACAGAGGCCTAAGATATTGAGAAATTTGAAAGATATTCAAGAATTATTATTTTTGGGCTTAAACATGAGATATGTCTCATATTATACTTGTTAAGATGGTAGGACATCTTCAAAATCAACATATGATAAATTAATTTGAGATAAATGTCCATAGGCTGGAAGAGAGTTTTAAAGTTGGAAAAGTTAGAAATGGGAACATTTACTTTAAATTCTCCAAAAAAAATCTTGTGTCATACAATGTCACCTCATGGTGAAAGTTGATAAGGTTTAAGTAAGATTAATAATCTCATCCTTAAATCCTAGTCTTAGAGGTCATATTTGAGAACAAGAGGATATTATTTGTTCAAGAGGAAAAGATGTTTTAATGGTTCCAAATTAGTCAAGTTTACACTAAAAACACTCAGAAGCTACAATGCCATTATACCTAATGCACCTTGAACTATAGACCTATAGTGCATTTGTTATAGAGGAATGATAGCATGGTCTCAAGTGTACAAGTGAGTAAATTTAGGTTTAATATGATACTAGTGACTTAAATAGAATATAAAAGTGGAAACATAATTATTGAATAATGTATCATAACCTATAGGAGTCCTTTGACTTCCCTAATAAGCACCTATAGTCTGACTACAAACTAGCTCAAGCTAATGAAGTGTAGGTATGGAAGGTTGATAGAGATTTATGTTGAAGATGGGCATATTTAAACCAAAATAATAATGGTAATATCACATTCCTATGTGATTTAAAGAATAAATAATCTCAGATATAGTCATAGCTAAAGTTTCTTAAACCCTATCAAAATCCTACACACAGTCATAGGCATAAAAACTAGTCTTGAGAACATTTGAAGTGGTAAAGGCTATTTGAGAATGATAAAACTTTAAAATTGACATAGAGTGTAATCATGAGCTGATAAATACCTAAATGGTCTCATTTTGGTCATACTAATAGGGCAAATTTTCTCTATTTTTTGTCAAACATAAGGCACTTCATAATCATGTCGTGTGTAGACCTTGTATACATGAATAGTGAAAGAATGAAATGGTAGAGTCTTAATGACTATAGGATGATTTTTAATTCTGAATTGGAGGCTAATTTTTTTCAAATATTCAATATATCCACTATAAACCTTTGTAGGTGGTCATATACCCAAATACATAGTCTTGAACACTAAGCCTAGAACTTGACCTAATCTCTCATGGTGTCTAATGTAAATATTATAAGCATATTAACTCTAAAATTAAAGTGAGATAATTAATAAGAGAGTGGAGGTTGGATTATAAAAACTCAAAATTGGTCATTTTGACCTATTTATCTCATAGGGGTCTCTAGAATGCCTAGTAAGAGCTCGATAACCAATTTATTTTGATAATATGTATCGGGAAGATCTAAATGGGATATAAAGAAATTAGGGATATTTGAGGGATTTATTTAACTCAAACTCAATGGAATTATTTTGAGGGTTAAGAATCTAACATTTGTAAATCATCACTAATAACCTAAATGACCTAAAATCCTCTTAAACCCCTTATATGAACTTGATGAAGAAGATATGAATGGAAATGACTATATAATGGGTAAATTTACCTTTAAATTGAATTATAACTATTTGACATTCTCCCAGGATCCTTACCACTTAGTTGTTTCATAGTGTCATTTGTACAAATAGGTCAAATTGTATGTTTTTTGATGGATTTCAGGTGTTTTATATGTACATAAGGGAATTTATAAGTGAATAATATTTTGGAAGGTTTGTGAAGAATTTTTATAACTATTAATACCTAATTATCACCTTGGTCATGCCTAAAAACTACTTTCTTAAGTTTTTCATTATAGGTAGTCTTGAACAAGATAAATGAGAAAGAGTGTGATTGCTTAAGTTGGAAGTGAGAAGTATGATACTAAGAGATTTTGAGGTATATTAGATAGAATAAAATACAAAGAAGAATTGATTAAATATCTAGCTTATATACATTGAATTTCATTGAACACCTATAGGTCACCCTAGTGACAAGTGTGTGAATCAAGCCTAAAGGGTTAGTGAGCAACTACAAAAAAGTGAACAACAAATGTAAAGAAGGAGATTATCAGTTGAATGGGTATGATGAATTACACCAATCATTTTTTCAACTCTTTACATCAGATGATATGTGTCAAAGACTTTCAAGATAGTTAAATATAATTTAGTGGACTCATCATCAAGGCAGTTTCAAGGAAGACAATGAAGATCTCTACACCAACTTCAAGAAGTTGTCATGTTTTAGATGGAACTTGTCCAAGAGGAAATAATGACCTATTATTTAACTGTATATTATTTAATTATAACTATATTTCAATCCTTGAGACTTGGAATTATAACTATTCAACTTAACTTCTATCTCCTCTCCTATGGTTTATTCAAGCCTTTTTGGCATTGTAAAGAGTCCACAATGGGTATGGTAAATCCCTATTGGTTTTGACATTTTATTTTTCCTTTGAATAAATTTTTATAAATCTGGTTTCATCTCTAAAATTCTTGATGAAGTATGTCAATTAGTGTATTTAGATGACAAGTGATGAATGTCTTCTCCTTGTTTTCATTATACTCTTGTATGCGTTATGTGAGTAGTAGCATTTCTTCTAATAAGTCTCATGAATTTTAAATATTTATTAATGTGTATCTCAAGTGTGATAGAGATTATCATTGTTTAGGATTAGATGTCCTTTTCACCCACCTTTGGATATGCATAGATATCTACCTCTATGTAGAAACACTTAAGCTAGAAGAACATGAGTTAAGGTTAGTTTTAGTAGTATTATTTCTTAGTGAAAATGCAAGTATGTGTGTGGAGTTATCATTGGTGTATCACATTATTTATTATAGGATAATTTTATGTTACCTTCTTCCCTTTTAACCCCCAATAGTGATTAGTCTAGTGTAGTATGGGAGCCTAAAAGATAGATCAAGGTAGTTAGCCCTTCAAATCTATAGATCTATCTCTTGTAGTATCTTGTCTATATGTAGAGGTAGTTCCATGTTATCCCAAATTTTATAAGGTCTAATTGAATTATCTATGGTAAAAATTTGGTCTATAATATTTAAATTATATGGATGCCTTTCACTACTTAGGAAACCTCTACATCCTTTATATTATAGGGTCGTATTATGTGGCATCTTTCATCATCCCACTACTCTATCAAGGGCCCCAAGCTATTTTTATTTTTCTTTGGCTTATTTTTAATGAGATAGTGACAAGTTTTATGATCTTTTCACCTAGATCTCATTATTCTTAGATTAATGTTTGATGTGTCCTAACTTCCCTAAGTCTTTGATATGATGACATGTGCCTTTTTACTATGGAGTCTTTTGATTTCCTCTTTATTTTCCTATTATGATTAAATTGAGAGCATGAAGAAATGATATTTTGTCACGTGGCACCATTGCTTTCATCTAGAGATTCTACCACCTACTTACCTTGTACTAACCATCCTAAGGCTTAGGGAAACTAGATCATGCTACATGACATCATCCTAGTCATTCAGAGGATATTTAAGTTGGGTCTTCATTTGAGGTTCTCTAGAGAAGCTGATAAGCAAGGTCTCATTAGGTGGTAGCTCCTCATTCCTCTGAACAAGAAAAAAAAATAACTGTTAGAGTTCAAAAACATAAATTACCTTTTAGTTTTTAAATTTTATAAATTATAAGAAAGTGAATGGGAAAATTTTCCATTACAAAAAAGGGGTGACTAAGTCTACATATTAAATAGTATAATCTTTAGCCATCATATCTTAGAAAAATAAAGTATAAAATGTACTATAACAAGAGAATAAACCCATCTAAATTACCATACCCAAAATCTAAAGTATTCCATTTAAAGGAAATGACAGTATAAAAATAGAATAAGGTTATTATTTACTCATTTCCAAGTTGGAATGAAGTATAAATGGACCAAAATCTGAAAATAAAAACATCCAAATTTGTAAAACCTACAAGTGAATTATTCCAATTAAATATAATACACCTAATTACCAAATATTAAATAGTATAAACACTTAGTCAACTAAATTGAAAGAGATCAAAAAAGGAATTAATGTTTAAGGTAAATGCACAAAATAAACCATGAAAAACTACTAAATAATTTTCAAATATTTAAGTCTATTATTAGGTTTGATATCTTTGTCAGGCAAGGTGACCATCAAATTTTTGTTCATTTGATGTTGATTTGGATGTTAGTATGTCATCTAGTCAATAGTTTCATTTCATGAAATAGTCTTCTGCTCATTTAGGGCTTGATTAGGGTCAAATTTTTTTAGTGTTTTCTTATATGATCAATATGAGGTGATATTTTGACACCTATCAAGATCTTAATTACCTAAGGCCTTATTCAAGGTTTGGTAACAAAAAAACTCCCCTATGGAGAAGGGGAATAAGATCATGCCATGTGGCATGATCTTATGAATTCAAGAGCTCAACCATTGATTAAAATTATATATAGAGTATCAAATCCATGGTTAAGTGGCATTATCCCATGTGGCATGATCTCATGCATTTGGAATGTCAAAGTCATGTCTTGTAAATTAAGAGGGCCTAGGGAAGTGAGGAAGAAAGATTATGCCATACATCCTGATTCTAACCACTCAAAATATTTTTTTAAAGAAACTAAGTCCTTGAGAGGCTTAATAAAGTGATCGAGTAACATGTGGAAACTACTCATTAACCCAAGGTTCATGAGAAAATAATGTTACTATTGGACTATAGAGAAATAACATATACATTAAAATTTAGAATATGAAATTTTATAAAAATAACTAAGGCAAAACCAAAGAGAAAGGAAACATGAAATAAAATAAACATAATAAAAATAAACCATTTACCAAATTTGAAGGCAACTAGTCTAATATGAATAAATGATTAATTCTAAGAATTGGAACCTTTTGATGTTACTAACTACCTCACAAGTGTTCTTAGTGTTGATGAAAACTTTTCCTTTTAGGATCTTGAGGATCCATGGAATGAATTGTAGTTTGTGACAATTTGGGATTTCTATGGTGGAATAGAAGCAGAGTGTGAGAGATATCCATCATATTTATTTAATTTAGTCATTGGGAGCCACTAGGGTCCTATATATTTGAAACTTTATGATATTTATGATTTAAAAACTTACCTAAGTGGATATTAAAAATGATCTTAAAATAAAGTGAGATTTGATAAAGAAAATATAAAAAGTAGGGTAAGGTAGAAAATTAAATGTGATTACAGGCTTCCATCTCAAATATCATGACAATGTTCTAATTGGTTTAAGAATACATGAACCAATTTATGATGTAAAATAATATGAACCCAGGTTCCATCATAAACTAGGAAAGCATCAAGGTAAATATAGAAATCACAAGTAATAACTAGATTTACTTTAAAGAGTTTACTACTGTAACATGGATAGTATGAACACATCCAAATCTAGAGAAAATGAAATGAAGTATACCTAATATCTTTTAGATAATCTAAAATAGAAAAAATTAACAACCTTATGATAGAAAATAGGGAGAGATAGCAATGAACCATTCAAAATATAAGACATTAACATGAAATTGAGAGATAGCATTAGCTTTTAGCACACTATTCAAACAATCCTTTCAGAATTCCTTATTTTTTTAAAATGCTTTCTTGTATAAAATTGGTTAGAGTCCCCCAGTTTACAAAATGGTAACCCCTACCTATTTAAAGAGAACATAGGCAATGTACTAGTTAACTTCTCAAAAGATCCATATGTAATATAAGGAAAACTATCGTTTATACAAAGATTACAATACACATGACCTCTTACATCAAATTCAATAAATATAAATAATATATGCTAATAGACTATCATATATGCATTATAAAAGAATATTCTTTTCATATTACATTGGTGTGTCCTCTTGATTATCTTTTATTGAGGATGTCCTTCAACCTAGTGTGTTGTTCTTTAATCAACTCAAAATTTAGTACAATTTTCATCAAAGAATCCTGTTCTTGATCCACCAATGTAATAAATTATTTGTCACTTTTGGCCATGAGTTTTTGGATGCATTGTGCCTCTAAAATATGCCTTCTTAAGGTAAGGATGATGTCAAGGACCTTTTTATAATCCTTGATATACTAGCCTTGGTTCTCTTTGATGTTCTAAATGAAGACATTAACCATTTTCTTGAATTCTCCATCATCTAGTAGGCCCGTGGCAGTGGGTTGAGAGGGGTTTACCAACAAGGTCTGCAAGAGCTTCTAAATTTTGTCTATCAAGTCCTTGTCCTCCATGAAATTATTGACACTATTATGCCAAGTGCTTAGGTCTTGTATTTTATCCACTATGACTCCCAAGAGGATTTTTAAATGTTCCAATTTGATGATTTTGATGTCTTGGACCTATTTTTTAGTATGCACATTGATCAATTTAGTTGTTTAGTCTTTGGAGTTGTGTCATCTCATCTTGATGGGTTAAGGAACTTAATCTAAGCTTTATGGTATTCAATCCTTAAAATATGTCAAGAAGAGACTTATTCAACATCTTTAATATATCCTTAGGGATTGAAAATGTAGCATTTGCTTCCAAGTCCTACTTCTCTTTTTCTAGGTTGATAATTCTTTATTTTATTCCCTTGATCCTAGCTAAGGTCATTTTGTATTGGGCCTAAACCAAACTTGCTATGCCCTCTTAATGGATGGGATGCTCCCATACTATTTTCCCTTGCATAAGAGTTAGACCCAAAAAAGGCTCCACTCTTTGGAAGGTGAACTCCTCAGTGTCTCTAGTGGCCCTCTTTGTTTTTACCTTCTCCAATCCAGGTATGTCTAGATTATACTACATAGTGGATGTTGGTTCAAACAATTTGGGTACCTTTGGGATCTAAATCCCAATACCACTTGGTGTCGTAGGATCCTTCATTATTTTTCTACTATCTTTAGTTGCCTCAACAATACTCCTTTCTTCTTGCTCTTTCATGAGCTCTCTAATATAGGATTTTATATCATCATGGGTATCAATAATTGTAGTGATAGTAAGTGCCAATGAATGTGACTAGGATGGAATCTTTTGGAGATTTTCATATATGAACTAGTCAAGGATGGCAGGTCCATGTATGGGGAACTCATCAATTAACAAGTTAACATCACTATTAATATGGGTCCATGTCACTTTTGGCCTTTTAGAGGACCTAAGAATAAGAGCCATCTTTTATTCCATTTTATTTTGTGAGACAAGGACTAAATCCAAAGTTATTCCCTTCCCCTTTTCCATATCACCTGCCTAGGGTTCTTCAGCTTATGCCAACTTAGCTATGGCTTCCTCAATTCCCTCATTTTATTGATCTGAACCATAGGTCTCTACAATCTCTTTGAAGAATCCTTCAATTATTTCATATAGTTATAGGGAAACCATATCAATGTGCTCTACTAGAGAAGGTGGTCTTGGAGCTAGAACTGATGATGAAGGACCTTCTCCTAGCCTTTCATCCAATTTCTTCTCACTAAGTCCTTAAATTTGGAACACTTTTTATTATGGTAATCTTGGAGGTGCACTTTAGGTGGATGGAAATAGATGATATTATAATGGGTTAATTTTACATATTTCTCTAGTTAGATTCTCCTCTCTTTGTAATCTATGTTCAAGTTTGAAGCCATGTTGCATACACCTAGCTAGAACTTCCTCAAAATTTGTACTTTTGTGTAGAGATGGTCATATGGGCTAACCCTATGCTCATAGGCCAGCTTGGTTAGTGGCTTGGATTTTAGGTGGAGTATAACTTTGTTATTTTGGTCTCATTCTTTGAGGTCATCCTTTTGAAAGTAGAAGGCATCTCTAGGTCTAGAGATAACGTCCAACTATTTCCAACCATGGATCATGGTTTTTATAATCAAGAATGGAAAAGGATGTAAAATTAATTTCCTCTTCTCTCTGCATACATTGTTAATTCCTTAGAGAAGTTGGGAAGCAATTTCCTGTTTATCCAATTTGATAAGGACATGGACTATCAATCTATATGGTTGAGTCATGACTCTTTCCATCATGATGACAATGCAATCTAGGTAATACCATATGCCACCCATGGTATCTACATATTTCTTGATGAGGGGGTGAAATATAGGCATGGATTTACCTATGATAGTCTTAACCAAAGTAGGATATATGTAATCAAAAATGAATTGCATGTGACCCCTATATTTAAAGATATGTAATTTTGAATAATGATGGGATATTGTAATCTTTCTATGAGAGGACCAATTCTTGATATCAATAATATGTGTGGAGACCATCAATAAGTCAAAAAAACAAGACATCATGGTGAATTGTTGGTTGGTCTTCCTTTTTATGCCATAAAATTATCTTCCCAAGTTGATGCTAATTAGTTCTCTAATAGGTGTAGTTAGCTTCTCTTCCACCATGAAATATATTTAGGAAACCCATTTGGGGTTAACATATGTTATGGTGGCTACACCTAAATCTATATTAAGTAGGGTCATGATGATCCTAATTACTTCCTTGAATTTTATAATAGGGATCTTCCCATCATGGTTCTTCGATATGTGGGTTCCTTGGTTTAACTAGGGTCTTAGAATAGTGTCCAAATTATGCTTAGTTGTCTACTCCTTGATGGTGGGGAGGTATATATGAGTCATAGGGAGTTTATATAATCCATCAAAATATATAGGGGAAATGTATGCTATCCATTTTGACACACCTTCCCTAACTATCTAATCATCATCAATTCTACAATTGACAAACATAGGTGCAATGATATCAATGCAAAGGAGTACCTTTGGCTTTGTAGCTTCTTGATGAAGAAAAAACATCTGAATTACAATCAAGTCATCAAATTTCCTCTTGGTTACTATGATCCTTTATTCATTGGAAGTGAGAGGCTACATTTCCTTCACAATAAAGAAGATCTCTGACCAATTCTTCATTCCATTGTTGAGTGCCCCCAACATCTAATTTTGTATCCCCAAAACATCTTCCCAAATTATCCATAGATAAATACAATTATGTCTCTTCTTTCCATTATTGCATAGCTACTACCATTATTCCTTGATTGCCTTAGGTGTATGACTAGCTTTGCTTTGCTCAGGATGAAATTTGAGCTTGTTTAATGCAATTGTGTCTCAATAGTCAAGAATTAGGGATTTATGTTATTTTACTAGGGGTTTTTAGAGATTTAATGGAGAAGTTGGTTGACTTAATAAATTCATTCATGCCTTAGATCTTAAGATAGCCTAACTTGTGCAAATTCTATCTTTTCAAGTTTATAGTGTGAGTTGACTTGGTTCACTCACACTCACCAAGTTATAAGTATAATTGGGTTGTATAGTTGAGCTAGTCTCAACTATTAGGTGGAAACTCATATTTTCTCCAAAGTTTGAGACATGTGTCCTACTATCTCTCTATATCTATATATATATATATATGCACTTTCCAAATTTTATGTTTTATCCTAATCTCATTTTCAATTATTCATAATTTTACATATTTTCAAATAAAATTTCCAAAAGGCAAGGTAGTTTCATTGATACATAGGTGTACTCAGAAATTTGCCTCATTCAATTTTAATAATTTAAAATGATTTAAATTTTATATTATATGTAATGATTATATACTATAACATGCTCTTAGTTTTAGGTTAGTCATGATCAAATAACTTAAGATGGGCTCAATCAAAGTTAATGTTTGTTATAAACATCTATGTATGCATTTATTTTCCTTTAATATAGAAATTTAATTACTAAATTAAAAGGAGGGGGAGATTTAGACAATATTTATGAATTATATATCATGGTAGTCTTATACACTTAAATAATACATAACATGGATGTACCTTCAATTTATAGACCTTTCTTGATGTAAAAACCTTGCATACACTATCTCTTTGCGATAAATTACTTATCTTTTACCCCAAACAATGTTATTCTAATGACTCAGACCTTTTATCATGATTAGAATGTTATCAACCTACTTATCTTCTATATTTAAAATTTCTAGACCTACACCTATTTTCCAAATACCCTGACACTTGCATCCCAATTAAATTCCTATATCAATGCAAACGTCCTATTTTGACAAAAGTGTCTAGTGCCATAAATTCATCTAATTTAAAAATTAAATTTACTCTTATGGTTTTCTTAAGTTATTGAATGTGACATATTCTCCAAAGGAATTGGTATAAATACAATATCAATCCTCACTCATTCCTCACCAAGTAAAGACCTAGAAATCTCATGATTTCTCACAAGTTGATGATAAAAATAATTAAAGTGAGAAAAATCTTCCTTATTTTATCCTATTTCCATATCAGTCATATGGAAAACACATCTTCTTGACAGAAGTAATGAAGGAGCATTACATGAGCCACATTCTCTAAGTTACAAGTTAGGTCAATGTTGTACTTGTTTGTCACACATTACATGATTCACTATCTATCTACATAGCCAAAACATAGGGGATAAATACATATGTTTAAGGACATATTTATAGTATTAGATATATAGTTAGTGGCAATTGGAAAAGGGGTATTTGGGGAATCTCAATGTTGTGTGCACATTAATCCATTTTTACCACAACTAATATGAAAATGAAGAATCAAGGTTTTTCTATTTGACAATGAGTGACCATACAAGGCCAAAATATAAATACATCAAAGTGAAATTAGAATATAAACTATAAGAATACAAGTGATCGCATCTAGTTTCAAAAAGAATTCCATAATAGACACCTAGTCTAATCTAGCTAGAAGAGTCGATGCAACCATCCTTGGTCGATGTTAGTGTTCATGGCTATAAAGGTATAATTTCTAAAATCAGATGAATAATCCAAAATCTATATATAGTATAATTTTTACATGTTATAGATCCATATTTTTATTAGCATTATAACTAGATAAGTATATTATTTACATTATCATTGTAATATCTAATATATTTGTACTTTCTATTTTTAGCATATCTTAACATAATAAATTTAGTATATGTTTAGATGTGTTTTTTTAATTAATTACCCTACCATATATTTGATTATCACCCTTGTGATAATTAATATATATATTATTAAACCTAACCCAATAAGGATACCCATCAAATATTAGGGTTAAATAGAATCAATTTTAATATATTTTAAGTTTGTTGCATAATTTAAATTCCCTTAATAAATTGTATTGTAGTCTAAATGGGCCATAATTTTTTTAAAATTACATTAGGAAATTATAAGAAACCCACTTTTTCCTATAAATATACAACTTGTATTTAAATTTTAGTCATTGATTTTGACCCATATTCCAAATATGATAGATAATTATGAATTATAATATAAATCCAAAACCTAACTTAAATGAAAAACAAATTTAGAAAATAACCTATAGTCATAAAGGGGTCCTAATTCAAAAAATGTAATGGGTTATGTTGGACACAAAAAAAAATTATACCTCGAAAAGATACCCTTATAGAATAACCCTTTTTATATAATAATCTTATATACATACAACCTTCAATTATTTCCATGTAATATTCATATAAACCCTATCTTTTATGTCCCTCCATTATAAATTTTACTAACCCAACATTTGTGTCACACTCTTCCTTAGTTTGAAACCACCCTCTCTTCTTCCTCCATCCTCTATGTCCATTATGTTATTTTATTTAACACCAAATCCTAAAACTTAGAATCCACATCATTCACTATCACTCTATATTCCTCTACCACCCTTAATTATGTAACCTCTAAGAAATATAAAAACACCCTAATATATGTAACATTTTAAAGTTCCTCATGATTATTGAATGTTATATATAACTTTATTGTATAAACTTAAAAAAATATATCACATTTTATTATATATATATTCCATGTAATGTAATAATTAATAGTCATTATCAGACCAAAAAATGGCCAACCTAATTCATTAAATTATGGGTTTTTAAACTTATAAATCACCAAATAATTCTTGTATAAATAATATATGAATATTCCCCCTTATTCAAGTCAACATATCAATGATTGTCCTTTGAGACCCCAAATATAACAACCTATGTAGAATCTTATTGAATTCTCTCTAGATTAGTATTAATATTTCTTTTTCTTATATTTATATTCAAGTAAACTAGATTTATATAATGTGATTATGAAATCCTAAAAATTATATTTTGATCTTATAGTAAGCCTCTTTGTCTTCCCTTTGATAAACCTCTTCCACATCCTAATTTAGTCTTCATTAGCCTCTTATCCTTCCTTTTGATTAATTTATTTTGAATTAGGATTTTAATCCTTATCCATTACATCATTAATTAACTTATTTTCCACATATTACCCTACTATGATCTTGATATTCAACACCTAAGTATTTCCTTTTTATATTCCTTTAATAGATTTTAAATACATACATTATCCATAGGCAAAATCTCCTTATCATCAACCTCCTCATCTGTCTAATTCCACATCATCCTTACCTCCACATTTTACCTTTCCATCTTATCATTTTATTTTTATTACTAATAATAACCTTTTCCATTTCATCCTTATACAACCTATTTACTTATTTTGTATCCAACCCCTCTTTTAGTGCAAAATCACTTTCTTTATCCATGTTATAAAACTATTTCAATTCTTTTATAACCACCACCCGTACCTCAAAATCCTTTTCCACATCCATCTTCCACACCCTTTCACCTATTTCACATCCAAATACTCCTTCTCATGGAAACCATTTCTTATATCTTTCCACATTCATTTCAATTATTTTATACCCAAATATCCATTATTAGTTCTTCAAATATAATTCATTTTCTCCCACTCATAAATCCTTAAAGATATTATTTTATAATTTATTCCCTTCAAAAATATTTTCCTTATTTTCCTCAAATTCTATGAGATTATTCTTTTCCATTCCGTTTTTTATAAACCACCAAATTCATCTACCTATTTACACATCCCATTTTCAATACATATCTTGGCATACTATTTACTCCCTATAACCCAATACTCACAACCTTTTGTGTATTATTTAAAATCTACTTATTATATAAACCCCTTATAAATATTCAATAAAACATAATATACTTCTTTATTAAGTGATCCACTAATTAGCATGAAAAACACTTTATCGAAGACTTTTCAAAATATTTTTTCTGAATATATTAATTTTTTTGAAAATGAAATAAATTACCTTTAATAATGGATTATCCATATCATGGTCTACCCTTATCCTTTAATAAATATCAAATTATTTATTGTTTATTCTAGGTTCCAATGCATAAAACTTTCCCAAAGAATTTCCTATCTCTTAGAAAATATCACAATTCTAATATTTAATAAATAGAACATATAATATTATCTATACTTATTTTTTATTGTTACCATAGGCATCCTCTTGAAACTTATCCTTACAAGGTTGAAAAAAAATCCTTTAATTTGATATATTCTCCTTTTCTTTGGAATTTAATCTTTCTTAATTTTTTTCATAAACCTTAACATAAAGAAACATTTAGAAGATAGTAAACATTACCCAAATATACTCATGATAAATATTTTACAACCATTCCTCCAACATATTTCCCATCAAATATTTTCCCAATAATTTCTAAATTTTTACCTCTCAAAGTAAATAAGCTCAAGCCTTTACTACTAATTTGTTAGAGTAATTATGCATTTTCCTTAGGTTATTGATGAAGGTAATAGGTCTATGGTTAGTTTCCTTAACCACTTGGGTTAAGAGGTTAGTTTATTTTTTTAGGCTTATCTATTTCATGCTCGTCAATGTTGGTTATTTCACCCACCCTTTTCATGTTTTTTGGGTGGTTTATTTCTTTGCCTATTAAATAGGCCTTCTTGTATGGTTTGAGATAATGTGTGATATTTAATGTAACTTAGTTCTCTTTTTAATATCTATGTTCAATCTATTATGGTATTTAGATCCTATGGTTCATAGATCCTAAGTGAAGATCTATGGAAGTTAGAAAGTCAATGTCTTACTAGGGAGGAGCTTCAAGTGCCCAGTAGAGAGCTAGAGGAGAGAGAAATTTTTGTAAACTCAACCAAAAGATCAAAAAAATTCCCAAGAAGATCAAAATACCAAATAAGATCAAAAGGAGGTTAGAGGGATCCATTTTAGATGATTAGAGTCCTATGTTTAATTTTTATGGGCTAGTTGTATCATGTTTAACATCATATATTTCACGGAGGAGAAAAGTCAAATTTTGATTTTTTTAGTGAAACAAAGGTCTAAAATGCAAGTTAAATATGAAGTTGAACATTGGTGTGGATGGTTTTATATTTGGTTGAGGAACGACTCAAAATCAATGCCTAAAGTTTCATAGACAGGCTAATTTTCTAATTGGTTGATTATTTTCATGAAAATTTTAACCTAAAGTTTTATTAATTAAATTATTTTTTATTTATTAATTGAAGTAAATAAAAAATTTAGCTAATAGGGGTTATTGGGGTCTTGCCATTGATTAATAATCATGGAAGCATCCAAGAAGTTAAAAATTTCACCATTTTCTAGGTTTTTAATCTAGATATGGATGGAGAAAGAATTTTTTAAATTGGATTTGTAGTTTTCTCAATTTAATTATTTCATTAAGAAGATGATTCCTTGGACAAACTAAAAGCTAGAATTGTTGTAAAATGTTATGCACAAGAGGAAAGGGTTGATTATGAGGAGACTTTTGTTCCTACCATCTTTATGGTAGGAGTAAAAGTCTCCTCATAATCTAATCTCAAAGGTCAAAAATGTAATCATTGCGTCAACTTTGTGGACTAATTTTACATCTAAATATCAAGCTTTTGAAGCTAATAGGGTATTATATTTTAAGAATTTTTTATTCTCTACTAATATGTAGAAAGGTGGCTCCATTTTTGAGTTTTTTGGTAGATCAAAGACAACAGTGATCAGTTGAAGGTTGTGTATAATCTTGTTGATAAGAAAGATTTGATTGCTTTAGTTAAACATAATTTTCCACCTTAATTTGAGTCATTTTAAGATTCCTTACAAATTATTTTTGAGACATAGACTTTGGACTTTAAAAATTTGTCCACATTGTTATTGTAAAAGGAGAGATGACAATAGTAGGCAATGTTATCTACATCTGCTTCTATAGAGAGTGCATTATTCATCAAGGGAAAGTGTAAGAAGTTTGGTAAAACTACTAGTTCTCTAATAGAAAATTCACAAGTAAGTGGTTATAATAAGAGATCTAAGTGGAAATGTTTTTACTATAAGCAACTTGGTCACCTGAAGAAAGATTGTAAGAAAAGAAAAAATATATGGATAACCCTAGAAAGAAATCTCATCAGGTGAATGTAGTTAAAGGTGAAAGTGAGGAAACATCTCTTGATTTTGTTTTCATGGCTTCCAATATTAGTTCTATGTTGGATTGATCTTGGTACTTTGATTTAGGGGCATCTCACTATTATACATTCCATAAGGATTGGTATGTGGATTTTGTTTAAATTGATAGTAATAATGAATCTTTATCTTCAAGAGATGGTATAACTCATTTTTTGAAAGGATATGGTAGTGTTTAGATCATTTTTAATGATATTATTTATTATACATTTAAGAATGTTTGGTATGTTCTTGATATGAATAAAAATTTACTTTCAATTAGTGAGATCACTTCAAAATATAATTTTTTTGTAAAGTTTCAAGGATAACAATGTTTTTTCACTACCATAGATAACAAGATTATTCATGTTGGGACTAGTGAGAAAGGTCTATATAAGCTTGAAAATCCATAAAGGGTAATGGAAAGTGTACTTTTAGAAGTTGATATCACAAGTTCACTATGGCATGAAAGGTATGGGCATTTAAATATCTAGTATTTGACTACATTGAGTAATACTAATATGGTTAAGGGGATTCCTTATATTTGAGATAGATATCATGTATGTACTAGATGTTATTTGGGGAATAAAGTTAGACATTCATTTGATGTTGGTAAAGCTTCAAGAGATAAGGGAGTACTGGATCTGGTACATGTAGATTTTTGTGGTCCATTGCAAACACTTACCCCTTCTATAGCCCTTTATTTTCTATTATTGGTCGATGATTTATCTAGGAAAAAGTGGGTATACTTTCTAGTGAATAAATATGATTGTTTTTCTAACTTCTTTACATGGAAATTTATTGTTGAGAAATAGGAGGGATGGTTAGTGAAATCTCTTCGAATGGATAATGAGGGTGAGTTCATCTCAAAATAGCTCAAGGAGTTTTGTATCAAAATGATAAATAAAAAGGATGTTAATTGATAATATGGATAATAATACATTAAAAACTATTTTTATATTTTAGTAGAATTAGAGAACCTATCATAGTAGGGTGGTAAGGATTTATAATAAGGAGCATCGACTGATGCTTGCAAGGGTGGGGTATATGTGAGTAGAAATGTGTTGGTTACGACATGTTTTGAAGGAAAATATGATAAATAACCATAAATAGGAAATTAGGTGGGAGGTTGATATTATGGAGGGATGATTGATGTTATAGGGTTTATAACTCCATAAGTAAGGATTTCCTTTGTGTTATGGATTTTTACATAGCCAAAATAAGATGGTTTAGGTTGGTATTATGACATTTGATGAGATGTTGTTAGGATATTAATAAATTAGGAATGAACTTGTTAATTGAGGTTTTAGGTCATTCCTTGAAATAATTACCTAATTTGGAGATAGGATCAGTTACTCTCAAGGTCCTAAATGTAGCCTACCAAGATGGAGTTGAGCTCACTTAGTGAATAATTGGTATTGGGTTTAGGAGTGTCTATCATGGAAGACTTGAAAGGGAAATATTGGTATCCCATACTGAGTTGGTTCATTTCAGATGAATTAGGAGGAGTCATTATGGTTTTTATGGTAGGTATGAAGGCATTTTAATTAGTTTTAGAGGGAGATGGAGGTAATTTAAATCTACTAATCCCATCTTTTAGAAGGTGGATTTTTAGGCATATTGATCAATCCTCATCATGCTCTCGATATCTAGGATTTATAGACTAATGTGGGGTATATTAATAATTTTAGAGGAGATACCACATATATTAGTGAGGGTCATATTGTTAGTCATGGTATTTATTAATGATTTTGAAAATATCTTGAAGTTCTTATCTTACTACCTAAGACTTGGTTTGTAAGATAGAATAAGAAAATATTTTGTTTACCTTTTGGTTGGGACCTAAAAATTCACCTATTGAATTAGGTGCACTAAGTAAACTTGGAAAAATTAAAGGAATTACATCCTCTCATTTTATAAATACTTTTAGGATAATCCAAGGTGAAATTTTTTATTATTAGGATTCATGAGATAACCTTCTTTAATTATATTTACAAGATATACACCACTACCACTAAAGGCTCAATTCATATTTTCACATACAATGTTCCTTACACAACATAATATAATTGAATAGGTATGTTACTCCAAAAAAACACTTAAAATTTTATAAATAAATTGGTCAAGTTAAAATTACCAAATAATTATCAAAAAGAGCATAAGAATAAGGACAAAAAAGGTTTATGGGCAAGAAAGAGAATATTAGTGATTCAGACCAAACATGTGCCTAGGCATAATTTTACCAATATATGCTGAGTTTCACCTAAGCTGAGACTTTAACCTCATAGATAAGTGAGTCAAAAATAAATAACATATGTTTAATTCTGACAATAATTTCTACAAGTAAACACATACAAGGATGTTGTTGATCACACACATACTAATAACGGTTTTATTAAAATAAAAGGAATGAAGAAATTACCTAGAATAACATACAACCCATCCTAATTATTACATATATTATAGAAAGACATGTATTAAATATTATAACATTAATATCATTTAATTTACCATATGAAATTGGAAGACATTCATAAGAAAAAAACATGAGGAAAAAATAGAACATGTATTAACCTTATTGTGTTTTGTTACAAAAATGTTTACCTTGATTGAGTTGTGAAACAACATATACATAGAAGATAAGGAGTATACCTCAAAATAACATGAATTTACACTTTTATCCATAATGGATAAAATATTTAAAACCAACTATTTTATTTATTCTCCTAGAATAGACAAATAAAATAGGAGAAGGGGCCAAAATTCATGATGATGCATCCCCCCATTGGGACCATAAGGAGAATCAGATTGGAATTGGTAGTGGAATACATACAAAATTATTTGGGGAGTCCTTATAAGTAGGAAATGTATATGACATAAAGTTTTACTCTTGATCAATATTTGATATATTGATGGGTGGATCTTAGAAAATCACCTCTACCTAAGTCACTAGTTTATTGTATGTCTTCATAGGAGATTCTAAGGAGACCTTTACCTCATTGACTTGGTTGAAACTTGTGTTTGAATAAATTTAAATATATACGATGGATTTAGCTCCATATTTTTTTGCCTTTGACACATTCTTATTCATTTTATCCTTGAAGTCATCTAGGAGAACCTCAAATTCACCAAAGTTGAGCAGGGTGCCATCTAAGTGAAAGAACACTATGATGTTGACTTCCTTAAAGTAATAAAGGTTTTGATTCCTAATTTTTTCCAAGGTATTTATGGTTTCTTTGATATCCATAATCCAATCTTATATTTTACTCCTTATGCTCCATGTGAATGTTTGATATAGATTTGATTCTATAAAAGGCATGAGCTTGAGCTTGAGGAACATCACCTTGTTGATAATCACCACCATAATCTTAAATTTGTTTTCCATCAAATATTTATATCTATATATTATTATGATATTTTTAAGATAACATTTATCCTGGAAATATCTCTAATTACCTCTCCAAGGGTTGTGAAGAAATGTGCAAGGGGAATTTTAACTTTATAAATGAAACCAACAAGAAATGAGCTCCTCACTTGAGAATATAAGGTCTTGAATTATTCCCTGAGGTACTCCATCAAATTATTAGTGACCTCATTAGTGGAATTTTTTATAAATAATGGGTCATGTACAATATTCTCCTCCCTTATGAAAATATTCTTTTTTGTAAGATAAAATGGGTATTATTTTATCCTTCATATAACAAGGTCCCTATATTACATGAAGGTGTGAGTGAGGACCCTCTTCATACTAATAAAGTCTCAATATAATTCTAGATAAATATCAAGGTACCATTATTAGAACATTTATAACCTTTGTGCACATGAAGATTCAATGTGATACATCCATAATTGCCCAACCATTTTTCCCAAGGTAGGAGAAGATGAGACAATATGAGTGGTGGTAGTTGAAGTGGATTATGGAATCATGGTTAGAAGAAGAAAGATTTAAGGTGAGGGATGAAATGTAATAGATGATGGATGGGGTATCATGGTTAAAATTGAAGAGATACCAAATGGGAAGTTGAAGGAATAATTAAAACCTTAATTGGTCCCTAGTCATGAATACCTAGGGGTCATTTACATGTAAGAGTTATGTATTCAATCTAAAAAAGGAAACTATATAATTAAATACAAGTCATGAGGAACATATAATAATGGAGAGAGATGTCCATGATGTCACTAGGGGTGAAATTTGAGGCTACATGGGTTGTTGAGGTGCAATTATACTTGGCTACTTGGTAGGATTCTACTTTGGGCTCACCTAGAGTGATACTCAAGTGTAATGTGTTATCTTGGATAGATCATATGGGAATTTTGTGGTCACTTTTATAATTTTTAATGTGCATAGATATATGTGATCATATGAGGCTAGGGAACTCACAGTCATAAATGTTACCTAGGAAATTGTGGCACTAGGAGAGACTAAGGTCATAGGGGATACTTTGATTTCAAGGAAAACATGATTTGGGGTAATGATATGTATTATAATATCATATTAAGACAAAATAGGAATAAATTATGGATTTAATCAATTTGATTTAGTTAAAGTGGGATAAAATGTGATCTTAAGGTAATGTGGAGGAGTTGGGAAACTAGGAACACCAAATATAGCTGAAGTTAGTGGATTAAGGGGAACTTTGGTAATTTTAATGGATTTTGTAAGAGTAATAATAAGGGTAAGTTATATGGGATGGAAATCCATGAAGATATACTTAGACATATTAGAATTAGGTTTCAACACCTTACATTATGTTACATGTTGGTCTTGAGGTAAGATCTCATGTGATTGTGAGTTGCTTAAAAAATGAAATGCATGGGTATCCTATATTTGTATTAAATATGAGGTTATCATAGGTGAAGTATACATCAAGGTCAATATATTAGTATTAATGAGTACCCCTTTTAATATTAACTAGGAGAGTTTACTCACTATTACTAGGACTTCAACAATAAGTTGTCAAGGAGTTAGCTAGAGGGGAGTTAGTCTCTCTTCTACCATGGTCCTAAACTACACTTGAGTTGTCTAGTGATGTTTTATTTTTATATTCATGATCACTTTTGTATCATTATTAGGGTTGATATGGGTTAGATCCTCTAGGTGTCTCTCATAGTGGTATATAGTATTGAGTTGCACATGATACTTATCCACATAGACATAAATATGAACTAAGGATCACATTGACTATCATAAAAAGTAGGGAGGTTACAAGAGCCTATGTGGAGGGACATATATTATATCATGGGAAAATTATTATATTCATGGAACTTTTTAACCATGGTGAATGATAGGCAAACCTTATACTTTTGTCAAAGTAGAGACCCATGATTCTGTTGGCCAATTGATACATGATTTAATTCTTGGTGAGGTGGTCTAGGATAATGTAGGGTATCATACCCATAGGTAAATTCCACCTTGATCATAGTATGGTCATGATAGTACTAATAGGTAGTGATAGGAAGAATTGAGGATTGTATATCCTTAGAAAATCCTAGGCATCATCTTTTCATTGATGTAGAAGTATATCAAGGGGTATAAATGGTCACAAATGTCCCATTTGTTGAGGCATGTTATTATTTTCTAGTTTTAAACATTATTTTTGTCATTTATGTCAAAGTCAAGACAAATTTTAGTTATGTCAAGGTCATAGTTGAGGCCATGCATGGTGAGATTATATGTGTCAAACAAGTCTCATGACAAGATAAAATTTTAAATAAACCTCTTGTCTCTCTATTGAGATATAATTTATAGTAAATTTGGTAATCCTTATAATTTTTATGGCATGTCAAAGTCAATATCATGGTATAATGTAAGCTATTATTGTGTACCAAGCATCTTGAGAAGCCTACCCTAGCCCTAAGAGGAGTAAGAATGAAAAATTATGATGCTTGGTAACTTATGTTAGTAAAAGAATGAGAGAGTGCATAAATATGTGTAAACATGAGAAAGAGGAAAATAATCCTTCATATGAGTTCAAAGGTCAAGTTTGGAGGTTAATTATTGCATGAAGAGACCTACAGAGGAGGCATAGATTTGGTAGCATGATGAGGTAAGCATTCTATGACTTGTGTAAATAATATTTTTAATGTGTGAGAATGGTATGAGTTCCTTTGACATGTGGATGAGTTATTATGATTAGTGAACTAGGCTTTAAGGTATGATCATAGTCTAAGTATGACTGGTAATTCAAGGTCTAGTGTGAAAAGAGACCTAATATAGCCTAATAAGGGGTCAAGTTAATTTAACAAGGTGATATAGATCTTAATATAATTTAAAGTTGTGTGATATGTTATGATAAGTATGTTGACAAATTTTTAGGTCATATCCTGAAAAAAAAAAAGGCATGAAAATTGGTGTTGATATCCTTTATATGCACATAATGGGGTGTTGCAGTCTCGAGAAGGAATTTATTATGCTCATTGGCATGTTCAAAAATTGAATGAGATATTGAGTATTTCATGGAATTTTAGTAGTATCCCTATATTTATTTTCTTGTAATTGGTATTGGAGTTGAGGGTCAATCCTTTATGAATGATTGTTAAGAAGGGAAACTAGTCAAAACCCTCATAATAACCTAGTAGGAAAGGTCTTGTTAGTTATGGATTAGAATGATTTTGTTGAAATATTTTTATTTTTGTAAAATTTAAATTAATATTCAATTTTCCTCTAAGTGTTTTTGTTTTGTCACAAGAGTGAGTGGAAGCTAGAGAAAAACCCTTGTTTCTCAAACTTTTGATGTAATAGGTAGGGTTGATCAAGTCAAATCATAAAAATGGATGGAAGATGATATGTGAAACTTATATTTTATTATAAATTAATTTTATGATCATTTTTATGACCTAAAATGTCCTAAATTGGTCATGGAAGTTGGACTATCAATAAAAAGCCCTAAAAATCAAGATAGTGAGAGAACTAGGCAATAGTGAGAAAGAGATTAGGGATTGGTTGTAGAGGATCAGGGATGGATACAAATGCATGAGGTATTTTTTAAAGACATATAACACATATTACCCTTTCTAATATTTTTAGTGATTCACACAAACATGATAAAAAAATTTCTCAAAGTGATCTATCATATACAGTGAAGTATGTGTAGGGTGAAGAAGTGAAATTAGTCTGTAAGACTAGTATGGAAATTAAAAATTGAAATATATCATTTAAAATATTGTTTAAGGATTATTAATTTTCATGTAAATCCATTCTAATATCATAAAATTTTTCCCATAGGTGTTCTAAAACATTATCTTCTTGATTGTGTTTTTGATGCTATAGGTAGTTTTCTATGTGTGAGTGATAATGTTGTTCTTAAGTGCTTTTTCATGGTGTTAAAGAATAAAATGCACATGAATTTTTTGTATATGTATTGTTGTCCCCCAAAAATATCACTCATTTTTGGAACAACATTTGAACCATTTTGGTCGTACAGACCAAAATTGTCTCTTCCCTTTTTAAAAATTTGTCCTGGGTATTCAAATTCCTCATTTTTCAAGCTTCTCAAAAATCTACGAACTCTGCAGACTATAATCTATGGATTCTATAGGCTTAAATCTATGGACTCTGTAGGCTTAAATCTACAGACTCTATAGGCTTGAATCTATGGACTCAACAAGAAGAGGAAATCTATGGACTTTACAGGTTAAGTTTAATGGACTTTACAAGTTAAAATCTATGGACTCTTTTAAGGTTAGAGAAAACTACAGACTTGGTTTCATTTCTACAGACTCTGCAAGCAGGTTTAATTCTATATATTCAAAGGCTTCTATAGGTAGGTTCAACCAAAAGAATTAGTTTCTAACACTTGATCATTTTCAAGATTGGTTCAGTACCTTAGTTTAAACAAAAATCTCCATTAGCAAGCATCGTCAGTAGGTTCAATTCATTTGGTTCAATGGTTGGTTCAACGCCAAATGGTTTTTCAGTCGGTTTAAGCCTTTGTTTGAACCATTGAACCCAAACTTGGTTCAACGGTTGGTTCATCATCTTTTGGTTCAACGGTTAGTTCATCACTTTGGTTCATTCAATTGAATCATCGACTTGAAGCATTAGCTTGATCCATTTTGGTTCAACAAAGAGGTTCAACGAAGAGGTACAATAGTTGGTTTAAACAAATGGTTCATCGGCTTGAACCATTTTGGTTCAATGAGATGGTTCAACATTTGGTTCAACCAAGCAGTTCAATCAAACGGTTCAACAGATGGTTCAAAGCTTTGGTTCAACCAAGCGATTCAATCAAATGATTAAAAAGATAATTCAAAGGCTTAGTTCATCAGTTTGAACCATTTTGGTTCAAAGCCTTAGTTCAATGAATTGGTTCAAAGACTGGTTCAACGAAGTGATTCAATGCTCAGTTCATTCGATTGAACCAAAACTTGGTTCAATGTTTGGTTCAACCAAGCGATTCATCAGCGTGGTTAAATGGAATGGTTCAACATTTTGGTTCAATCAAAGAGATCATTGACTTAGTTTAAGGAAGCCTCTCGAAGGACAAGTGCCCTTGTGGAGGGCACTTGATCAATAAAAACACCCTTCAGAAGGGTCATTTTCAAAGAAGGCTGTAAAGGTAAATTCCTTCAAAAAATTTGTTTAAGGTAGATAGTTATAATTCTTTCAGACTTTTGTCTGAAGGAATTCCTTCAGACAAAAAGTCTAAAAAAATTCAAGAAGCAGTCGTGGGCAAAAAAAATTTGAAGGATAATAACCAAGGCAAATGGAAATTCCACAAACATTTTGTTTGTGGGTAATTTCTATAGACTTTTTGTCCATGGGAATTTGTCTATGGATAAAGCCTGAGGAAAGCATGTGAAGACTATAAAGGAAAAGGCCACTAAAGGACCCCAAAGGGTAGGCACCCTTACAGGGGACTCTTAGCTTCCAACTTGAAAGATACTTCCCCGAAGCCGAAGGGTCACCTTCCCTTCGAGAAGATGTAAAACAAAAATCCTGAAGGCCATTCAAAGACCGCCCAAGGGGCAGATAGCTTATGAGTTCTTCTCGACCCAAAACAGGCCATTTCTTAAGGCTCAAAAGGGAAAGTTCAATCTGGGAAACTGCAAAATAGAAAAGCTGAAAGAAGACAAAGGAGTGACGTGCCTGGAGACGTCAAATTCAAGACAAAAAAATAGCCATTGATCCTTTAAACCTACAGACCAGAATGCATTCATAGATTTCAAGGCCAAGACCAGTAGAAAGCAAGGAAGGAATAGAATAGCAAAGTGAATCTAGGACACAATTTAATTAAACAAAAAAGGAGGAATGATGAAGGTAAGATTAGATCTCCAGGTGGACATTGAAAGTTGCAAACTTTCAATAAGCATGACTTGTTTCCATGCATTGATAAAGTCAAATGGGTAAAATGCCCCTAAGTTCCATCCTATCTTCTTAACAGATTCCAATGCAACATGATGTGTTACTATTCCTGAGTCCTTCTTGAAGTGGCTATATAAGGGACTCTCTTCTATTGGAAATATATCTTTTTTTTTACAATAAAAATGAAACTCTGCCCAAATTGAAAGGCACTTTTGAGACTTTAAGCTCAGTTTGTTTATCATATTTTGTTATTGGAATAAGAAAGCAAGTGGTTTTTTAGACTTTGTGCTATAATATCTTTGTTTTTGAGGAAACTGTTCTTATGTCTTTTTCTTCAATATGTTTTCTGTTCCTTTAATTCAAAAGTATGATTAGTGAAATTAGTC
Source organism: Torreya grandis (assembly GCA_037957365.1). Classification (NCBI taxonomy): domain Eukaryota; kingdom Viridiplantae; phylum Streptophyta; class Pinopsida; order Cupressales; family Taxaceae; genus Torreya; species Torreya grandis. Next base: position 368,389 of record JARHVA010007872.1, read on the forward strand.
AGAAAGGTGTCTTGAATAGTCAACTATGGAGAGACTTTATACCCCCATAATTGCCTTTCAGTGTGTTTTATTTTCATTTCTATGTAAAGGACTTTGGGAAGACTTTGTGCCCTCATTGTCCTTCATATCTTACTCTTGAGTGATTCAAGTGGAGATTTTGTGCTGCATCTCAATTTTTTGGTTATTACATCTTTTTCTACATTTTACTGTTACTACTTGGAGTATTCTTGTGGCTTGCTGAATAGTACTTCTGAAAGAAGAGGAGTGCTTTCTATCATTTTCCTTGAGTTTCTCCTATGATTTGCATACATCATCTCTGAAGAAAGAGAGATGGATGGTTTGTCCTACCCTTGAATATTATTTTTTGTTTATATATATATATATATATATATATATATATATATATATATATATATATATAATAATATTCAAGGGTAGGACAAACCATCCATCTCTCTTTTTTCAGAGATGATGTATGCAAATCATAGGAGAAACTCAAGGAAAATGATAGAAAGCACTCCTCTTATTTTATAAGTACTATTCAACAAGCCACACACACACATACATATATATATATATATACATATATACATACATACATATATATATATATATATACATACATACATACATATATATAGCCTATAAGGAACCTCCCCTTAATGAAAGGAGAGATCAGTCCCATTCTAATGTGGTAAATCTACACATTTAGATGACTAATCTTCCTACTTTGGTTGATCAGACCTATTTTGTTTATTAGTACACTAATCGACAAAATATTATTCAAACAATTTTTTACGACTCTACTAGGGATACGTACCCATTATCCATTTATAATCTATCGATTCACCTTCACACTAACTAGAAAAGAATGCATAGTTTAAAGCCTCAAGCTTTAACTAAAGCAAGGTCAAATTTTTTCCATTTTTGTTTCACAATCTGGCAGATTCAAGGTATACACAAAGCCAAAGGGCTAAAGGTATCATTGACCCTGTATTCGAGTTGGTAAAGTAAAGTGATTTTGATATGTTTCCTTCACCATCTCGTCTCTAATGAACCAAGAGTTTTCCTCCTACTAAAGTCAGATCTCCATTGCCAAATGAAGTATCTACTTTTGCCATTGATAAATCTTTGCCAATAGTTACCCCTCTGAGATTTGTTATCCCTCCTTTTCATAATCCTACAATGGCAGTTCAAGGCCCCTGGGGTAATGCTTTTGGTCCTCTCAATCTTACTCCACCTCTACATGAGCGTCTATGCAGTTCAAGGAAGAACTTCCCCAAGTTTTATGGTCATGGGAAAGTTCATCCTAATGAGCACATTGCAACTTTTAGCATAGCGTGTGGAGTAATCAGAGTAGAATTTGAAGATATAGCAGTCAAGATTTTTATAGAGACATTACAAGGTGTTGCTACAGATTGGTTTTATGATCTATAGGCTCGGTCAGTGACTAATTGAAATACTCTCAAGGCTAAGTTTGAAGCCAGATTCAAACCTACAAAAGATGCACATACACTTCTGGCTCAACTTACACAGATGAAGAAAGAGCCTCATGAACCTATGAGAGATTTCATAGCCAATTTTGAAAAACTAAGAAATAGAATCCCTATAATTGCTAGACCTATATTTGAGAATCTCAAATGTTTTTTCATTAATTCTCAGCTACCTGAAGTATGTTTTCTCTTGAGACATGCTGGTCAAATAGATCTTGTTGTAGCTCAACTTTTGGCCACTGAGGTAGAAGATGATCTCATCTTAGTAGGGAATATAAGAAGAGATCCAAATAGAAATAGAGCTTCATCATCTTTTGAATATGCATCTATAAGCACCACAAATCCAATGGTGTAGAAATTAGCAAATGAGTTGTTTGCTCTCAAAAAGCAAATGGCTCAAGGAATGTCTTTTGATCCTTCATACAAAAGGACATTCCCAAATCAGTCATATTAGGGCAATGTTGCCAAGAATCAAGGGCAACAGAATCACCTTCCTCCCCCACAAGGGAAACTTACCCTAGAAGTTCCTCCAACCAATTCAACAATGGCATATATTGAAGTAGAATCAAAATTCTCCTTCCAGCTTGAATTGAATCAAGAAAATGACATTGATCTCCTTGAAGACAATCAAGAAGAATTAGCTAGAAACTCCCACATTGGTTTCCTAAACTACCAGGATGAACCTGAAAGTAAAGGAGAAGCTTTTGATGGATCATATGTAGTGTTTACCAAGTCCAAAAACCAATTGGTCCAACAATTTGATAAAGAGAAGATAGAAGAGCAACCATAGCCAATAATCATAATTGCTAAGCATGGAACCATTCTACCTTTTCAGTCAAAGGACTCAGTAATCATCCAAAAGGCAAATACATCAATCTTGCCTTCCCCTTCTAATTCAAATTCACAAACCAGCCCACCTCCCATCCCTCCTAAAACTTATAAAGTTGAAGTACCTTTCTCTGTACCTAGTTTAATTCAACCATTTGACATAATTGATTATGTCAAAAAGACAAAAATACAAATGTCTGAGTTTGAATATCTGTTGTCCAATCCTGATCAATTAAATAAGCTAGTCCAATATGTCAAAAACCAAAATGTCCCTATAGGACAAAAGGCTAAAAAGGTAACTCTTGATTCTTCAAAGAACATGCCTATTCCAAATAATCTGGTCATTACTCCTCCAGCTGCTCCTAGAAAAATAGAACCTTTTTATGTTTCCCTGTTAATTAATGACCACAAGATGAGTAACTATATTATAGACTCAGGTGCATCTGATAATGTCATGCCAGCTAAAGTAGCTGAGTCTCTTGGTCTCACATTGACCAAGACATTTGGAAGATGTTTCTCCATGGAGAACAAGTAAGTACCATTGCTAGGGCAAATCAAAGATGCCTGATTTGCATTTGTAGCCTTTTCAGACAAGAGAATCAAGATTAATGTCTTGGTGGCTGACATCCCAGCATCCTATGGCATTTTTCTCAGATGAAATTTCTACAAGGATGTGGGAGGAGAACTAATCATGGATATATCTGAGGCAAGGATTTCTGTCCAAGGCATAATGAAGGGGTTGCTCCTTGAAAAGGAAGAAAAGTATGTGGTCACCCAAACATCAGCCCCTAAAGCTCAATTCTTTTTGAATCCATAGGTATGGGTTTGTCTACAGATGAAATGCATGAAACACATGAAAGTATCAACTCAGAAATCAATTCAACAAGAACAACAGAAAAACTAGTAGGATGCAGTATAGACCAAGAGGGATCCTCTATCTCTAATGAAGAAAAGTCTAAAGAAAAATTAGTATCAGATGAGATATGGACTTTGGAATTTGATGGTAGCTATTCTTCTACTAGTTTAGGAGCTGGGATTGTTTTGATATCTCCTTAAGGAGATATGTTTCCTTCATCTTACAAATTATAGTTTAGCAACACTAACAATACAACTAAATATGAATCTCTATTGCTTGGCATGAAAGCTACTCAATAAAAAGGCATCAAATTTATTCATGCTAAAGGGGTTGCTAAATTAGTGGTTTTCCAAGTGAGGAACTTATATTAAACCAAGAATGAAAGATTACACCACTACCGTAACTTGGTTTGGGATCAAATTGAAAGCTTTGATGCTTTCAACATTTTTGCTATACTTAGAGAGTCTAATGACAAAGCTGATGCACTTGCTATTTTAGGAACTCTCTTAGTTCCTCATTCAAATTTCAAAGAAGACAAGTATACCATTGAGCTGGTCTATAAACCAAGTGTTCCTGATAATGCTGATCATTGGCAAGTATTTACTGATGATCATCAAATCATTGCCTTCCTGGAATGAAAAGATAATTTTGAACAACTATGTTTTGAAGGCAGTGAATCTCATAAGAATGAATATGTGTCTGAATCTAGTTCAGATATAAATGAAGAATTCTTACAGTTGAAAGGAAACAAAATTCCCAAAGGCCTGGTTTCTCTTGAAAAGCTATTTGACAAACATGATAGATTCATCAAACAATAGCAAACAGACTCGAGTTTCGCTTAGGGATTCGATCAAGTGAATTTGACTACTAAAGAAAATCCCAAGATGATCAATATTGGTAAGTGTTGCACCCCTGAAGAAAGATTCAAGTTCATCTCTTTACTCCGTCAATACATGGATGTCTTAGCATATTCTTATGAAGACTTGAAGTCTCTCAGACCTAATGAAATCTGCCATAACATTCCTCTCAAGGCTACTCCATGCCCTATAAGCAAAAATCTAGATAGTATAATCTAAAAATATTAGGTACTATTCTATCTAAGATACAAAAGATGTTAAATGCTAGAATCATCTTCCCAATCCATCATTCCACATGGATTGCAAACATAGTTCCTATAAGAAAGAACAATGGTGAAATTCATATTTGTGTAGATTTTAGAAATCTGAATCAAGCATCTTTGAAAGATAATTATCTTTTGCCAATCATGGATCAAGTGCTTCAAATAGTGATAGGTGCAGAGATGTTATCAATGTTGGATGGCTTCTTAGTTTATAATCAAGTTGAATTTGGTGAAGTAGACCAACACAAGACTGCATTCACCATGCCTTGGGGTACATTTGCATATAGGAGAATGCCTTTTGGCTTAATAAATGTTGGTGCTAACTTTTAGAGAGTAATGGATCTGGCTTTCAAAGATGAGATTGGTAAATTCATACTAGTATACCTTGACGACTTGACCATCTTTTCAAAGAGTTGATCTGATCATGTACGCCACTTAAAACAAGTGCTGGAGTGCTGCTACCAACATGGTATTTCCTTAAATCCTAAAAAGTCTATTTTTGTAGTAATAGAGGGGAAACTCCTTGGACACATTGTGTCTAAAGAAGGCATAAAGATTGACTCAAATAGAGTCAAGTCTATTTAGGAGCTTAATTTTCCTACAAGCAAAAATGTTCATTTTTTCTTCAAATAGGTGAATTTCTTATGCAGATTCATCCTTGAATTTGCTGAGAAGACTAGACACATTGTGAACATGATGAAAGGGAAGACCATATTTAGCTAAACTAAAGAAGGCAAGGCAAAATTTTAGGATATCAAGACCACCATTGCTCATGCCCCTACCTTGGTTTGCCCAGATTACAACAAAAAATTCATCATATACAGCTATGCGTCTGAACACACTCTTTCAACAATTCTTGTTCAACAAGATAAGGAAGGTATGGAATCTCCTATCTCTTTCATGAGTTGCCCTCTCAAAACTCATGAGATGAAATATTCAAATATAGAGAAGCATGATTATTCCTTGGTGAAAGTAGTCAAACATTTCCGCTTCTATATTCTAAATTCACATACTACTGCCCTAGTGCTTGACACTACAGTCAAGTCTATATTAACTCTGCAGGAGTTTGGCACGAAAAGAGGTAATTAGATTTCAAAGATCCAAGAGTTTGATCTAGACATCAAGCCAAAAAATCTAGTCAAGGGTAAAGGCCTATGCTAATTAATTACTGATAATAAGACAGAAGACACACAACATGAAGAAACTAAAGTGGAAGAGACACCAACAGTCCTTTTTGTCTCCACTACCAATGAGTGGTATTCAAGTATCACTCATTTCCTTACTTATGGTGAATGTCCTACTCATTTGTCTTATAAAGAAAGGAGGACTATCATGTTGAAAGCTGCCAATTTTGTCCTTTGGGACAACAGCCTATATAAAAGAAGCATAGATGGAGTATTCCTTCACTGTGTAAAAAAAGAGCAACAAAGCCAGCTTTTGAAATCTTTCCACAATCTAGCCTATGGAGGACATTTTTTTGCTCCTATGACTACTCACAAGATTTTGTGAGCTAGGTATTACTGGCCAACTCTTTTTCAAGATGCACATAAGTGGGTGGGAAAATGTGAACTATGTCAGGAATGTGTTAGAAGACCCAAGTTAGTTGTTATGCCTCTTAAGCCAGTGATCATAGAAGAACCTTTCCAGTAATGGGGACTTGATTTCATTAGAATAATAAACCCATCTTCAAGTGTTGGACATGATTATGTTCTTACAGCAATTGACTATTTCACCAAGTGGGTAGAAGCAATCCCAACTAAGCATGCTACTTCAGAAGTTGTTTGTAACTTTCTCAAAGAGAATATCATTTCTAGGTTTGGAGTTCTAATCAAAATTGTTACTAATAATGCATCTTGTTTCACCTCTCTAGAGATTACACAATTTTGTTTCCATTATGTAAATACACTCTCTCATTCTTCTGATTATTTTCCATAAGGGAATGGACAAGCTGAATCCAACAATAAGAATCTGGTAACTATTATCAAGAAGCTAGAAGATGATAATCAAAGAACATGGCATAAAGCATTGGTTGATGCTCTATGGGTAGATAGAATCACACCAAATAGGGCAATTGGTATGTCTCCTTTTCAACTTCTTTATGGTATAAATGTTGAGATACCAATCACCTTAGAATTGCCAGCCTTGAAATTGGCAAAGGCAATTGAAGATCAGACATATGAAAGTTCTCTTGACAAAAGAATTATGTGCCTTACTAAACTGGAGGAATAGAGAACCATGGTGGTGGATAGAATTACTGCTCATCAAGGTTTGGTAAAGAAACTCTTTGACTAGAAGGCCAAAAATCATGATTTCTAGATTGGGGATTAAGTCCTGTTGTGGGACAAAAAGAGAGAACCAAAGGGGATGCATGGAAATTTTGATTCCCTTTAGAGAGGCCCATTTATAATTCATCATCACATTGGTGAAAATAGGTTTCTATTGAAATATCAAGATGACACACTCTTTTCTTTGCCCCATAATGGGCAGCATCTGAAACATTTTAACTCTTGAAGTGTCAGATCATTCCATTTATATATATGTACATTTGTATAGTTTTCAATTCTATTTTGTTTTTTTTGTTTCCATTTTTTATGCCTTTCATTTCTAGGTAGCATGACTCCATAACCCAATGGTACACATGAAGACACTGGAGATTTTAGATTCTACTCCTTTCAATTATTTTTGCAATTGATAGAAGTTCCCCAATTGGAGCTAGCTGTTGTCCCCCAAAAATATCACTCACTTTTGGGACAACATTTGAACCATTGTGGTCTTATAGACCAAAATTGTCTCTTCCCTTTTTAAAAATTTGTCCTAGGCATTCAAATTCCTCATTTTTCAAGCTTCTCAGAAATCTATGAACTCTACAGGCTTAAATCTATGGACTTTGCAAGCTTAAATCTATAGACTCTACAGGCTTGAATCTACGGACTCAGCAGGAAGATGAAATCTATGGACTTTGCAGGTCAAGTTCAATGGAATTTATAGGTTAAAATCTATGGACTTGGTTTTGTTTCTACAAACTCTGCAAGCAGGTTCAATTCTACAGATTCAAAGGCTTCTACAGGCAGGTTTAGCCAAAAGAATTAATTTCTAACACTTGATCATTTTCAAGATTGGTTCATTACCTTGGTTTAAACAAAAATCTCCATCAGCATCAATAGTAGATTCAATTCATTTGGTTCAATGGTTGGTTCAACATCAAATTATTTGTCAGTCAATTCAAGGCTTTGTTTGAACCATTAAACCAAAACTTTGTTCAATGGTTAGTTCATTGTCTTTTGGTTCAATTGTTAGTTCATTGCTTTGGTTCATTCAACTGAATCATCAGCTTGAACCATTTTGGTTCAACAAAGAGGTTTAACTAATTGTTTCAATGAAGAGATTCAATGGTTGGTTCAAACAAAGGGTTCATCGGCTTGAACCATTTTGGTTCAATGAGGTGGTTCAACATTTGGTTCAACCAAGTGGTTCAATCAAATGGTTCAACAGATGGTTCAAATCCTTGATTCAACCAAGTGGTTCAATCAAATGGTTCAATGATAGTTTAAAGGCTTGGTTCATCAGCTTGAACCATTTTGGTTTAAAGCCTTGGTTTAATGAATTGGTTTAATGCTCAATTCATCCGATTGAACCAAAACTTGGTTCAACCAAGTGGTTCATCAGCTTGGTTCAATGGAATGGTTCAACATTTGGTTCAACCAAAGGGATCATCGACTTAGTTCAAGGAGGCCTCCTAAAGGACAAGTGCCCTTCCGGAGGGCACTTGATTGATAAAAACACCCTTCCAAGGGTCATTTTTAAAGAAAGCTACAAAGGTAAATTCCTTCAAAAATTTTGTTTAAGGTAGACAGTTAAAATTCTTTGACTTTTGTCTGAAGGAATTCCTTCAGACAAAAAGTCCAAAAAAATTCAAGAAGCGGTCACAAGCAGAAAAAACTCGAAGGATAATAACCAAGGCAAATGGAAATTCCATAGACTTTTTGTCCACGGGAAATTTTTGCGCACTTTTTGTTCACGAGAATTTGTCCATAGAGAAATCTCGAGGAAAGCCAATAAAGACTATAAATAAAAAGGCCACCGAAGGGTAGGTGCCCTTGTGGGGGACTCTCAGCTACCAACTTGAAAGATACTTCCCTGAAGCTGAAGGGTCACCTTCCTTTTAGGAAGATATAAAAAAAAAAGCTTGAAGGCTATTCAAAGACTGCCCAAGGGGTAGATAGCTTGCGAGCAGTTCTTTTCGACCCAAAATAGGTCATTTCTTAAGGCTCGAAAGGGCAAGTTCAATCTAGGAAAGCGCTAAACAAAAAATTTGAAAGAATATAAAGGGGTGATGCACCTGAAGATGTCAAATTCAAGACAACAAAATAGTCATTGATCCTTTGAACCTACAGACCAAAATGCATTCACAGATTTCAAGGCCAAGACTAGAAGAAAGTAAGGAAGGAATAGAATAGCAAACTAAATCTAGGAACCAATTTAATTAACCAGAAAAGGAGGAAAGATGAAGGTAAGATCAGATTGCCAGGTGGACATTGAAAGTTGCAAACTTTCAATAAGTTTGACTTGTTTCCCTGCATTGATAATATCAAATGGGTAAAATTCCCCTAAGTTCTAGCTTGTCTTCTTAAAAAATTCCAATGCAACATGATGTGTTACTATTCCTGAGTCCTTCTTGAAGTGGTTTTATAAAGGACTCTGTTCTATTGTAAATATATCTTTTTTTTACAATCAGAATGAAACTCTACACAAATTAAAAGGCACTTCTGAGACTTTGAGCTTAGTTTGTTTATCATATTTTATTATTGGAATAAGAAAGCAAGTGGTTTTTTAGACTTTGTGCTATAATATCTTTGTTTTTAAGGAAACTATTCTTATGTCTTTTTCTTCAATATACTTTCTGTTCCTTTAATTCACAAGCAGGATTAGTGAAATTAGTCAGAAAGGTGTCCTGAAGAGTCAACTATGGAGAGACTTTGTGCCTCCATAATTGCCTTTCAGTGTGGTTTCTTTTTATTTTTGTGTAAAGGACTTTGGGAAGACTTTGTGCCCTCATTATCCTTTGTATCTTACTCTTGAGTGATTCAGGTGGAGACTTTGTGTTGCATCTCGATTTGCTAGTTATTACATCTTTTGATACATTTTTTTGTTACTACCTGGAGTATTCTTGTGGCTTGCTGAATAGTACTTCTGAAAGAAGAGGAGTGCTTTATGTTATTTTCCTTGATTTTTTCCTATGTTTTGCATACATCATCTCTGAAGAAAGAGAGATGGATGGTTTGTCCTACCCTTGAATATTATTTTCTATATATATATATATATATATATATATATATATATATATATATATATATATAGACTATAGGGAACCTCCCCTTGATGAGAGGAGAGATCAGTCCCCTTCTAATGTGGTAAATCTACACATTTGGATGACTAATCTTCCTACTTTGGCTGATCAGACCTATTTTGTTTATTAGTACACTGATCAACAAAATATTCATCCAATAGGTATCATATATTAATTTTAATTAATTTTTATTAAAGATAAAATCCTATGAAGGTTTGAAAATTTAAAGGTTCTTAACTAGGTTATCGAGGCCTATGTGCAGTTTTGAGTGAGCATATGAAGTTGATTGGTTAGAGGTCTTTTGCCCTATCTAATGAGTTATAATTAACATGATGTTGAACCTAAGGTTATGGATATAATATCCATGTGGTTTTTTATTATTTTTATTTCTAAAATTTGAGTATATTATTTATATTTACAAGATAGACTTTCTGATAGTAAGAAGGCCTAATGGCGAGCAGACCAAATTATGTGGTTCAAGTAGTGAAATGAGACAAATTGTGTTGTGGACATAATATGATATTATAATAGGTATATTTAAGTTATTTTTGAAGTTTTTCATTCATTTTTTGATGTTAAATTTTTTTAAAATATGTCTAAGTGAAATGTGTGCTTAGAGAAGGCCTAATTGCATTAGGTCTCTATTAGGCCTAATGGTGGTATTTGGACCTTAAGGGTAATGACCAAAATATGTGGTGGTTTTTTAACATGTGAGACTTGTGTATTGATATATTTAAATGTTTATACATTTATGGTGATTTTCTTGGCCGACCAAGATGGGTAAGATCAAGAGTCAAGTATAAAGATAAGGCTTAATAGCCATAATTTGACTAGTTAAAATATTGAGCATATGAATGAACTATATAAAATTTTGTAAACTAGGTAAAGGTATTGAAGATAACTAGAGAGGTGTCATTAATATTTCATGAATATCTAAATGTGTATCTATTGATGTTGAGAAAGGTCATTTGACCTAATTCTACCAAGGAAAGGGCTAGGTGAACGAGAAGGCCTAATAGGCTATTTGAGAAAGATAAAAGAGTGAGAAGATAAAAAGGAGGTCATATGTATTTGAGTGAGAAATAGGTGTTATAATTAAATCAAATATTTAAGTAATATGAGTTAGTTTTTATTTACTTAAGGGGTTGGAGCCTCCTTACAAGTTGGTGCTTTCTAAAGGACTAGTTGGGTTGGTGATTTACTAATAAGGGGTTTGTGCTCCTTGTGGGGTTGGTGACTCTCTAAAAGTTTTATTAATTTCTTATAGGACTATAGTACAATCTATTAATTAATTTTTTTAATCCCCCAAAAAGGTTTCCCACATATATCTTATGTTGTTATGTTGTTTACTTTCATAGATACTTATGTATGCATTGGTTGATGTATGTATATGAATGAATGTTTCATGGATGTTATTTGAAATTTGAGGACTATTTTAAGTAAATTAATTCACCCCCCACCCTCTTAGTATATTTAGTTATAACATTTGGTACCATAGCAGGTCCTGTTGGCCATTTTTGGCCCACATATGAAGCTCTTGCATGGTTTGATGAAGCAATGGATCAAAGGCTTAGAAATGAGTCCAAAAATGAAAAATGGAGAGGATGTAAGTAGGTTTTCATGGTTTTGAATATTTTTAAGAATAGGTCTAGAAAATACTAAGTTTATGCTTAAGAAATATTTCAACTTTTGGCTAAGTTTAAGAGCATTTAGAATTCCTTTTGAGAAATTATTCCACACAAAGCCTGCAATAAAAGTACAAGGCATATTTCTTTTGGGAAGATTATTTTAAAAATTTGGCTAAGGGTTATTTCTTTCTAGAGATTTGTTTTAGGTCTTTTGGGCTAGGTGTCAAGAATTTTTTTAAACATTTTATCTAAAACAAAAATCCCAAAGGATCATTCTCTAGGAAAGTGTCCCAAATAATTTTTTTGAAGGGTCATTTTTCCAAGAAATTGGTCCATAGTAGAAAATTTAAAGGGTATTTTATGCAATAAAAGTGTCCTAAACACTTTTTCTAAAGGGTCTTTTCTCTAGGAAATTGATCCAAAATAGAATCTTGAAGGGTCATTTAATAGGTAAATGACCAATACAAAACTATGAAGGAAACTTTCAAAAGTCCCAAAGGACACTTAAAAAATTCCTGAAGCAAACTTAAACAATTCCTAAAAGACACTTTGAAATGTTTTGAAGGGCAATTTTAGAAATCTTGAAGGGTAATCTTGAGGGACAAAGGACCATTTCAAAAAGGTTGAAAGTCAATTTTGTAGGGCAAGTTTCCTTAACAAAAGTTTCAACAAAAGGTTCATAGGAATAAATTATTTCAAGTGATTTGTTTATAAAATTTGTCTAAGGCATGTATTTATTTTATGGAAAAAAATTTATGATAATTTTTCTGAAGACCAAATTCTTTTGGACAATTTATTTGGAAAAAAAGGTTACAAAATATTTCAGGAAAATTGTCAGAGACAATTTCCCCAAGGATATATTTTTTTTGAAAAATTTGTCCAAGACAATATTTCCAAAGAACAAGATGTGATTTATTTTGGGGAAATTAGTCCACAAAAATTTCCCCAAAGACCAATTTATTTTAGAAAAATTATCTGAGACAAAGCCTGTAGATGAATTCTTTTGGATAAATTGTTTTAGCAAAGATGATCCATTAGGGTGGTGATAGGTGTAAATAAATCAAAGTAAATCTCAAAATCCATCCATTAGAATCTAAATGACGGTCATGTGGGTAGACTGATGACTAGATCCAAGGACCACACATGTGGGTGATAAGTCTCAATAGTGTGTTAGCCCAAATAGAAGATCTAGAGACATGTATTCAACCTATTAGAGGAGATATGATGGTGTGAGTGGGAGTCAAATTTAATATAGCTTGAGTCATTTTACTAACAACCAATGAATAAAGGACCGAAATGGTATGTTTTTCACTAAGGTTGATGGATTAGTTTGAGTCAAGAAAAGTAAATGAATAGACCGAAGATGGCAAACCATATATAGAATTGAGCTCAAGCTTGACCTAAGTTGAACTAGGTTAGACAATTGGACTAAGCATTGCTAGTAGAGCTTCATAGAGGTAAAACAGGGCTTTTAGACCTAATATAGGCTAAAAGGGTGGAAACTTGTTGTAAAAGGGACCATGCATCGAGTAGAGTGCCATCTGTATGGACTATAGGAAAACTAATAATTTGAGATTGGGTTTACCCTGTAGTAGACCCAAGTTAATTTCTCAAAGCAAGGGGAAACTATATGCAATCAATGAAAGAATATCCCAAGCCATATTCTTGACAGATAGTCACCCAATGCAGACATAACCAAAACTCAATCAAGTTCATATTTATGAGGATTTTGTCCTTATACATAAGTAGTCAAGTAGAATATGACATGAAGATCAAAGATATAGATCTAGTGGGGTATTCATTAAAGATATTATCATCTCAGTAATAGTTCTTGAAACATTTTCCCTTTTCTCTCTTCTCCCCTTCTCCTATATTATCCATTTCTCTTATTCTTTAAAAGGGTTCTCATATTTTAGACATTTTATCTTTATGGGATACAAGAATACTCTTTGGGATACTAAAAAGTATTATAATCTTGATTAGGATTGACCCTATCAATCATTTGTAATAACTACTTATTGATGTAATAATGACTTTCTTCACCTATCTCTTGCCTTGAGTCTATGTTTGGTGAGTTGTATATGATGGCATTTTGTGAAGGAGAATCTTCCTCATCCATTATCCTCCTTTATAACCTTGTTTAGGGATTTTTTAATGTTTATTGTAGGTATAGATTAGTGTTCTACTCTGAACCTCTTCTATGAAATACTTATGCAAATTAGCTTGGTTTTGAGGTTATGTGAGCTAGTATTGTCTTCGGTTGATCTAGTGTGGGTTCAAGCTTATGGGATTTTCCATTTTAAGTTTGGTGAATTGTATTGTTAACTTTATTAGGATCCCTTATCCTATTTATAACCCTTTCACTCATGAAGCATTAGTTTAGAATTAGTTTAAGTGAGCATCAAAGAGGAAGTTGGCTTACTTTGAAGGTTCAACCTCAACATAGGTTACCCATAGCTTGGGGTTGTCCCAATATTATAGATTAGATGTAGAGATCTTTAAGAAACCTTTCCAAGGGTCAAAATTAAGTCTATACTAGGTCTTGTGAAGGAGGGATTACAACCTAAAGGAGATTTTAAGTAAGCAAAGATGGCTAGTCAAGCATGAGGTGGTTTTATACAAGAAAAGCTTCATTGTTTAATGGACCAAATTATGATTTTTGGAGTGTTAATATTATGACATATATGATGTATCAAGGTCATGATGTTTGTAAATAGTCTTGTATGGGTATATTACACCCCCTATTCCTCTTATAGATCCAGTAGGCAAGAAGGCCAATGAAAATAACTCCAAAGCAATGAATGGTATTATGTGTGGCCTATTAGAAGCATAAATTATTAAGGTGATGCATGGTATGTATGCTAAATAAATATGGGAAAATTTGAAGACTATTCATGAGGGATAATCTAAATTCCAATTTTCTAAATTTTAAACTCATCGAAGATAATTTAAAATATAAAAAAGTAATGAAGATGAGACCATTGTAGCCTACTTGTTGAGGGTTGATTAATTGGTCAAAATCATAAGAGGTCTAAGTGAAGAGTTGAAAGAGTCTAATGTTAATCAAATTTTTTTGAGATATATAACTCCCAAATTTTATTCTAAGGTATTTGTTGTTGAAGAGGTTAAATATCTAGACAAGTTAGAGATGGATCCACTTCATGGCACCCTAACAACCTATGAGATGAGGATAAGTGAAGGAAGACCTACAAATAAAGAAGTTGTATTCAAGGTAAAAAAAACCCAAATGAGAAGAATATACAAAGAAAGAAAGTTCAATATAATGATGAATATAATATTGATGATGATGAGATGATAGTAATGCTTACAAGAAAGTTGAAGACAAGCTCAAGTAAATATAATGTTAATATGCCCTTTAAAATCTTTAATTATGTATAGATTAGATATTTTTCTAACAAGTGCCCTCATATTAATAAGGCAAATGATGATTAAGAACATGATGAAGTTTGTGATGATGATTAAAGGTCTTATAGTATGATAAGAGTAAGAAAATATTTATAAGGTATGATGATAAGAATATTTTTTTCAAAAACAAAAGAAGTTTCTACACCAAGGAAGATTGTATCTCATATGATGAGAGTGAGAGAAGTTATTTTGAGAGTGATCATGAAGTTTATGGTATTTATGTCAATGAATTTCTCTTCATGGATGAAGAATAAAAATTCTCAAATCAATAAGTGTCCATATGGATTGGAGGTGTTGTTGGTGATTTAGATGAAGAATGAGATGAGGTAGACTTTAAGGCTGAGTTGATGAACACTCTATAAGAACTCAAGATGGTAAATATGAAGAATAGGGTGATGATTTATGTTATAAAAGACTATGAGGATAAAATAAACTTATTTTAATATAGACTAAGAAAAAACTCAAGGAACAAGACAAAATAGTTAAATAGGTGGAGACTCAACTTGAGATTATGACTTCTAGCATATAAACTTAAAAAGAAGAATGTGCTAGGTATGTAACTAAAGTGGAGTCATTGATAGCTGAATTGGATTAGAAATCAAGTAAGGTTTAGTCCTTTGTTAGGTTTGAAAAGAGTACCAATGATCTAGAAAACATTTTGTGTATTTAAAAGACTTCTAATGAAAAAATAGGCCTTGGTTTACATAGAGAACAATATAAGAACACAAATGTGATAAATAAGGTCAATGATCAATAGAAAAATGAGGGTATTGATACAATGAAGGATAATACTATCAATCAACCTAATTTTATAAGGGATGTTAACCCTTTTAATGAATATTTTTATTCATGTAACCAATTTGGACATATATCAAGGCATTGTATAAGGCCTTCCAAAAATGAATATGCATGGAACTATGAGGAGAGACATCAATCAAGAGGTATGGGTAAGGTGTGTTTTCATCAAAAGGAATAGTGTGTTTCAATTGTCATAAGATTTGTCATATTGTAAAGTACTATAATCATGGATTATCAAGATAAAATAAGAAAGTTGAGAATCCTAGAGTATAAAAAAGAAGACAAGACAATAAGTGGAAACCTAAGGTAGCTAAGTTTGATGACCAATTTGTAATTCCAAATGGACTATTTACCATGGTAGATCATAGTCAAGATGTAAAGGAGTGCCAAGAATTCTATTTATTAGCTTAGATTATTGATGAAGGAGACAAGACCAATAAAACAAGCTATAATGTTATTCAAATGAATATTGAGGAGGTCAAGACAAAAGGACTATTCAAGCCTAAAAGGATCATAAAGGAAATTTAGTCTAGTAAGGAAATGGAGATCTGAGAATATCCTTAGTTTATTTTGTTTTATTTCTCTAGAGAAGAGATGACTCCATTAGGCTTCATGGAGGCATTTACATAGTAATCAAGAAGCATGAATGATGCTTTATCTTAGGCAGAGTTTTGTGTTATTTGATGACTATTAGATGCAAGGTTAAGTCAAAGATTCTATTGTAGGTGTGATCACATGAGATTGGTCACAAAGATTTGTATGATTAATTGATTAAACCAAGTCATACTTTTGATAATCTCTAAATTTTTCAAGGACACAAGGGGAAACAATCATATTCTAAGAGTAGGTATGTAATCCTAATCTATGTTAAGTTTGTTTTAAAATAAAATGTGTGTTGTTTTAGGTTTAAGGATCAGATAGTTTCCAATAACATGACCCTTTGTCACTAATGTAAAAAGGGCAGAAAGTTCATATTTGGGAGAAAGACAAAGTATCAAATAAGATCCAACTTGAGGGGATGAGAATGATCTACTATGTTAGATTATTTTTACATCAATAAAAAAGGGGGAGATTGTTGAGGTATGTTCCTTTTTTTGTTTTAAATCATTATTATTGTCATTAATGTCAAATTCAAGATAGATGTTAGTAATGTCAAGGTCAGAGTTGAGGCCATGCATGGTGATATGATATGTGTCAAAGAAGTCTTATGACAAGAGAAAATTTGAAGGAAACCTATTGTATATTTGTGGAGAGATTATTTGAAGGAAAAATAGTAATCCTTTTAAGGTTGATATAATTTCAAAGTTAAGATCATGGTACAAGATAAGCTATTATTATGTCCTAGGTATCTTGAGAACCCTAATCTATCCCTAAAAGAAGGTGTAATAATGAATCATAGAGAGGTTTGGTGATTTATGTGAGTAAAGGAATGAGAGATTACATAAATATGTGTAAACATGAGCAAGAGGAAAATAATCCTTTAGATGAGTTCAAAGTTCAAGTTTGAATCTTAATTCTTGCTTGAAAAGACCTAGTGAGTAGGCACATGTTTGGTAGCATGATGAGGTAAGTATTATATGACTTGCGTGAAAAAGGTTTGAAATGTTTGAGCATTGTATAATTAGTTTTTAAATGTGTATGAGGTATTGTGAGCAGTGTAAGAGGTTTCAATGTATGATCATAGTCTAATTATGATTGACAACTCAAGGTCTAGTGTACAAATAGACCTAATATGGCCTAATAAGGGGTGAAGTTAATTTACCAAGGTGATAGAGATATTAATATCATTTACATAGGTTTTATAGGTTGTGTTAAGTATGTTTAAAATTTTTGAGGTCATATACAAAATAAGAAGGCATGAAAATTGGTGTTGAGATCCTTTGTGTGCACAAAATGGTGTGTTGTAAACCTATGAAGGAATTTATTATGCTCATTTTCATGTGAAACATTTTCATGAGATCATAAATAGCTCATGTAATTTTGGTAATGTCTATAGTTTTATTTTCTTAGCAATGTTTTTGGAGTTGAGGGGCAATCCTTTACGAATGATTGTTAAGAAGGGAAACTACTCAAAACCCTTAATGACCGGATAGGAAAGATATTGTTAGTTATGGATTAAAATTGTTTTTTTGACATAATTTTATGTTTTTAAAATGTAAATTAATCTTCCCAAATCCCCTAAGTTATTTTTTTCACAAGAGTGAGTAAAAACTATAGGAAACCCATTATTTCTTAATATTTTGATGTGATAGGTAGGGTTGACTAGGTCAAAGTTGTAAATGGATGAAGGATGATGTTTGAGACTTATATTTTATTTTTATGTAATATTATTATTATTTTTAAGATCTAAAATGTGATAAAATAGTCATGGAAGTTTACCTATTGTTAAAAAGGCCTAAAAATCAAGATAGTGAGAAAACTAGGCAGTAGTGAGAAAGAGATTAGGGATTGGTTATAGAGGATTAAGGATGGATCCAAATACATGAGGTAATTTATAAATACCTATAAATAATATCCCTCTTATTTTTAATTTTTTTTAATGCACATAAACATCCTAAATTTTTTTCTCAAAGTGATTTGTCTAACACACTGAATTTTATGTAGGGTGAAGATGTGAGATTGGTTTGTAAGACCAATATGGATATTAAAAATTGTAATATATATATTTTAATATTATATAAGGATGATTAATTTAAATTTAAATCCATTGGAATATCATAAAATTTCTCCCATAGTTTTTCTACAACTTGATCTTCTTGAGTTTGTTATTGATGCTATAAGCATTTTTTCGTGTGTGAGTGAAAATGTTGTTCCTGAGTGTTTTTGCATAGTGTTTAAGAATGAAATGAACATTAAGTTGTTATATAGATATAATTGGTTTATTTTAAAAAAAAATTATGTATACATACTCCTATTAAGGTGTGAATAGTTAAACGTTCTTGAGTGGGTCTTTGAGGCCTGTGTGTAGTTCTAAGTGAACATATGAAGTTGATCAGTTAGATGTCCTTTGCCATGTCTAATTAATTATAATTAAAATTATGTTTAACCTGAGGTAATGGATATTAAATAATTTTTTTTTTTAAATTTTTAATTTTGATTATATTATTGATATTTACAAGACAAACTTTCTGGCAGTAAGAAGGCCTAATGGCGAGTAAACCTAATTGGGTGGTTCAAGCAGTGAAATGAGCCAAATTGTGTTGGGAACATAATGCGATATTATAATGGGTATATTTTATTAAATTTTTGAATTTTTTCATTCATTTTTTAAATCTCAAATTATACCATTGAGGTCTAATTGAAACATGTGCTTAGAGAAGGCCTAATTGCATTAGGTCTCTATTAGGCCTAATAGTGGAATTTGGCCCTTAAGGGTAATGTCTAATATATTTGGTGGTTGTTTCACTTTTTAAAAGTTTTTATTGATATATTTAAAGGTTTATTAAATTATTTTGAGTTTTTTGGCTGAACAAGATGGGTAAGAGCAATATTTAAGTATAAAGACAAGGCCTAAGAAGCCTAATTTGACTAGTTAGAATATTGAGCATATAAATGAATGATATTTAGTTTTGGAAAATAGGTAAATAGATTTAAGATAATAATATAGGTGTGATTAATATTCCATTAATATATAAATATGTTTTTATCAAGGTTATTTGACATACTTCTACCTAGGAAATGGCTAGTTGAGCGAGAAGGCTTAATAGGATATTTGACAAAGATAAAAGAGTGAGAAGAGAAAAAGGAGGTAATCTTAATTTGAGTGAGAAATAGTTGTTATAAGGTGATAAAATATTCAATTTATCTTAGTTTTTTCTAATTTACCTAGGGGGTTGGAGCTTCCTCGCAAGTTGGTGTTTGCTAAATGACTAGTTAGGTTGGTGCTCCTTGTGGGGTTAGTACCTCACTAAAAGTTGGATTCATTGCTTATAGGACTATATTAAAATATATGAATAAGTTTTTTTATCCCCCAAGAGGTTTTACCACATATATCTTATGTTTTTATGTTTTTTTCTTTCATAGATACTTGTATATACATTGATTGATGTATGTATATGAATGAATGCTTCATAGATGTTAAATGAAATTGAAGGACTATTTAAAAATAATAATTAACCCCCCTATTATTATTTTTAATTAAAACACCATTTATGGTTCATTTAGTGGTTTAATTTTTATTTTAGATAATTTTTCATGCACCACATATCATGTTGGCACCCATGGATGGAAGTTTGTACTTTAAAAATCCAAGGTGACATAGGTGGTGTTGACCAACTATGACATCTTGTAGAAGATAACCTATCCCAAACTCTATTTACCTACTATGAGATGTTTAAGGTGATTATTTACTTTATATTTGGTACATACTCCACGTTTAGGTTGATGTTGAGTGGAGGGACCTAAATCTTTTTGAGATGCACAATATCACTTACCCCATATAAGTGATTGAGCAGTAGCATGTCGGTCTATTATCCTTTATGAAATGTTTTGATGGTGTAGGATTTGGGGTCCTTATTGTTTACTTAGTGGTCAAATTATTATTCCTATTAATTAAGGATATTGTATATATCATGGGTGATCATATAGTTGGTGGCAACCTCTTTGTCATAATGTATACCAAACTCTAGGAAATTGTAGTCCTTCTTAAAGGCAGGCCTGGAGATATCTTTAATTTAGAATCATTTATTTGTAAAATTAATAACATCATTAATTAATTTAGAGGTACACATTAAATTGGAAAAGATATCATCATAGGGAAATAATTTATGCTTGTAAGTATTCTTGTTTAAGCCTAATACTCTAAGGGATATCAGGTTGTACACAAACATGATGTCATCTACTTTATGCTCATTATCATTACTATTTATATAAATATATTCATAGGTTTTAAATATCTCATTATAATTATTGAAGAACATGATCCCCTATATGAATGTGTCATACCTAAATTTATATTATATATTGAGATTTGAGGTTAAGGTGACCATTGATGAATTTTAATCTCTTTTTTGTGAAGGACTTAGTAAGGGTGTACTCTAGGTTCTAAATGTAAATCAAGGTAGAGGGTTATAAATAATTTAAATTACATGAGGATAGACAATGGTGAACCTAAATATTATGAGACCTTATAAGGATTTATGAGGATTAGTAGTGGTTTTAGAGGCTCACATATTATGAATTAAAAATTGAGTTCATGGCATGATCTTGGTTTAGCCATTTATATATTTGTATCCAATTTTACTTTTGAAAAATGTCCAAAAATTATCTTAGATAGTGGAAATGGGACATTTTCACGTGTTAAATCATGATCTAATCCTAGTTAATCTAAAAATTATTTGGAGTATGGAAGGAAAATTACTATTTTTATCCCTTGGGGTGATATGGATGTTTGAGGGATTGGCCACATGACATTAAAATAGTGGTTTAATCAATACATACTGTGATGATTGGGTTTAACATATCCCTCTATCTTGATAGCTCTAATTTTATGAGTTAGTCATGTTGTTAATCAAGAGTGTTCCCATGAGAGAATGTGTGTTATTCCTCACTCTTGTTGGAACATGAAACCTCTATAAAGTGTGGGTGATTTTAGAAGGGATAGAATATCTATAGAGGTCTGGTTCCCTTAGTGCTCTCACTAAAAGCTACTTTTAAAATACTAGCTACTAATTATGGTAATGAAAAGGGTACAAAAGACACTATTTGTAATAAAAATAAAATAAAACTAGAAATTAAAGGTGATGAAATAATTATTTTGTGACCACTTATGCTTTCAATGACACTTTTTTGAGATGTAAAAGCTTTCACACATTCACTACACTTAGGTACGATTTCTACATTAGTGTTTCATAATAAGGACCTGACAAATTCAACTTATTTAAGGAAGGACTAAAATCACATCAAATACATGAACTTAAGATTGTTTTAGACACTTATAATGACCTATATAACATCAAAAATCTCTCATGAAGGTACAATAAATAGACAATAATAAAGGAAAACAAGTATTTCACTAAGCTATATCAATGGAAAACACACACTTCACTAAAAAAAACTAAAAATGGAGGAATTTAGCTTCATATTTATCTCAAGAGGTGAATACAAATTTTGGAAGCCTTTAGGCACAATAAAAAATAAATAAAAGAGTGATGTTACATTCTATAAAAAATGATTACATATAGCAAATAAATGCTTGAAGACAAAGAAATCCCAAAGTAGGGGACTTAAAACTTGGTCAAAATCTCCTCCTTTAGTGCTACGTACCATTATTCAAACTATAAAATATTGGTACTAAATAAGGTGGTGTGGAGTAGAATGTTTCAAATGTTTTTTGGGCTTAGAATACTTGTCATAATGTTTATTCATGCCTAGACCACTTGGAGAGTACCTAGATTCTTGTTCCAACCTCTAGATTTTAGCCTTCATGTATTCTTGAAGAACAGGTCTCCCTCCATGGATATATTCATTAAATTCCATTAAAGTATTTATTTTAGACCTTATATATTCTCATGAATGATTTTTTAACACTTGACACAATTTATTGAATGACTTCTTCAACCTTCTTTTGACTTTATCTTCAAATGCGATGTTAAATGGAAGGAGAGACCTTTTCTAAATGGGAGGCCCTTTAAAACTTTCTATCCTTTAATTAAATAATTTATATTAAATTTTTCCATTCTAAATTAGTTTTATCATATCATTGACAAGATTTATAATACATTATGAAGAGTAATATTCATTCATTTTATCTTTTATCTCCTTAATTCTCTCATCCTCTACTAGGCGTAAAAGGAAAAGGTTGGTATTTATTCAAATTTTATTCAAGTATAAATATATACTCAATTTCACAAATTTTAAGATCACATTGTACCTAGGATAAGTAAATTCAATGCATCAAACACTCAATAATACTTGGAACAATACCAAAACCATGTTTTTCCTATGAATCCCTTATAGCCATTTTTATACAAATATCCTTATATAGTATATATTTGAGGTGATGATAAAAAAATAATACTTTTTACAAGTAAAATATATCCTATTATACTTCTTGACAAATTTTGGTGTCGAAAATCCAAGTGTAGATGTGTTTTCTAGCCCATTCTTTCACTAGAATTAGGCCAAATTAGCCCTTTTAGCCCTAGAAAGATAAATCTTGCTGATGGGAGGTCACACTTGTATGAAACCTTAAAAAAACATTTTATTAACTTTTATCATTCTCCTAATAATCTCCATGTCAAATTTGGTGGTCTAGAACACTGTGGAGGTAATAGAACAATGAAATGACCTTTGGAAGGCTTGCCATTTTTAGGCATTTTTTGACTAGCCCAAAAGGATTAAACGTTTTGGGAACCTCTAACCAATTTATTATGTATTTTTGATCTTATATAGGTAAAAAAAAGTCTCAATCTACCTCTTCCAACTATATTAATTTTTATATACTCATCAGAACACCCATTTTATCTCAAAATCATGGAAAAGTAAAATTTTTACTATTCCATAGAAGGAAAGGTATACAAAAATTTCATGTGAAGAATCCTATAAAATTATAATAAAACCTATAATAGTTTTCATTAGGTAATTATGTCATTTGGTGAATTTTACAACTCAATCTCTACAACCAAGTCCAAATTGGGTTTTAGGAGGGTTTTTTAAAGTTTTCACCCTTAAGAATGATTCATAAATATGTGAAATCAAACCTATGATAAAAATACACAAAATGGAATTTTAATACCCCTTATAACATCCCATATCTCCTTGAGGTACCATTCTAAACCTCCATGCTGGTGTGAGCATCCAAACTTGGCCTATTAGGTTGATTTTTGCATTAGGTGCACCCTATTGAGTTTTTGATCCAAAAAATGGCTTCTTCATGAAATTAT
This sequence comes from Torreya grandis, assembly GCA_037957365.1. NCBI lineage: Eukaryota > Viridiplantae > Streptophyta > Pinopsida > Cupressales > Taxaceae > Torreya > Torreya grandis. The sequence goes on from JARHVA010007872.1 coordinate 391,768, forward strand.
TTTAAAAAATATAGATTAGACACACCTAATAAATCCTAATTAACATTTTTTAATTATATTTAGTTCTTATTTAGTGTTAAGAATGGAATTGAACCTCCTTTTGGCCAATAGGCCTAATCTAGGCTAGTGGGTTTGACTATAAATGGCCACTCACCACCACTTCTGAGCAGTCTCTAAAGTTTCCTAGGATTTATCCATGTTATTTAAAACTAAATTAACCTTAATAAACTATCTAAAAGTGCCACATGGTGTTTCCAAGACCTATCAACACCCATTGGACCAAATTCTCACCATAGCCTACATTTTTGTTTTCCTGAAAGTGACCTATATTTAAGACAAAATAGAGGATATAGTCCCTATTTTTTTATTAAAAAAATGTTATTATGGTTTTTAATTGGTCATAATTAAATTTTTTACAAAATTTTAGGTCTAGATAATCCTTCTAGCATCTTCAAACAAATAAAAACTCCAGGTAGACTTTTTGAGTGTTGACTAAGTGTAGGCTTTACAAACATGACTATAATTTGTCCTCATAGAAATGTTTTCCTTCCTTATTTCCATTATTTATTTACTAAGGTAAAGTGTGTGTGTATAACCATTATTAATATCCTTTCAACATCTTCAACACTTCATCCTTTGTCCAAATCAATGAATATCTTTCACTTGACAACTTGAATGAGGGTTTAAAAGACTGTAGGTATACATTCTAAGTGAACCTGATTTTGTGATTTTCTAGGATAACCTTATTTTTATCATAAAAAAACTCATAATTTTTATTATTCCATTATCTTTACCTACATTATCAATAAACCTAACTAGAAAACATAGTTTTAGAAAATCCCTAGATTGACAATGTTTATACCTTAACCTTGCATGGCTTTAGTAATGACTATGTTTCTTAAGTTAAAATATTTCCATCATATGATTATTTAATAACTCATATACATATCCCTTTTAAAAATTTCCATAATCATAATAACTCCTTTCATGCTATGTCTTCATTCCATTATCTATGCTTAGAAACTTGACTATGTTTGATTGTTATAGGTGTTAAGTTAGGCTAACTGTAGGAAAATTTCCTCTCTTCGGCCATATATAAATTTTTTATAAGTAATATTACCCAAACTTTTAGAATATATTAGTAATAATATCTACTTATCTCTCCTTAAGGTCACCACACCTACTTCAATCAAGCTATGAAAATGTACCTAACTGTGCTTGTTGTTCACTTGACTGAGGTGACTGTAGGTAGTCATGTCCTAAATTAGTTCTCATTTAAATCTCTAAGATTTTATTAAGTTTTATTTATGTCACTATGACCATCCTCACATTTTTAAAAAACACACTTATCACTAATAACTAGGCAATTTACACTCTAATCACCATGATTAGATTAATTATACTCAATATAGCTATAGGTGAGTATTTTTTAGGTAGTTTACAGACAATAATAGTGTAAGATTTATATAGGGATTTGAAAATAGGTATAATGATAATGAACCTATCTTTGTTAATAATAATCCCTTTTACAAACTCAATAATCTTCATGAAGTACATATCAAAGAACATGGTTGTCTTGATCAAAACAACATTGTGATGTTATTAGCTGTAGGTTTGTATTCTAGTTCTTTGACTAAGTTGAGGTCAAAACTTCCTCTATATGAGTGTTTTAGAGATATTAAGATTAAAATTTACATTTTATATAAATTTATTAATACAACCTTCCAAATATGCTTTGTCAATGACTCTCAACGTATTCCACCTAGCTTTCTTGCCCTTAAAAATTGACTGTATGTAGAGTTTTTCAAATGTGGTTTTAGGTTACCATTTTAAAATCCTTTCTTACCTTGTTTCAATGATAGAAAAGTCTCAAAAAATTTTTGTATTACTATGTTAATCCTTTTTCTCATATTAATCAGCTTTCACCTCTATCAACCCTCACATTTCACCTTCACTTGAAAAGGCTAAATGATAGTCAACTATGATTGTGCATTTTCTCAAAAAGGGAGACCTTCCTGTAGGTATACACTTAGGGTTAAATATTTTTTTTCTCTAAAACCTTATTGATATATTTTAGGCATATTTACAACTCATATGAACTTGATTTGTGCTTGAACCTATGATAAGACCAACATATCATGTTCTTACCATTATCATCCCTAGTTAACTATAAACATCTCTTTTTGAAGTAAAACACACTTGTAGGTGGCTATTTTTGATTTATTCATGGTATACTTATGCATTATACCCTTAAAAAAATTTCTAATATCAATCTTTTGTTGTTTACTTATATATTATGTATTGGGTCTCAATCAATACATATATTTCCAAATCCTACACATGTTCCACTCTATAATTCAACTGTAGATGTTCATCCTACAGGAAACATGGCTACTATAGCTAATAATGTGAATGTAAACCTTGAGATTCAACTCTTTATAACTATTAATTTACATATTATTATTCCTTATTCAATTAGGACATTTACCATGAGGACAAGATCTTGTATTACTTCCTTAAGCTATGAGGTTACTTTGGAAACTCAAAATACTATAGAAAACATTGAAAACTTATTGTGAAATATTGCATGGAATAGGGCTTCTAGAACATCATGCACATTTGACCAAATATTTTCGTCCTTTATCAAGGTGTTTCCCTTACATGAGGGTTATAATATGGATCCATTTAGACTAGCTAAGACCTCAATGTAAGCTATCATGAAAAAGTCAAAAATACTCTAGGATCTTTGTTTTGGAACTTTTACAAAACTTGTCCATAAATTCTTATTTTGAATAAATGCATTCAACCTCAAATTAGAATATTAATCCATGACCTCATTATGTATTGTTATGGTATTTTTAATTTCCCAATACCTTAATATAGTTCCACAACCTATTTATTAACCTCATATAATTTTTTTATCTCCCTGTTAGGACCCCTGTAGGTATATGTGCAGGTCATGGGGTTAAAGAGAAAATAGTTGAGATAAGGTGAATCTAAATTAACACCAATCCTAGGTTTCCATAATGAAATATGATTTTTTACATGTTTTCAACATGATATATCTTATCATATCAATTTCTTCATTAATATTAAAACCCTACAAACCTCTAAAGAAACTTATGAATGCACATGAAAATGTGACACAGGGTAGTGAGAAGGAAATATCGACATATGCCTAATGGATGGTCCTATGGTTTATCTTATAATTCTCATGATTTTAAAATAAAAAATTCTAACCATAAGAGACTTAAAACTAGGTCAATACTTTATTTTAACATGTTTGACCTCCTTAAAGGTACCTATAGATGCATATTAATGTTATAAAATTGATGATCAACTTAAGACATGAACATTTAGAAGATGTAAATACATTTCATTAAGAGGTATATGAGTATAATACTACTACCAAGACCTTATTCACACTTATAAATCAAATGAAACCCCTTAAAATCATTGAAACCTCTACAATATGCCTCCATATCTATCTCAAATCTTTGCCTATGAACAAATAAAAGTCATCTTCTCCAAAACCAAGGCCATTGATTGTAATGCAATGTATAAGAGCATAGGATCTCAATAATGATCATTAATAACTCAAACCAAATGCATTAGATTGAGACACAAATATAATATGCACTATGAACCTCCTCAAAATGTACATACCTTGTAGTCAATGCTCCACATCTCTGAGACAACTTCAATCAAGATATGAACATGCTTGTCATTCCATAAAGGCTAAACCTCTCTCTCACATGGAGGAATAAGAACATCATGATGAGGTCCTACAATTATTTTAATATTTATATCACCTTAAATTCATGAACATTTAAAACAAGATCAATAAATGCAGTTGTACCTTGTTGAAGAGATCAACTTAGCTTTAAACTCTCTCAAAGGGGATATATTCAGAATGGATACTTATGAAATATTAATTGGATTGAAAATGTGTGTAATTATTTATATTATCCATTGGTAAACTCTGAAGATGGAAACATTTGATGAAAAACTCACATTCTACATCAAACTGACCCAAGAGATCATTTAAAAAGACAATGAAGGAAACATGGTTTTATGATATCAATTCCTTCCTAGAAGGAGTAATAAAATGAAAAAAATATGAAAATTATAATAATTTCCCAAAAAATCATCTCAAAAAACCATTTCTCTCCATTATTTTCTAAGCTTGAGAAACAGGTGCAAGAACAAACCCCTCTTAGATGCATAGGCTATAGTGACCTACTATGACTCTTAGAGATTGTTAATAAATATTAGGGAACCAATAAATGAAAAAATGAAACTAATTTAAGTATTACTCATATCCATAACAATTGAAAATTTGTTAGATCCTAACTCTTTCTCCTCTTTTCGTATTGAGCATTTGAAAACTACCCTTTTGAAGCTACCAAGAAGGTCAATATGGGATCAAAGTTGGGGTTTTCCATTTTTTCACCTATAAAATCCTTAAAAAAAATTTATATGGCCATATTTTGATCCAAATAATCCTATAATATTATTTTCTCACAAAAATACTTTGAAAACCAAAAAGAATGCCTCAAAAAGGCCTATTTTTGCACTAAAAAGGCTAAATTCACTAAGTAAATATAATTTAAATGCTATCAAATATATTATTAAGTATTTTAAATGTATTACAAGGTGAATAAATATTTAATTAATATTATTCCTTATCATAAACCATCAAAAAATTATCTATAGAGCACAAAATTGTCAAATTTGCATAGAAAGGAGTCATGAAGTTAGTTTAGAACATGATCTACCAGATTGTACACATGTTATGAATTTAATGACCTTTAAACATGATATTAAACTCAAAAAAAAACTATAGACTCTTTTTGACACTAAAAATGGCTTGAAAAGGCTAAGATATGACTAGATAAGCACAAGACAAATGAAAGACAAGACCTTAATCACATAAATAACCTAAAACCTATTAATCATGGATTCTAATGATAAATTTAATGAATTTTAAATACCAAATTACTAAATAATATTATAAAATATCATTACATGCAAATTTTACTGTGATAGGGGTGACATTTTAACCTATGAGGTCAAAATTATCAACAGATCAATTGAGTGTACTATTTACCTATAAAGTTGTATCACTGGATCAAGGGATCTTAGTCCATACTATTTTCTTAGTCATATAGGAATGTTTTTGGGAATTTTTGAAATTGGTTTTATGAAAGTACACTTGGTGATATATTATTAATTTGAGACACTAATAGCTCTAACACCTCCATGTGTATTAAGTACACATAAATCTCTCCCATTGGATCAGGCCTCCCACAACTCTAATAGCTCTAACACCTTCATGTGTACTTGGTATGATTAGTTATTTACCATTATAATATGCCTATATAGGATATAAAAAATAAAAAATATATAGGTGTAGTTGATACACATGAAAATTTACCATTTTATTGGGCCTCTTAGGGCTTTAATAGCTTTAACACCTTCAAGTGTACCTAGTGTATGTGGTACTTTCCCATTAGATCAGGCCTCATAGGTATCTTATAACTATAACACATTTTATTTTACATGGTACACATGAAAATTTTCCATTTCATCAAGCTTACTAGGGATTTAATATATTTGACACTTTAGAGTGTATTTGTTACACGTGAAACTCTCCCATTAGATTAGGCCTCTCAAGGATCTGATAGTTATGAAAACTCTAGGTTTACTTTTTATATGTGGTTATATTCCATTTTATTGGGCCTCTTATGTCTCTAAAATATTTGAACCTCAAGGTTTGCTTGGTACACATGGTTCTATCCCATTGGATTGGGCTTTCTGAGTATTTAAAAATTATAACACCTCTATATATACAAGATACATGTGGTTCTCTCCCATTAGATCATTCCTCACATGTATTTGATAGCTCTATAAACTCTATGTGTACTCAATACATGTGTCTATCTCATATTAGACTAAGCCTACTAAGGCTCTAATAAAACTAACACATTTAGGTTTACTTGGTACATATGGCACTCTCCCATTAGATTGGGCCTCCTCAAGCTCTGATAGCTCCAACACCTCTAGGACCTATAATCAAATAAAATTCTAAGTAAATTTAAAAAGTGATTAATCTTAAAAGGTATGCTTACCTATTAGAAACAAGGCTTTTGAAAGTGTGCCAACTAGGTCTTTAAGACAAAGACTTTGAAAATTTACTAAGGATTTTATGAAAGGAATAGTTAACACCCCAAAAATTTAAATATGAAAAATAATTTAAAATAATAATGGTTCTAATCCTTTTCAAATAGATGTGAAATGTTTTTCAAATAAAAATGAATAGGCCATCATCAGTTGTAGGAAATATTTTTAAAGATTGGGAATAAAATAGGTATATGTGATTTTAAAACAGATCAAGATCAAGTTAAAATCAATAGAGGGTCAATAATTTTAAATATTTGTGTTATATAGGTCCCCTTTTCTTATAAAAATGGATGTGTTGTTCACAATAAATGGAAACTATGTGTGTAAAATGTCACCCAACATTTAGAGACTAGATTATAGACCTCTATTATTAAACAAGTGGATAGGCAGTCAAAAACATATTTAAATAGAAAATTAAGTGAAAATATTACTTAATTATATTTAAACACATAACATAATGGGCTCTGTTTCCTTTAAAATGTCATCTTGTGTGAAGATTTATTCATTGTTTTATGTCTATTTTTAAATTCCCTGATCAAGCTCAAGTGAGACTTAGGGTTCATAACTCCTAAAAGGTACTTTTTTTTCACAAATTAGATGATAAATGGAAGGATCAAGCATTGGTATACTACTATATAGGCATATTTATCCCAAATAAATATACCTTTCACTCTACTCCAATCCTTACTCCTTTGTTAGCCAACCTGGAAAGCCCGCGATTGAGGTTACCCAAATCACCATTTCTTAAAAATAGACTTGATATTTTTTAAAGATTTTAGACTTCTTATAGTTTTTACATCCTTATTTATTTATAACCCATGATTATTGAGAACAAATGCATCTAAGGTGAATGGTTTACTTAGTCACTTCTTCACATCAAGGGGATTATTTTCTTGTTCTGTTATTTATGGTGACCTTTTGATGTTCTTTACGTTTGATAATGACCTCTTGTTATAAATAAAACTTGTATTAATTCACATACCTAGTTTTAAATCAATGGATTATTTCTTATAGGGAACTATAAAATTAGTTAACCCATAAATCATATTGTTCAATAATGGGATCCCACTTTACATTTCTTATTCCTAGAATTTGTTTCTAATGCTTTGCCAACCTTCAAGGGGACCAAAATGTGAAAACATGGACTGATTCTCAACATCATCTTCCTTTTTTTGGTTTAAGTTCCATATTTTTTTATCTTATGACTAGGGCCACACTTTTTAAATTATGGGAAAAACTAATATAGGGATGAAATATAAGGGAAAGCATAGTAAGGACAATGTAATATAAACAAAGCATAAAATCAAGATCAAGTAGAATGAAAACACACAACATAAGAAAACTAATCCAAAAATACTCTATTCCTAAACTATATTTATAGGGTTGGTTAATTTGAATATGATGGATACTCTAAGACAAATTTAGATGGTGTATTTGAGAATTAGTGCTTCAATAACTATCCACTGATAGGAAAACAGATCCTTCCCTTAGAGGTATTTCAACCTAAAAGCATTCTTCTCTAGTAAATTGGTAATTTGAAACAAGTCAATCCAAAGTGGATCTAAATTGGAGTATTATCCCTTATTTTCATGATATTTATCCCCTAATAACACTAAATCTAATATTAAAGAGGATTTTACTTTTGCTTTCTTATCAAACTACCTCTTAATAGTGTCTTGATGTCTATTGAAACTTTACAAGACTTCTTCTCATGCATCTTCCATATAAATAATGTCTAATAGTATTGAATTACCTCTCCTATCATCCTCCATATATTATATCATGAATTTATACGTGTGAAATCTAAGGGTTATCGGTATTATTATCTCTAATACATATAACATCAAGAAAGGTGGACTTTTGAGGGTTCACTTATATCTAGTGTGATTAGTCCAGAGAGCATACTTAAGAAATGAGTAACAATATCTAGGTCATGAGTTATTAATTTAATCCATTATTTTTTTCTTAATTAACTCATATAAACCATTTCCCTATAGATAGTATTTTGATAACCTTCAAGGTGATGTTATTTGTTTTCATTCATAAATTTTTATCTTGGGAACACCTATGAGATTAGGTGACTGGAAGAGATGTGGGTGATAATAAGAAAATTTCATCCTCCCATTTTAGTATTTTTGTGGGAGTAAGACAATTTATAGGATATAGGTATTAGGATTTATGATGTAACTGATTGAAATATACCTATGAGATATACAACACTACTACCAAAGTTGATAAAAGAGATCGTAGTTCACAATCTAATATCTATTCTAGAGTGTTATTATATTTCACTTAAACAATTTACGAAAGGATGGGAAAGGGTATTTTTTTAAAAAAATAAACATAAAATATATCATAAGGTAAGACATAAAAAAGATTCATGGTTAGTAAAATATGCCAATGCTTCAAGAATGAGTATGTGCCCATTCACAGTTATACCATTGTGTACCAAGTTTCATGAGAGCCTTGAACTTATAATTACACATGATAAGAGTTTGAAGAAGTAGTGAGAATCTTTGATCTATAAACCCTTCACTAAATATAAACATAGGGGCCTGTAATAAAGTACATAGAGGACCTTTAAAGTTATTATGTAATGTTAAGCATATAGACTAATGACTATTCCCAAGTAAATGAAAAGAGTTCATAGATAAATTAGACTATAAAGGCACATTATAATTAATAAATTAATAATATGTATAAAATCATATTATCAATTATCTAACATTATCATGAATTCAAAAAAGACATAAATTAGTGGAAAACATCTATGAAGATAGAAACATCATTGAAAAAAGTAGTAAAACTTGCATTAGTTTTTCTAGAGTTTTTTATTACATGAAAATGTTAACCCATTTACAAGTATATAGAATAATATATAAATAAGTATGGGATTAATCTCATAGTATCAAAATATTCCCATCATTAGCGATGATGGTCCTAAGAGTTAGTTACAATAACACTCAATAAAATATTTATATCATCCTCCCAAAAAGTTATTATGTATCCCACTAAGAGAAAGTGCTAAAAGGATAGGGGGACCACTTCATAATTACTTGGAGTGTACCTCCTTAGATACCAAGTCAATAGCCACTAGATTTAATTCTTGATCTAGGTTAAAAAGATTCACAGGTGGATCTTAGAAGATTATCTTAGCTTAGGATAACAACCATTTATGCACTTTGAGTGGGGCCTACATGGAAACATTTAACTTTGACACTTGAATGATGCTAGCTATGGATTAGGTTTCCATATTTAGAATAACTTAGGCCCCTTACCCATTATCTCTTGACATAGTTTTCCACATGACTTGGTTGAATTGGGCTAGGTGGACCTCAAATTCATGTTTTTCTAGTAAGGAACTATCTAGGTGAAATAAGGTAGTGATGTTGACCTATTTGAAATAGGTCAACATGTGCCCCTTACCCTTATCCAAAGGCTCAATCACTATTTATAATACATCTATCCATTTTTAAATTATATTACTCGTATTCTAAACATAATTTTGGTAGATATTTAAGTCTACCAGAGGCATGATCTTAAGCTCTAGAAACATGCCTTTATGAATAACCATAATGAGCCTTCTACATGTACTATCCATGTAGGCCACTCTTTCCAAAATATTATTGAGTACATAGGAGGTGATTTATACTCAAGGATAGGTCCTTGGTTACATTTCTAAGGGTTTAAAAGAATTATGCCAAGACCTTTATGACTGTACCAATTAGGATTTCTATGACAGTGCTCCTCACCTATGATCTGATCATGTTAACTTGGTCCTACATATCTTATATGATTTTCTTAGTGAGATCATTGTTATTTTAGATCACTAACATCGGGTCCTTAACTACTTTATTTTTATCACTAGTTATCCTGATTTTGATAAGGGAAAAGATACCTTGATTGGTCTTATAGACCATAGGGCTCCCCTTTTGGGTGAAGGTTTATGTGAGAACCCTATTCATGTTCTCCCTGATGCTCATTCAAACTTCTTTTTGACATTAGGTCCCCATGAAAGGCCATATCTAGTCTTTGTGTACCTAACAACTCAATGGACCCAACCCAACTTGGTTCCAAAAATGTTGTTAGGGCATCTAAAGGTGGGATGAGATGGATGAAAATAACTAAATTTAATGGTGGAGGTCTTTATGGGAGGGAGAGATGAGTTGGAGTGAAATATGGAGGAATAGGGGGCATGGGATTGAAATGAAGGAGGAAGGAATGGGGATACCCATGGGAATAATTAAGCACACCACTGGTTATGAGTTATATTAACTTATGTAGTAATGAAACTAAGGAATAGGGTGTTTAATAATAATTAGGATATTTTTTGGCTAAATATGAATCATTGGGCCCCCAAGATAATGGAAAAGGATTACTAGGGATCCATGGGAAGGGAAATCTAAAAAGGGGGCCTAGAGGGAGAAATCTAATCATGGACATAAATTCCTATGAAAACATTCATAAATATGAGACATTTTAAAATTTAAGGGATGACAACTAGTCTATCAACCAAGTGAAATATGAAGAAGATGTAATTATAGTATATAATCCTCTCAAGACTAGATCCCAAAAAGACTTTTTTTATAATATTGACTCATTTAAACATGGTAAAGGTGATAAAACAATATATAACTTAGGATATGCAAGTGGTGGCCAAGGGGCATAATAATAAGGTATTTAAGAGAAAAAAATGATTAACACCTCAATAAATCTAAGAACTAAATTTTATCTCAAAATTGGGATATATTATGGGAAATTCCTATCAAAATATTCATATGACATGTTCTTAGGACTAAAATAGAGATATCCATCACCATATTAGGTATTACCTCATATTGATATCCCAAAATCATCAAATATGGGTAATTAATAAAATACTACCATCTCTACTACATATTCTATAGTTTAATAACAATTTGAAGCTATAAATGGTGCAAAATTTATATCAATGAGGAGAGATTAAAAAGGGAAAGTAAGTCACCCTAGAATCAATCATGACATGCCCCAAACAATTAAATAAATGTCATTGAAACAATGGTATCATTAATGGTAAGAAAAGGGTAAGGTGGTAATCATTATGATGATGATAAAGATAATAAAATAAAATTAAATCTTTATGAGCTTAAATTCCCTCTACCCAAGGCTCAAAGTATACCAAGAAATAATAATAAAAACAATATTCTAATATAAGGTAAATAATTAAATCCCTCCTAAAACTAAAACCCCTATGATAATCTCCACTTCCACCACCATTATAACTAAACCAATTTACATCCTTTTATCTACTACAATGCATAGAGAAAGTACATAGTTCCACCTCCCTTTTGTCTAGTTATATGACACAAACTCTTACAAATCTATTCCTATTTATATTCCATCCTTTTTATTGGATCACTAAAATATTATAGTATTATGCATTTTATACATCACTTTCCATTTTATCCACAAAATTACCCATACATGTTAGTATACTCATTTTTATTAGATGAAGTGTCTTTAGAACTCTTACTAGTATTTGATCCTTTTATACCTCTCAGGATTATATTTTAAAAAAAAATTCTAAAAGACATAGTCATTCCCAAATATTTAAAATCATAAAATAACCAATAATAGGTTAGTTTTTATTAATAATAGATAATGGAAAACCAATGTGAGTTGTGATGCTCCATGCATCAGCTAGTGCAAAGTAGGAAAATAAAAATGTGTGTTTTATAATGTACATGGGGGGAGTTATTGATTATCTCTATCTCTTACCCAATACATCTTTATTGATTATATTGGACTAGATAACTAGGTTTGGTTTCATGCTTATCACAATTATAATAACAATCTTCATTACATAAATCAACCCACTATGACTTTAATGGTCTACATGACCTAAACATGCTTGGATGGATCCATCACTCCAAGGAATAAGATATAGATTAACATTTAATATGGATATAGATGTAATGTGAAATAGGGCCTAATAATTTTCTCCAACACCCTAAGGGGTTAAAATATGACTCCAAAATATTTTAAACTATCAAGAAGCCTAGACTTCTACATTAAGTCAAAATAAAAATATAAATTCAAGCTGGGTTTATTTTTATTTAACCATATTTTTGATAAAAAATAAACTTGTAATGTGTTCAAACATGCGTAAAATGAAAAAAAATTATAATTATAAATATATAAAATTATTAACAAATTTTATTTTAACAAATTGCTAATATATGGAAAACTACTATTTTGGAGAAAACTAGAGAGAGATGTACTTTGGCTTCACAAAAATATCTATTTATCTTGATAATTTATCAGAGTGAAAATCAAAAGGAAAGATGATTGTATAGGCTAAGGATCATAATCAATAACATGAAAAAAATATTACTAATTGTTTTGTAATTATATGGTGATGTAGTGTATTTTAGTCCATTAACTATAGACTTTTCCAAGTTGACTACGACAAAGTGTTGACTAGAAAATATATATAAAATAGAATTATGGAAATGATAGATCAAAGGTAGAAGTAGAATATATATTTGGACATGACCAGTGTAAGTGGATAATATCATAGTGTGTTCAATTCCATTGACCAAAAACTTGTCCTAGTTGACTATGTGTAAAAACTAATTGGTGTAACTTTTATGCCTATTAATGTTTGATAAGTTGAGATATCATAGCTAGGGTTTATCTGCATTCAAATTATTATTTATCTTGAATTTGAAACCCTTAGGTATTTTTTATATCTTTAACAATAAAATAAAATAGTGTATCTTAATGGTTTGAGATGACCTAGTCAGCCCCTTAATGTTTGAGCATCACTTACATATCCAATACTCCAAAGAGGCAAATCAAGCCCATGTAGTTCTCCCACCAAGAGTGAATGTGTAATTGTGTTCCTTTAAATATGTGTATACATATATATATATATATATATATATATATATATATATATATATATATATATAATACTTTAAAATGATGACTCTTGACTTTCTTTAGAGGGATATTGAATTGGCTTATATATTATCTTTTTGATTATTTTAAAATTTAGATAAAATAAGG